>LPNX011193477.1:159727-308409 GCA_001517045.1 Pseudotsuga menziesii
CAACAAACTGTCTGAACCCCAATTCTCTTCACGTCCAATAATCCAGCCACCTGTAGCATGGCAGGTTCCCATCTTCCCATCATCGTCTGAGAATGTGAGACCCAGTTGAGTATATCAACGTTAGACTTAAGCGTTAAATAGTTCAGACTCCTCTGAAAAGGTCCGGAAATTGCCCGCAGGTTTAACAACTATACCAGGAAACTCAGTATCCATGGAAATATATGGGTAATAGCCTACGATTTCCCGAATCAGAGAAAACTCCTCCAAAATATTATCTGCACAGACTTCTCTTATCATCACGGTTCCCTTATCATCACGGAATCGCTTTGGGGTAGACTGGACATCTTGTGTTTTATTGTTTAACGCTGATTTTGGGAATTTCTTTACACAAACCCTGTAAGACCGGAAACCAGAAAAAACTGTCTTTAAGAATGCAATCATAGAAGAAAAGATAAATCTTAGAAAAACAGAGCTCACCTTCACCAAATCTGTTCCAAAATGTCACTTTCCTGGAGCTTAGATATGCAGAAATGGCCCTTTGGAGGAACCGCTGTCAAGAAATCTGTTCCAAAAGCATATGCAGAAATAGCCTCCACTTTCATGGAACTCATATACTCAATGCTTGATGTCATTGAGTGATTCTTTCTATCTTTTTATGAACCAAACTCAAGGGTTCGAACTAGTGGCAACAAAGAAACAAAATCCATGCTAAGTTAACATGAGGACAAATACATGACTAAAATGACACTGTAGTGCATGGAAGTACTTACTAGTAATCTGTGCATGCAAGTACTTACTAGCCATAGACACTAATAAACTCATGCAAGTTCACTTCTAATTAATGCACCCACCAGAGAAACTCTAGTTCTAATTAGTGCTAATTTCCACTATCACTATACATACATTTCAATTTATGGATCCACATAGAATAGAAAAAATATAGTTAGTATTTCTTTTTGTTTTAAGAGAAAGAGCTAAGAAATATAAGAAATATAGTTAGTCTTTCATTTTGTTTTAAGAGAAAGAGCTGTTGTCTACATTTGGTTCCGTTCAAGCCAGTTAAGCCCAGTTGTACTACTAGCCTTTCTATAAGAACTACTAACCTCTAAGTAACCCCATGCCAACGTTCACCTCTAATTTGTTAAACTCATGAGTCTGAATCTAATTGCATTGCATGCTTGGCCTATTTTTGTAGAGTCAAACTAATAATTGAGGACTTTGCATCTCAAGATGGCTATAAAACTTTCATTATGGGTGGCTTATTGGCATGGGTTGCTTACTTTGCATGTCAAGCTTGATTTGCGGATGGCTATACAACTTTCATTATGGGTTGCTTAGTTGCATTGGCATGGGTTGTTTAGCTAATCTCTAGAATTGGTGTTATCATGAGGGAAATGGCTTACTTTATTGTAAAATTAATGTTGGTTTATCATAAGGGGAATGCTTTATTTTTTTAAATCAATGTTGATTGCGTTATTTTAGAACAACCTATGTTATTTTTTATTTTTATTTTAAGATAATGACATTTTTGTTTCACAAAAAATGAAGGGCACTACATTATACTATTTTAGAGTTTGTATTTTAATTTAAACTAAAAGATAGATAAGCACACCAATATATAAAAACACAGATATTCGTGAGAAATTCGAGCTTATACATAGAAGAAAAGAGATCAATCTTAGAAGAACAAAGCTCACCTTCATCAAATTCGTTCCAAAACCTCACTTTTCTGGAGCTCAGATATGCAAAAATGGCCCTCTCGAGGAACCATTGTCGAAGAAATGGCCCTCTGGAAGAACAGATGTGGAAGAAATGGCCCTCACTTTCATGAAACTCATATACTCAATGCTCGATGTCATTGAGTGATTATTTATCGCATTTTTATGGATTGGAATTTCGTCAAGGGTTTGAACTATAAGGATCTACCCATTGGCGGGAAAGAAACAAAGGCCATGCTACAATAACAGGAGGACAAAGGCATGATGAGAGTGATTGTAGTAATCTGTGCATGCAAGTACTTACTAGCCATGCACACTGACTGTGCACTGTGGGATCTTTAAGTTGCCAACATTCATGTCTAATTTGTTAAAATTAAACCTTCTTATCCATTTTTCAAATTTTTAGTCCCATAAAAACTCATGAGTCCAAATGTAATTGTATTCCATTCTTGACAGACTTTTGTATGCTTGGCAGATTTTTGTAGAGTCAAACTAACAATTGAAGTCTTTGCATCTCAAGCTTGATTTTGGATGGCTATACAACTTTCATTATGGGTTTCTTACTGCATTGGCATGGGCTGCTTACTTGCATTAGCTAATCTCTCGGATTGGATTGTTATCATGAGGGAAATCCCTTACTTTTTTTTAAAGTCAATGTTGATCCTGTTATCCTTGACCAACCTATGTTATTTTTTATTATTTTTAAGATAACTGTTATGTTAATTTTGTTTTTAAGATAATGACATTTTTGTTCCATAAGTAGGGATTACAAAAAAATGCTTCACAAAAAATGAAGGGCACCACATTACATTATTTTAGAGTTTGTATTTTAATTTAAAGTGAAATATAGAACAACAATATATAAGTACACAAATTTTTCGTAGGGAAATCATAAATGAGAAAACCTCACAAATTTTTTAGAATAGTTTTGTTACTTAGTACAATGTCAAACCAAGATAGAATACCCAAAGATAAGATGTCTTTAGTAGCTTCTTCTTCTCCTTCTCTCTCTTGAGCAAAGTTGTTTCAGCATTGTGTCCAAATGAGGGAGGGAAGCTCCATACTTATACTTTACAAGTGACTCACCAAAATCCCTAAATTGGCAGACTTCCTAATTTAACACAGTCATCTTCCCTCTTGGGAGACTCAAAATACATTTTACAATATTTCTTATGGGGACTATTGGCCTTACTTTTAGTGAAGGTTTTACCTTGATATTCTAGCATGACCAAATACAATAATAACATCCTTGGATATAGGAAAACATCTCCGAAGGAGGTACAATAAAATACAATAAAAAATACATAAAAGAAAATATTCCAAAGTTACATTTACAACAACGCTCCCTCTTAACTAGGAAGGTATTCTTTCGCCCTAGTCATCATCATGCATGGACATAGTCTCTGAACATCACCATCATCATTGGATCATCATCGCAGGATCATCATCATCATCCATGTTCCATCAATTCTCATATTCTCGACCGTTGACTAGTGGCATCCCTTGAACCTATATGTCCCCAGCTCGGGGAATTCACTTAGTGAACCTCTCACATAGCACATGCGATCGTGGGATATTAAAGAATACCCTTAATTTCCAAAGATATTGACCCAAACTCTTTTCGTTGAAACCCCCTCCCAATACTTAAAACCTCCTCCCCACCCCTTTTTATAACTCAATCCTTATAAACCACCCTACCCACCCCCACCTTAAACCCCTCATCCCCCCCAATACCTCCAATATATTGGTTCAATTTTTTATCATTTTAAAACCCACAATATGAACTAACGTGATAGGATATTGGTCGACAAGTGAAACCCCCGTGGTCCTTAGAAGTTCTACAAAGCCAACCTTGTTTCATGTTGGATGTAGGCCTAGATCCCATCCAGGGATTCATCAACATATCCACACAGTGCCATCCCTTTTCATGATAGATGTACCTCGTATAGTGCCAGTCCTTTTTAGTCTTAGATCTCCCTCATATAGTGCCAGTCATTTTTCATATTGTATGTACCTTGTAGTGCCAGTCCTATTTCATATTGGATGCATATCTCTGTTGTGTTAGTCCTATTTCTTACTGAATTCCTTCACAGGGTCAGTCCTGTTTCATACTGAATGCAGATCTCTGCAGTGTTAGTCTTGTTTCATATCGGATGCCTTCACAGGGTCAATCTTGTTTCATATTGAATGCACATCTCTGTAGTGCAGTCCTTTTTCATACTAGATGCCTTCATAGGAACAATCATGTTTCATACTGAATGCGGATATCTGCAGTGCTTGTCCTTTTTCATATTGGATGCCTTTGCAAGGTCACTCCTATTTCATACTGAATGTGGATCTAGCACAATCTATGAATTTCTTCTCGCGATGGAAAACGATATGCACAACTCCAAGCTTGTCCATGAAGTACTCAAACTTCACTCTTGCCATAGTATTGGTCAAAACATCGGTGGTCTACTTGTCCGTCGCCACATACTAGAGCTTCACTGCTCCTCTCTGCACCATATCCCGGGTATAGTGATACTTGATCTCACTCTGCTTTGACTTGTCATGGAAAACCAATTTCTTGGACAACTTCGCACAAATCTAGTTGTCATAGAAGATACAGGTTTCCTCTAACTCGATATCAAACAAATTAGACAATAGCTTCCAAAGCCATGCTACCTCACAACTAGCCGAACAAGCTGCAATGTACTATGATTCGACTATACTTAGTGCCACACTCGACTGCTTCCTGCTAAACCAAGAGATCACCATGAATCCCAAACTGAAGCAACATCTTGAAGTTCCCTTCCTATTAGTGGCACTTCCTGAAGCAACATTTTCATCGAAGACGTGAATAACCTTATATTATACCTCTTTAAAGGACACCTAGGACCTTTTCTTGTGTTTTTCAACACATGATTTAGTCAACGTGCAAACCAATTATATATATTTTTGAGATCTAATGCATATTAGAGGACTAGACATTAGATTGAATCTTTTTCCATCTTGTAATAATCATTGGTTGTAATCTTCTTATAAAAACTACACACGATTAAACTTAAAAGGAACATCGGACTTCTTATCGTCCTTAACAATATTACATAGAGTAGAAGGATGATTGGATAAATCCCTGGAGCCTACCTAATATTTCATTATGAATCTCGTATTTAGATTCTGCTTGGAGCCAAAAACCCTATCCATCATGTTATAAATGGCTTCAACACCCTTCCTATCATTATTCCACGTAGTTACCAAAGTCACCGACTCTAACTCCACCAAATGAAGTGTCTTTATGAAATGGGAGAAAAATACACCCAACATTTCTGGAATCGGGGCCCACATCTCTCAGGCAGTGATTTTAAAGTTCAAGTATATTCCCAACAATATATCCTTACCAAAGAAAACCCACACTAAGAGTAGGGCCTCCCAAAATTGCAATTGATCTGCGTAGGGTCTATAGAGATTAAGAACCCTCAAATCGAAGTCCAAATATTTATACAATAAGTTGACATGTAAACCCTAGTTGTAATTAGAATCATAATCCACTACCTTTAGGCTTGACTTCCAATCTGTTAGAAGACCACCATTAAGAACCGACCCAAAAGGACGCAATGCGCAATTCTAAGTAAGAATGGAATTCAGATCAACATAATTTTTAAAATCAAATCATAACCAACCTATTGCATTAGTATTTAGTTACACGGTTTATGTAGTTTTGGGTGTTTATTTCCTACATGCTTATTTATGTAGTTTTGGGTGTTTATTTCCTATATTATTAAAACACAATAATATTCTGAATCTATTATTTTTTATCAATAAAAGTGTTTATGTGATTGTTATTAAAAATATTATTAATAATTTTATTAAAAAAAATGTAAATATTAGCAACATATTTTAGTAGATATTAGTAAACATGTTTAAACATAGGGTTATTTATGAATGTTCGTATATTTTGTAATGTTATTAATGATAGCGTATTTTAGTAGATATTTGTAAACATGCTTACATAGAGTTATTATTGGAATTCATATAAATTGTAATGTTATTAATAAGGCTAGTGATTGTAAAAACAATAAACATTTTATTATAATAACTAGAGAAATGTCTAATTTAATTGCATAGGAAGTGATATAATCGTTTATTACAAAATTTGAAAATATGGTAACCTCATTTACCATGAAACATGAATATATTGTTGAAATTGCACAACTACTTAAATTGCAATTTCTAGACTAGATTTTCGTCGAATTTAAGGAAAAAATGACCGAAATAATGGGGCGATTGATGGCCCGTTATCACATCCTACAAATTAATACAGTGAAACACTTAATTTTGATGTGCCATTATGCTCGTTGGCACCACTAAGTTTAGCCTCCTTGTATGATTTTAAAGCACAGATAAAAATGGCGGTATTGTTGATGTATTTGTAACTTCTAAAGATATTCTGATGTATATTATTATTATATGTTGTTGTACCCTAATTGGGGATGTGGTTACCCCCTTGCGAGATGTCTTAATTGTGTCTAGACCTTGAGGTACAACCTCCGTTGTAAGTCGGGGAAATAATTCCTAGTGTAACACCATGTAATGTGTATTTTGAGTCTCTCTGGGAGAAGTCGGCCCTGTTAGGGAATACATGTGAGCCCCAGTATTATGTTTGGTTAATGACTTGAAAGGGTATAAATAGGGAGGTTCTCTCCCTCATTTATACACACCTCACACTCTCAAGTTCACATGAGAGAGAGAGAGAGAGAGAGAGAGAGAGAGAGAGAGAGAGATAAAAAGGATGAGAGATAGATAACTATTGAATACTTCTTATTACTGATTTTGATCATCTTACTATTCTGAGGAAGTTTGTAGGGTTTTCTCCTTGATGGTTTCCCCAGTGAAATTTTTTGTGTCTCGTGTATCTTTTATATCTTATGCATCTTGTTGTACTTATTTTTCTTTCAAATAAAGATCCTATATAAACTAATCAGATCTAAAGAAAAACTAACATGGTATCAGAGCCTCTCTGAAAGAAGGTATTGTGCAGCTGCAGAAACTAGGGATTCCTAGTTCAAGGTGTTCTCTCCATGGATCATCAAGAAAAGAAGGCTAGGATAACTCACCTCAGTAGGGCACATCTTTTGGTAGAAGCAGTTCCAAAGTTGAACAAGTTTCATTTTTTATCATGTCATTAGTGCCGGGAGGAACTAGGGCATCAAGTTTCAGTGGATTCCCACCTTAGTTCCCATAAAGTGACCTTGCTGATCAAATTACCTCAAGGAGGAACATCTTTCTGTCCGAACAGAATTCCCAAACTCCAAGTTTGGAAAATTAGGGTTTCGAAGGGAAACCCTAGGTTAGCTAGCTCCAGAACTAGGTCAGACACCTTAAATCTGTAAGATCTAAATATTTTGTATTTCCATTTGAGGTTCTCATTTTAAAATATGAATCACTATACTTAGATTGAGGATAATCTTGGAGGGGATGATAAATTTCGAGCATGGAAGTACATAATCTCTCTCATCCTTGAAGAAAATGACTTGGATCAGTTTATCACTAAAGAAGTTCCAGAACCAGAGGGAGATCAGGATAAGGATTCTCATAAGAGAAGCATGGATAAGGCTAAGAGAATAATAGCGGATTCTATTAAGGATCACCTCATCCCCCATGTGTCTTCATTCAAGACACTAAAGGAAGTATATGATGCTTGGACAAAGGTGTTCGAAGGAAAAAACATCAACCAAAAGATTAATTTGAGGAACCCGTTGAAGAATGTGAAGATACATAACTCCAAGACTATACAGTCTTACTTCAAAAGGGTTGCTCAAATTAAAGAACAACTTGAATTAGTTGAAGAGAATGTCGAAGAAGGAGAAATTGTAATGACTACCTTGAATGTTCTGCCTAGATCATGGGACTCATTCATTCAAGGGATTTGTGAAAGAAGGAGGATGATCTCTTTCAGTAGACTCTGAGAAGAATGTGCACAAGAAGAAGGTGGAGTCATGACAAGAGAAGAGAATATGGGAGCATATGAAGATAAGGATCTCACAGTTCATAGTAGGAAGAACTTCAAGAAGAACGAGAAGAAGGAGAACTTTCATCACAACAAAAGAATACCAAAAGATATACTTGAAATGTTTGATGCTAGACTTGTGATGAAAATGGAAATTTTACAAGAGATTGTCCCTTTGGGAAAAAGAGACACAATGCTCATATTGTCGTAGATGATGAACCAACAAACAAAAGATTCAGATGAGATAAGGATGATTTGGATGAAGAGTATGTGTTAATATCAACACTTAATGTCACTATCTCACGTGGAAGCAATGATTGGCTTGTTGATGGTGGAGCTTCTAAACCCATGACAGGATATAAGGGATCATTCATCAATATGTGTGAACATGAGTCAACACACAAGGTGAAACTTGGGGATGATTACCAATACCCCATAAAAAGGAGTGGGGAAGCCTCATACAAGCTTGACTCTGGGAAATCCTTAAAGGTGAAGGATGCTCTATATGTTCTTCAATTTAAGAATCATCTTCTCTCCATCTCTGCACTAGATGGAAAAGGAAGTAGGATTGCATTTGTCGATGCCCAAGTTCTAATGTTGCCAAGAGGAAAGACAATAGAGGATGCCACAGTGATTGGAGAGGAAGACATAGGCTTGGAAAAGCTAAAGGGACAGCCTGAACAAGAATTGTTTCATGTGTTAATTGAACAAGGAAAAATATGAAATAGAAGTCTTGAACATGTGCACTACATAGCACTTCCGATGGAAAGCAAAGTAGTATCATCATTGCCAGAGATCCAGGTAAATCATGAAGGAATTTGCAAAGGATGTGCACAAATAAAGAATGCGAAGAAGACATTTCCCAGCAATGAGACCAAGGCTAAAGGAATACTGCAGATAGATCACTCGGATGTATGTGGACCCATGTGTTCTAGCTCATTAAGCAGGTATGTGTACTATGTTTCCTTTATAGAGGATTTATCACATAAGACTTGGATATATTTATTGAAAGGGAAAAGTAAAGTTTTAAGTAAGTTCAAGGAATATAATGCCTTGGGAGAGAACCAAAATGATAGGAAGATTAATATTTTACATTCAGATAAGGCAGATAATTCACATCAGATGGATTTAAGGAACTCTGGAGAGAGTCTGGGATGAAGAGGGAGTTGATCATTCCATACAATCCTCAACATAATGGGGTTGCGGAGTGAAATAACCGAACCATTATGGAAGCAATAAGAGAAATGTTGCATGAACAGGATCTTCCTATGCACCTTGACAATAAGACTCATGAAGAGGCTTTCTCAGGAGAGAAACCGGAAGTCATCCATCTAAGAATATTTGGTTGTTCGGTGTACATACATATCTCAAAGGAGAAAATGACCAAGCTCAGTCCTTCTCTGAGGAAGGGTATATTTGTAGGATACTGTGATACATCAAAGTCCTATCGAATATACTTCCCATGATTCAAGAAGATCAACATCAATAGAGATGTAACATTTGATGAAGACTTGGCATGCTTTAGATCCACGAGGACACCTATCCAGGAAGTCGAGGAACCTGAAGAGACAAGACTCCGAGATAAGGAAATTGGAGAAGCAATTCCAGAAGACCCTGAATATGGTGACATGACAGAACCACGAGAACTGGTAGAGACAATCCTCGAGAAGAAATCCCACAAGAAGAAAACAACATGGGCACATGATCTCATAAGAGACGCTGAAAGGTATGGAACTCCAGAAGGAATACATAGAGAGAGAAAGAGGTTAAATTCCTACAATAGATATGTGACCCTGCTATGTGACATCATTGACATAGAACCTTCCACCTATGAAGAGGCTATAGAAAAAAAAAATAATGGAAGGATTCTATGATCGAGGAATATCAATTGATCGTGAAGAATGTTGTCTGGTAGATAGTTCCAATATCATAGAATAAGTTTGTCTTGACTTCAAAGTGGATCTACAAGATCAAGGATGCTGGAGATGGAAAAATCAAGAAATACAAGCCAAGGTTTGAAGCACGAGGCTTCAGAAATAAGGCCTAGATTATAAATAGACATTTGTACCCGTGGAGAGGTACACTTCCATAAGGACCATACTTGCATTGGCAACAGTTATGAAATGGAAAATACACCATATGGATTTCAAGACGAATTTCTTGAACGGTGTAGTTGAGGAGGAAGTGTACGTGGAAGAACCACTGGGATTCGAGACACATGACAGGAAGACCCATGTGTGCAAATTGGAGAATTCCTTGTATGGATTGAAACAATCACTGATAACATGCTACAATAGGATGGACAATTTCCTGATGGGCTTGGTATTTACAAAGAGTAAAGAAGATTCCAACCTCTACTTCAAGGTGGAAGACGAAAGAACCATGATACTCTTATTATATGTCAATTTCTTGTTTCTGATAGGTAATGAGGAACTCATTATAGATGTAAGGAGAAGACTTGATACAGAGTTCAAGATGAAAGACCTTGGTATGCTGAACTACTTCTTAGGAATGGAGGTGTGGGAGAGTGCAGATGGGATTTTCCTTAGTCAAGGAAATTATGCAGTGGAGATTCTGAAGAGATTCGGAATGTTGAACCGCAAGGTGATAGCCACACCTATGGCATATAACTTGAAGCTTCTGAGTGATGCTTCATCTGATTCGGTTGATGCAACGATGAATCATCAGATGATTGGCTCATTGATGTATATGACAAATACAAGACCAGACATATGCTTTGCAGTGAATACCCTGAGCCAGTTCTTAACGGATCTGAGACATGTTCACCTGATAGATTCAAAGCATGTTTTGAGGTTCCTAAAAGGTATAGTGGATTATGGTCTCAAATATGATGTGAATCAGAAGATTAACATACACGACTGTGTTGATTCAGATTGGGCAGGTAGCGCCACTGACAGGAAGAGAACCTTAGGTTGATGCTTCAGTTTGGGATCTCGAATGATCTCCTGGTTCAGTAGGAAGCAATCATGTGTGGTGATGAGTACATGTGAGGCTGAGTATGTTGTTGTGTGCTTGGCTAGTTGTGAGGAAATGTCGCTACGAAATCTATTGTCTGACATATTTGATTTCAGGTTGGATGTGACTTGTATCTTTTGCGACAATCAGAGTTGTGAGAAGAGTCAAAAAATATAGTGTTCCATGACAAGTCGAAGCACATCGAGATCATGTTCCACTATATCATGGATATGGTGTAGAGAAAAGTTATGAAGCTCTAGTATGTGGTAACAGAGAAGCAGATAGTCAATGTACTGACCAAGATGAATAGGTTCTTTATCGTACTTTGATACATACTAGACCTATTATATAGCATGGAATTATCTATGTTTATTTTGGTTAGTACTACATAATCTAAATGTATTTTGTAGATAGTACTACCTGCCGAGGAATAGTGTAGCTAGGGAAGCTACCTACTAAGGTGAATGACTTGGGCCTACAGTTATTTTGTGTTAATAGTCAATATTTCTGAAAAACCCTATGTGTTGTGTTGGAACACATTGAGATGAAGTTTTATTTCATCAAAGTCATGGTCATGTAAAACTTAAATTTCAGTACATAGCTACTAATGAGCAGATTGCAAATTTTTGAACAAACTATTGTCAATAACCAAGTTGAGATACTTTTGAGATAAGCTTGGTAAGACAAAAAGTTCCTGGTAAAGTAGAGAATGACTCCCATGCTAAGAGGGAGTGTTGATTGTACATCATTAGGAGTCATTATTGGGAATTGTGAGTAATATCAAGTCAGACTTGTGAGTCATATCAAGTTTTATGTGTCCTCATATGGTTTAGGTGGTGATGTTGTATTGTAAAGGTTGTGAATAATATCAAGTTGAGTCTTGTGGGTAATATCAAGACTAGACTTGTGAGTAATAACGAATCAACTATTCTCATAGAAGGTACACTATTAGAATGGATCTCCAATGGTGGATATGATCTTGTGTTGTATCAATATTAAAGTCTTGTTTTGTATCAAGATTGTGGATCTCCATTTGTTAAGGTGGTTATACAATGTGATATATTTCTTTTCATGGTCACTGAGTGTTATAAGTCTCCTTTAGGGATTAGCTATCCCTAGAGTGATTTAATTTAGCATATGACTATATGGCCCTGGGTAATATATATGATCATTAGTATGTATGGAATAATTCTTTTGAGTATGATATGATAAGATTAATAAATAATACACATATGAAACATGCATTAATAATTTAATGATAATGAGATAAAGCATAGAGAAAAACAATTTGAATTTCCCATGCAAATGCCTGAGTGAACTCAAGTTATAAAGCTTCATTAAAATATCAATGCCTCAATCAAAGCATCAGTTGAACTATTAATTATGTAATCAATTAAGTAAAGAAGACCTCAATGTTCATAAATCAACATGCATTGGTTAACTAAAAAGATCCATAAAAAAATTAATAATAGAAATTGTGCATGTATGGAACTAAGAGTGAAGCATTGATGACACTTATGTTTGGCATCTTAACTAAGTGATCAACAATTAGTTAAAGATTGATTTTAGTTCAGGTAAGTTAACATTTAGTTCAAGTAAGTTAAAATTCAATTCAGGTATGTTAACATTCAACTCAAGTAAAGTAAACATTTAGTTTAAGTAAGTTAACATTAAGTTCAAGTCAGTTAACATTAAGTTCAAGTAAAGTTAACATTAAGTTAAAGTCAGTTAACATTAAGTTCAAGTAAAGTTAACATTCAGTTCAAGTCAGTTAACATGTAGATCAAGTAAGTTAACACTCAGTTCAAGTCAATTAACATTTAGTTCAAGTGAGTTCACTTTCAGTTTAAGACATTGAACATTCAGTTAAAGCTAATTGACGAAAGGAAGGGAACTAATGTTAGCATGGAGGGAGTTCTAGTTAGCTCTTCCTTGTGAATGCACTATGTGGTGCTCTCAGTATGTTTACTGAGCCTCATATGCGCTACCTTATGCATGCTATGGTTTTTGTCTTGTTATTAATATGCTAGGCATATGACATGTTCAATACAATTGCATACATTTGTTATTGCAAGGTTACATTGGATCTCTCTTCTCCACTATTGTAATGATATATCTTATCAGGTAATATTCTTATGTGTTGCAAACCATTCTCTCCAAATCTATCTATCAACTCAAATAATTGTTTGGTTTTTCATCCTTCGTGTTTGGAGGGTTTTCCTAGGGTATTTTTTGTCTCTCATGGTTTATTGATTTATATAGCCGATTTATGGAGTTGATTTATATGGATTATTTATGAATATGATTTATGTGGTTTATTTATGAGATTAAAATGTGCTGAAATTGATTGATAAAAGTTTTAAAGTTCAAGCATATATGATTTTTCTCAAAACATTTGCATTACTATATGATTCAGATCTCTTATTTATCAGCCTCTCTCTCTGTCCTTCTCTAGATCTTTTCTTATTTCAAATATCTTCTCTCTTCTCCTCATCCATTGAGTCTCTCACTCTTCTCTTCAAAAAATATCTCTTTGAAATGATCTAGTGATCCCTTGTACCTTTCTCCTCTCCTTAGGATTTATTTTATAACATCTTAATGACCAAAAACCAAACCTCAATGTCCAAAGGGATGGATGAATAGGATTAGGTCTTGAGCCTCGCTTAAGATCAATGGTTGTGAATTAATTTTAATTTAATCTTTTGTCATTATCCAACATTAAGTTAATTAACTTGCTTTTCCTAAGTTATACTTAGGAAAGATATATAAAAACCACTTACTCAATAACTTAAGCAAGTACCTAGAGAGGTAATGGAAAACTTATAAATGCTCACACCTAGCCTTTGAGAAAGCACATGTCTGAGATATAATCATCAATAGAGAGGTAATTGACAACTTCTAAATGTGCAACACCTATCCTATGCGAAAGCACATGTTTGAGTTATAATAATCAACACTTGGTTGTGACTATTAGTGTGGGAATTCCTATGACTTTTAGTTTTTTTTCTTGTTTATTTCACAATTTGCTTCTTTTTTTCCTTGTAAACAAAGGATTATGGTGAAGCAACTACTTCTTCCTTTGATAGGGTGGATGATCCTAAATAAAGCATTAGTATGGGAAAGTTCCCCCTATAATTGAAGTCATCAATGGATGCATCATGGAAGAGGATATTGCTATGTCTGCAATTTGTGTGTCAACATTTCTTTGTATTTTCTCCTCACATCTTCTTCTTTCTCTTTCTTCCTTTATTATTCTCCGACTTCTTTCATCCTTTGCTCTTCAACTTCCTTCAAGTCTACCTCCATTTTTCTTTGTTCTTTTGCAACTCTTTTCGAGGATTCCTCTTGTTCTTTGATTTTATTTTCTTAACTTTATGTGTCCTCCTTGGGATTTGATTGTGTAGTGGACCCTTTTCCTTTAGTCCCTAATATGTTTGCTACTTCCTTAAGTGATTGACCCATCAGAACACTTCTTCATTGTTATTTTTCCTTTAGATATGATTAGTTTATCTAGGATCGTCATCTAAGAGAATAAAAAGTACAACAAGATGCATAAGATATAAAAGATACATGAGACACAAATATTTTCACCGGGGAAACCATAAAGGAGAAAACCCCACAAACTTCCTTAGAATAGTAAGATGATCAAAATCAGTAATAAGAAGTATTCAAAAGTTATCTATCTCTCCTCCTTTGTCTCTCTCTTGAGTATGCGAACTTGAGAGTGTTATGTGTGTATAAATGAGGGAGAGAGCCTGCCTATTTATACCATTTCAAGTCACTAACCAAATATAAGACTAAGGCCCACATGTCTTCACTGAAAGGGACGACTTCTCCTAGGGAGACTCCAAACACACATTACATGATGTTACATTGGGGACTGTTTCCCCGACTTACAAAGGACGTTGCACCTCAAGGTCTATACATATTTAAAAAATCCCACAAGGGGGTAAACACATCCCTAATGGGGGTACAACAAAATACAATGATAATATACATCATAATATCTTATAAAGTTACAAATACATCAACACTCCCTCTTAACTAGGAAGGTATTCTCTCTCTTCACAGTCATCAACACATCTAGTCAAGTCTTCATCGCAGAGTCATCATCACAGGGTCATAGAATTATCATCATAGTTTTTGCCATCATATTCTTATTATTGATCATCAAATAGTACTATATGCCATCATAAGTTTCTACAGAGCCATCCCTCTCTCAGCTGGATGTAGGGCTATTCCTCATCCAGGTATTCATCACATCTTGAGCAAGCCATCTCATAGGAATGGTTCATGATCTTGTTTACATTGCCACAAAAATAACCTGCGTCTCATATCTTCATCTCGTTGTATCCAAATCATATCTTTTGTCTTGCACGGAACAAAACAAAGAACAAAGCTTTAGATGCAGGAAACCTGTGTTCATTCACCATAGTAGTAAGCCAGGATAATTTTCATGTCATTAATATAACCTGCAGCTTCTACTATGCAAGAATCACCTAGGAGCACACTCAGTGCATTACATCTCTACGCGGTCAACTTGTGTTATACCAATAAAGGGAGAACCTTCTAGGTGCACCTCTCATGCATCTTGAACTTATCATCTCAACATGGGAACACATATATAGATATATATTAAGGACTGATTATGGCCAAACAACCTGCTACATCAGGACCTTTTACGTTCCCTGGTCAACCTTAAGGATTTATTACATCTAAAGAACCTACATCCAGGATATTTTACGTTCAAAAAACCTCCAGGGTGTATTATATCTAAGTAACCTACCTACCACGCCAGGTCTCATTTTACACTCAGACAACCCATAAGACTTATTACATTTGAGTAACCTGCGTACCACACTAGATTTGACTTTACACTTGAATAACCTATAGGAAAGATTATGTCCAAGGATAACTTGTGAGATTTTCCAAGACTTATTACATCCGAGGACAACCTACAGGACTGATTATGTCAGAGCATCCTTCTTCACTAGAATTTTTCCCACTCGGACAACCTGTCTCATTTCCCATGTGAGATATTATGCATTAACTATTTCTAGCATAGAAACACATCAGAACTGATTACATCCAGGGATAACCCAAAAGCTTCACTAGGACTTATCCAAGGATAACCTACAGGGCTGATTACATCTGAGAAACCTACGAACTTCCCCAAGATGTTACGCTCAGACAACCTGTCTCTCTATCTATGCTAGAACATGTCACTCCCTCTTTCGAGGGAACTTGATCTGGATCAAACTAAGTATTTCTCTCAAGTACTCGAACTTCACTCTTGCTAGAGGACTGGTCAACACATCGGCTATCTGCTTCTTTACTGCCACGTACTGGAGCTTCATTGCTCTTCTCTACACCGTATACCTAATATAGTGAAACTTGATATCCTTGTGCTTCGACTTTCCATGGTACACTGGGTTTTCCAACAGCTTCATGCAACTTTGATTATTGCAAAAGATACAAGTCACATCCAACTGGAGATCAAATAAGACAGATAGTAGCTTTCACAGCCACACTGTCTCGCAACTAGCCGAGCAAGAGGAAACATACTATGCTTCGGTTATACTTAGCACCACAAGTGATTGATTCCTGTTGAACCAGGAGATAATGCCAGGTCCCAAACTGAAGTAGCAACCTAAGGAGCTCTTCCTGCCAGTGGCACTACCTTCCTAGCTCAAATTAACATAACCTTATAGGTTAATCTTTTGATTTGTTGCCACATTTCACACACCTGGGTCACATGGCAGAAATCTTCAAGCCATTCGGTGTGTCCTTGGGGGCAAGTCTCGAGTCAAGGCTGTCACCTTGTTCTTGACTCCTCCGTTTAGGCTCAACTCCTAATGAAGCCAAGGGGGGTAGACCCTATTAAGTTACTAAGGATGATTTCTTAGTGTGGTGATGTTAAACTGAATCGGTTATTTAGGAGTTTGAATATTTCAACTATAAACAATTAAAGATGACAAGATACGAAGATAAACACACGAAAGCACAAAGCTGATACACAATATATATATATATATAAAGCAAAATATGACCAGTGCCTTAGAATGGAGTCAAATAAAAAAGATCAATGTGTCTGCATGTGCTCGGAGTGAATGTTTTGTGATTGCATCTTGGTATGTTTTAAGTTAAAATTGAAGTATGAAATGATTAAATTAGGCTAAGGGGGGACTCCAGATATACCCGAGAGTACTTGGAGTATGTCCAAAACAAAACCTTCATGGATACCCGCAAGGAATATGTGGGCTAAAATGGAGTCTCTGTGGCTGTTGTTCGTAACTCACCCATTAGGGTGTGACAAATATCGGTGCCCCAAGGTCACTTTTCAGAAGTTCCTGCTTCCTTTGGGTATTTTGCCATCATAAAGGTTTGATCGAGGCGTTGGATTTTCACTTGATGGTTTGTCAATTGGGGAGGGTGAGTCCTAATTATGCTAGTCACCCAAGTGATTTTGATACAACTTGACTGATCAGACGAACCACATCCAAGTGCAAACAATACACACTGGAGTCTTATCGATTTTAGTAAGTTTTAAACAGGATGTTCTTGTTTAAAAGAAAAGCCTGCAAGAACCTCTTTCGATCCAAGTGGATCTCAATCGGGGAATTGAGGAGGGGTTAATTTTAAATTGCTGATAAACAAAAGATGAAAAATAAAACAACTACACAAATCTGGTTTTCTGATTAATCCTACCACGAATCTCTTTCCCCTTCTGGGTCACTCGGGAAATCGTGGGGTAAGTAATATGATTACTTTGAAATGTAAGATATGGAGTATGGAATTAATAAAAATATAAAGTATACTACCCTACAAATCAGATCAATTCTAATGAAAAATAAATAAGTATAAAATGACGAAAATGGCACCGAAGCGAATCCCCCCAGTGGGGATGGGGAATGGGCTCGAAAGAGCCTATTCAAAGAATGATTTTATTACATCAGTTACAATATCAAAGAACTGATAAATCAGAACTTTCTTGGTCCTTATACAGGTTTAAACCAAGTTTTTACAATTTTGCAAAACAATTAAGACTTTTTTAGTGAAAAGGGAGACCCCTGGGGGGATTTGAACGCTGCTGAGACCACTTCGGACAGCAGCTTCCTTTTATTTCTGTCAGACCTGCTAAATGAAAGTGAGAAAGTTATAATAACATATGCCCAAAGGCACTTTAAGAGTACCTTTGGATCAGCCTACTTTATCTAAAAAATAATGCAGTTAAACTAGCTAAACCGGCGAAAAAGGAACCAAGGAAAGCAAGATTTCCTTGGAATCTTGGCTTACTGTTTGTGCAGCCAATAAAAATGCACTGATATTGCATAATATTACAATTTATAACAGCGAAGGGAAATCTAATGCACGTGATCTACAAGTTTTCTTTTAAATTCATGCAAAAAGGACGATTTCCCTACAACTAGATCTGGGATGCTTATGATACTTTTTTAAGTGCAAGATCTAGGATATGAGCTATGAAATATTATATCTATGTATATTTTACTTTGATGAAACAAATCCAAATGAAATCACAGCTATGAACTGAAAAGGTAACCGGGTAAAGTGTTGATTTTTTGTAGAAATGAGAAGGAGAGGAGAGAAGGTCGGATCATTGCTTGAATGGAGCAAGCTGGAAGGAGGCCCTTTCCTAGAGTGCGGAGGGATAGAATCTTGAGATTATTGGATAGGAAAGGAGTCAATATAGATCCACAACCTCATCCAATCGGGAACCTGCAACTAAATAACACAAGCCTGCATAAACCTCGTGAGATCTGGATATGGATGTATAAAGCAGCAAAAATGAAAGATTATGCAGAAATAACCTTATTTAAGCATATAAATAAGATTTTTGAGCATACATCATATGGATAAACAAGATTAAACAATCTAGATTTGCTAGTTTATACCCTTACTAGATTCAGCCGAATCCTTGAAGCCAGAACACGGAAACAACACAGGATTTGGCAAGAAGTTGCAGCTACCACATCAACAGCATAACACTGAGCATCCATGCAATCAAAAGCACTACACAATATAGCCTCCAAAGCTTCTTTATTCACAAATAATGATCAAATACAAAGTTACAATGGCAATCCCTTCAGTCCATCTCTCACTAGCTTGGAAGAGGGAGCCTCCAACAGGATATATACAATTTTTAGGCCATCTAGCCCAGGGGGGGCGCAATTCCTCATGGAATCAAGTGAAATCAACTGATGGAGAGTTCATCAATGCACAACTGAAGCTGGACTGAGCCTACTTGTCAACCGGGGGCCTGATTTGGCTGACACATCAACCCATACACTGACACATCGGCCCAAAACTCATCCAGATGAGCCAAAACGTGTTGAGGAGAGAGGGAGGGTGAAATTCCCCATAAAGGATGCTCAAGATCAACTCTGGATTTGATTTGATCACCTCCTTCAGTCAAGGATTTGTCAGATCCAATGAATCTGCTTCAGATCTGACCGATTTCAATCAAATCGGCTGAGAATCCACTGATTTATTGATTTTGGATTTGCTCCATTATTCATCAATTTTTTAATTAAAATAATCAATAATTGATTTTTGGGGCTTTCTGACCTGAGTGATGGAAAATCACTCAAAACTAGGAAATAGTGGGTCCATGGGTTTACATGGTGCTCTTAGCTTGAAAATGAGCACCTACATGACTGAAACCGATTATTTGGCCCACTTTTATTACAAAATCATTTTTTCCAATTAAACTATTAAAAAATAGCCTAAGTTTTGGAAAAATTAAATTTTAATAAAAAACACTGAAAAAACTAAAAAATTTAAAAATTGAAAAACACCTAGGGGGACTTAGACATGTTCATATGACTCAAAAATGATGTCTAGCATGCTTATATATTGACACATAGACTCTAATAACCTCAATAGGCCTAAATGACAAACTGACCACCCCAACTTTGGAGGTATGGAGTGAAAAACTCAGAAATTATCAGTCATTTATTCAATGACCAATAATAACCAAGGGAAAAAACACCCTGGGTTGATCGGATTGACAAATGAAGTCTAAGAGACCGAGTCTTTTACAGACACTATCATGCTAGAACATTTATTACAATTCCCCCATGGGGTATGAACATGTGATATGATACAACAAGCACTTCCTAGAAGTACTTCCATAGGTCTTTTGAAGTCCGAACAAGTTAACCCTGTCCGGTTCACCGGGCTCACTTGATAAAAACCACTAAGTACAACTTAGGTGGTAACATGATTCACATCATATTTGAGCCCATAATATACTATACCTTTTAGGTACCTCAAAACATTATTTGCATCACTTAGGTGAACATGTCTTGGAACCGTTAGGAACTGCTTAGGGTGTTCACCGTAAAGCATATGTCTGGTCTTATATTCATTGGATACATCAATGAACCAATCATCTGACGCTAAATCGTGGAATCAACTGACTTAGATGAAGCATCACTCAGAAGCTTCAAGTTAGATGTTGTAGGTGTGACTATTGCCTTCCAGTCCAACCTTTCGAATCTCTTCAAAATATCCACTACATACTTTCCTTGACCAAGTAAAATCCCATATGCACTCTTACAAACCTCCATGCCTAACAAGTAGTGCATCATACCTAGGTATTTCATATTGAACTTTGTAGCTAGTATCCTCCTTGCATTTGTAATGAGTTCCTCTTTGCATGTCAAAAAAAATTCATTGACATATAGAAGGAGTATCACAGGTCTTATGTCTTCCACCTTGAAGTAGAGGTAGGAATCTACTTTACTCTTGGTAAATCCCAAACTCATCAAGAATTTTTCCATCCTTCTGTACCATGTCCTCAGTGATTATTTCAATCCATACAAGGCCTTCTTCAATTTGCACACATGGGTCTTCCTGTCATGTGTCTCTAGTCCTAATAAGTTTTCCACTTATACTTCTTCCTCGACTACACCATTTAAGAAAGTTGTCTTGACATCAATCTGGTGTATTTTCCATCTCATAACTATTGTTGAAGCAAGTATGGTCCTAATGGAAGTGTACCTTGCGACGGGTGGAAATGTCTCTTCGTATTATATGCCTTCTTTCTGTGGGAAGCCTCATTTTACGAACCTTTCCTTGTATTTCTCAATCTTTCCATCTGCAGTATGATTGATCTTGTAGATCCACTTTGAATTCATGACAAACTTCTTCTACAGTCTCAAAATATCTCCGTGACATCATTCTTCATGATCAATTGATATTCCTTGATCATATCATCCTTCCATTCTTTCTTTTCTAAAGCCTCTTCACAGGTGTAAGCTTCTCAGTCAATGATGTCACACAACAGGGCCACATAGCTATTTTAGGTCTTTTCCCTCTTTCTCTCTATATGTATTCCTTTTGGAGCACCATACCTTTTAGCTTCTCGTATGAGCTCCCATGCCCATGTTGGTTTCCTCTTATGGGAGTCCTTCTCGAGGATTGTCTCTACCGGTTCTTGTGGTTCTGCTATATCATGATCTTCATGGTCTTCTGGAATTGCTTCTCCAATTTCCATTTCTCGAACTCTCGTCTCTTTAGGTTCCTCGAAAGTTCATGGATAAGAGTCCTCCTGGATCTGAAGTATGTCGAGTCTTCATCAAAGGTTACATATCTATTGATGTCGATCTACTTGAATCCTGGGAAGCATATTCGGTAGTCCTTTGATGTATCATTGTATCCTACAAATATACCCTTCCTCCCACAAGGATCGAGCGTGGTCATTTTCTCCTTTGGGATATGTATGTACACTAGGAAACAAAATATTCTCAGATGGTTGACTTCTAGTTTCTCTCATGAGAAAGCCTCTTCATGAGTGTTGTTGTCAAGTACTTGATGAGGAGTGCAGTTTTGTACATACACAGTTGTTCTTTTTTCTTCCTCCCAAAGGTGCATAGGAATATGCTAGTCATGTAGCATAGCTCTTTCTACTTCCATGATGGTTCGGTTCTTTCATTCTGCAACCCCATTTTTCTTAGGATTGTATGAAGTGATCAACTCCCTCTTAATCTGGGACTCTCTACAGTGTTCCTTGAATTCTTCTGATGTGAATTCTCTGTCATTATCGTACCATAGAATCTTGATCTTCCTATCAGTTTGGTTCTAGACCAAGGCTTTATATTCCTTGAACTTACTCAAAAGTTCATTTTTTCCTTTCAAGTAATATATCCAAGTGTTATGTGAGAAATCATCTATATAGGAAACATAGTACACATACCCACTTAATGAGCTAGAATACATGGGTCCACATACATCCAAGTATACTATCTTGAGTATTCCCGCCCTTGCTCTCGCTGCTGGGAAATGTCTTATTTACATTCTTTCCTTGTGCACATACTTTGCAAATGCCTTCATGATTTTTCTGGATTGATGGAAATATTGAGACTTCTTTTCTTTTCCGTAAGTGCTTCAATTAGCACATATTCTTTATCTGAATCATCCTTCTCTCATCTAAATCTTTTTTTTGTGGGTTCATCATCTTTGAAAATATGAGCATGGTGTCTCTTTTTCTTGATGGGGAAATCTCTTGCAAAATTACCCTTTTCAGCACAAGTGTAGCATCAAACATTTTAAGTATCTTTTTTGGTATTCTTTTTTTTTCTTGTCCTTATTCTTGTTGTGATGAAATTTCTCCTTCTTCTCCTTCTTGAAGTTCTTCCTGGTGTGACTCCTTCTTCTCCTTCTTGAATTTCTTTTTGGTGTGAACTATGAGAATTTAATCTTTAGTTGCTCCCATCTTCTCTTCTCTTGTCATGAGTCAAGCTTCTTTTTTTGCACATTATTTTTGGATTACGTTGAAAGAGATCAACCTCCTTCTTACACAAATCCCATGAATGAATGAGTCCCATGATATGGGGAGACCATTCAAGGTATTCATTACAATTTATCATTCTTCGACATTCTCTTCAACTACTTCAAATTGTTCTTTGACTTGAGAAACCCTTGTGAAGTAAGACTATATAGTCTTGGAGTTCTGTATCTTCACATTCTTCAATTGGTTCCCCAAAGTAATCTTTCGGTTGATGTTCTTTCCTTCGAACATATTTGCCAAAGCATCATATACTTCCTTCGGTGTCTTGAATGAAGACACATGGGGGATGAGGTGATACTTAATGGAATCTATAGTGATTCTCTTATCCTTATCCATGCTTCTCTTATGAGTAGCCTTAGCCTCATATCCCTTTGCTTCTAGAACTTATTTGGTGATAACCTGATCCAAGTCATTTTCTTCAAGGATCAGAGAGAATATGTACATCCATGCTCAGAAGTTATCATCCCATCCAATATTGTCCTCAAGATGAGTATGGTGAGTCATATTTTCAAATGAGAACCTCAAATGGAAATAGAAAATATTTAGATCTTACTGATTTGAGGTGTCTGACCTAGTTCTGGAGTTGGCTTACTTAGGGTTTGTCAAAGAAACCCTAATTTTCCTAACTTGGATTTTGGGAATTCCGTTTGGACAAAACTATGAGAATCCTTAAGGAGAGATGCTTAGTAAGGTCACTTTCTGAAAACTGAGGTGGGAAGCCTCTGAAACTTGATTCCTTAGTTCTTCCTAGCAACAATGACAAGGTCAAAAATGAAACTTCTTCAATTTTGAAACTGCTTACACTAAAAGATGTTCCTACTAAGGTGAGTTAGCCTAGCCCTGTTTTATTGATGATCTGTGGAGATAACACCTTGAACTAGGAAGCCCTAGTTTTAGTTGTCGTATAGTGCCTTCTTTCAGAGAGGCTCTGATACCATGCCAGTTTTTCTTTAGATCTGATTAGTTTATCTAGGATCTTTATCTGAAAGAATAACAAGTACAAAAAGATGCATAAGATATAAAAGATACATGAGACACAAATATTTTCACTGGGGAAACCACAAAGGAGAAAACTCCACAAAATTCCTGAGAATAGTAAGATGATCAAAGGAAGTAATAAGAAGTATTCAGCAGCTATCTATCTCTGTTCCTTTGTCTCTCTCTCTCTCTCATGTGAAATTGAGAGCATGAAGTGTGTATAAATGAGGGAGAGAGCCTCCCTATTTATACCCTTTGAAGTCAATGACAAAACATAATGCTAGAGCCCATATGTCTTCCTTAATAGGGTCGAATTCTCCCAGAGATACTCCAAATACACATTACATGATGTTACATAGGTTAGTAGAGAGAATGAAGTCCTAATTTAAAATGGTAAGTGGCATTGCCTTCCATAGTAAGGGTACATGTGACTCTCTGGATTGTGTGGAATCGTTCTATCCATATAACCTAGCAAGCAATGTTGCCACCATTTTGTAAGAAAATCTAAAATAATTTGTGGGATACAAGCCCATGTCCCTTGATTTTAACATTTTTCCCTTTACCCTTCCCTTTCTCAATCGCATGTGATAGTTTACTTCTATTTTTGTTATCCATTTCTCTGTTATAAAAACGATTGGAAAGAGTAATTTATAGTATGCTTCTAGAGTCGAATGTTTAAAGGGTGCAATGGATCTATCATCTATTCTCTTTAGCAACCTATTTTGCACATCAACTCTAGGAAGTAGTCATGAAATAATTTCAGCACATGGAAAATTACTTGATCTAGCTACCAACCTATGGAAACCTGATCTGCAAATATTCTGATAAAACCCCATGTCATCTACATCTTCGCTGAGAATGGTAATATATTATATTAAAGTTTGAAAATTTTATATATGTTTCCTTGAGTTGGTTCTGCTTTAGTACTATTATCCATGTTTACATAATGCACTCTTGCATCAATTTTCCCATTGTCATCAGAGGATGACATCATGTGAACCATATTGTCTTTTTGTTTGGTCCTTCTATAATCCATTTTGTGGTCCTATACTTCACCATTTTAATAAGAGGAATCCATTAGTATTATTAGTAAACAATTAAAGAAATTTGTTTCAAATAAGGTTCAAACTTGGTAACCAATGCTTTTGAATATGGTGGATCATCAAGGAAAATATTTATAAATTATTCCATTATAGGGTATGAATACACATGACGTTAATGTATTACTATTGTCCCCTTCATATGCTCCATCCTCCACATGTAACCTGCTAAACTACATGTTTAATGCATTTTCATAGATTCTCACATCTTCATATACTTCATTGGGCATTTTACGAATTAGATTATGGGTTTATTTTTCATGGCAGTACTTTTGTTTTCCATAGCCATCCATACAAACACTATTTTTATGCAATGTCAGGATATCTATAGTAGCTATTGAAGCCGGGATATTTTCAAGAGTTGGTGGTCGAAAAAATAAATAATTGACTATGTAGTGGACCCTTTTCCCTTAGTCTCCAATCTATTTGTTGCTTCCTCAAATAAGTGACCCTTTTGAACACTTCTTCATCTCTCCATAATTCATTTTTTAAGCCCAATTTTACTTTAATTTGTAGTGGTGTTGTACTACTTTATTGGAGTCATTCTTTCTGAAGGTCTTGGTGCCAAAGTGGAAAACATTTATATATTGAGCCTCTTATTTTGAATCTTTCACATAGATTCAAACTAAAACTTAGAATGACTAGAGGCAAGGGAGGCGATGGAGATTTTTCTTCATTTGCCAGCATTGCACCATTCCATTGATGTAGTTAGACATTGACTTGTGACACCACATTCACTATGACAAAGAGGAGAAAGACACAAAGAGGTTGTGTGCCTCCATATATTCATAGGTAAGTCCCCATTTCTAGTACGTACTGATCTTCAAGTGTTTCTAGTGCCTCCAATGCTTTGTTAGAAATACATTTTGTTGGTTCTATCTCGATGATAGTATATAATTGCATCATAAACTCTTCATAAATCTTCAAATAACTATTAATATAATTATTCTCTTATTATACTATACAATGGAAATGAATTGGGAGATTTATAGGGATCTATTTCCATGACATCCCTAAAAAAATATTTGTGGCATATACTACCTCTAGGAGATATGTTTGGACATAGCTTGTTTCTCTTGAGTCAATATAGCTTGCTTTAGGTTGGTAGAAAGAATGGCTCCCCAATTGAAAGTGGTACCAAGTGACCTTACTTTCCTCAATAAGGGTACTTAGGACTCTTGAGTCAATATAGCTTGCTTTAGGTTGGTAGAAAGAATGACTCCCCAATTGAAAGTGTCAACAAGTGACGTTACTTGCCTCAGTAAGGGTATGTAGGACTCTCAGAATTGTGTGGTATGTTTCTATACATATAAAGTAGAAATCAATGTTGCCACCATTTTGTAAGAAAATATAAACTACTTTGTGGGATATAATCCCGTGTCCCTTGATTTTAACCTTTTTCCCTCTACTCTCCACTTTCTCAATAGCATGTGATAGTTTACTTCTATAGGTGTTATAAATTCCTCTGTTAGATAAATGATTGTTAATGGGAATTTTTACTATGCATCTAGAGTAGAAGGTTGAAAGGGTGCAATGGATCTATAATCTATTCTCTTGGTCAACCTCTTTTCCACATCAACTCTAGGAAGTAGCCATGAAATAATTTTAACACATGGAAAAATAATTGGTCTAGCTACAGTGCCTATGGGGACATGATCTTCAAATATTTTGATAAACCCCCATGTCATTGACATACTTACTCTGAATGGTAAGATAACATTAATGTTTGAAAATTTGATATATCTTACCCCATTTGTAATTTGGTTCTACATTAGTGCTACTATCTATGTCACCATAATGCTCTCGCAATCATGTTCTCATTACCATCACATGCACCATCTTGTATTTTTGTTTGGTCCTTAATTAATACATTTTTTTGTCTTATACTTCACCATTTTAATAACATGAAGCCATTAGTATTATTAGTAAAGAAATTTGTTAACAAATTAAATGTGCATAAATACTTGTATGGGAAACTACTTAAAATACTATAGTAAACGACCAGTGTCCATAGCATAAGTAATTGCATGCGCATATAAGTACAGTCACCCTAGTCTTGCCTCATGCCTTGTCTAATCGTGGTAGTTATACCTTGTCTTACTGTTATGGATGTTTCTTTCTCTCCAACCTTGAATAGAAGTTTGATCCTTGAATGGAAGTCTGCTTGATAAAAGGCGAGAAAGGGTCATTCAAAGCCATCGGCCATTGAGTATCTGAAATACAGGAAAGTGAGGGCCATTTCTTCATCCAGATATGCATTTCTTGATCAGTTGTGTGTGGAAGGTGAAGTTTTGGCACAAATTTTGCTCCAGGAAGATAATTTTTGTTCCTTTTTTTTCTGTATAACCTCAATTTTATGTGTGAAGGATTTGCACATGGTTGCATCCTTTTTGAAAAAAATCTTTTTGTTTCCATCCTTAAAATGATTTTCACATGCTTACATGCTTAAAACAGTTTGTCTTTTGTCTGATGGATTTGCACATTTAAAACATTTTTTCTCACGTTTAGGGTTTGTCTGAGGGATTTGCACATGATTGCATCCTTAAAAAGAGTTTCATGTCTTAGAGTGTTTTCTTATTTCCTGTGTTATAAAGAAATGCAATATGCCCAATCTACTCCAAAGTGATTCCATGATAATAAGGGAAGTCTGGGCAGATAATGTGGTGGAAGAGTTTTCTCTAGTTCATGAAATCGTGGGTGATTACCCATATATTTCCATGGATATTGAGTTTCCTCGTATAGTTTTTAAACCTCCAGGATATTTCCGTACCTATTCATAGGAGTTGAAATATTTGGTTGTAAAGTGTAATGTTGATATACTCAACCTTATTCAAGTGGGTTTCACATTCTCAGATGAGGATGGGAACCTTCCTCATTGCAACACCGGTAAGCATTGCATCTGGAAATTCAACTTCCATGAATTTAATCTTGTTAAATATAGGTATGTTGTCGATTCTATCTAGCTTCTGCAATGTAGTGGCATTGATTTCAAGAAAAACAGTGAGAAGGGAATTGATGCACGGGTATTTCATGAGATTATAATTTCATCTGGAATTGTTTTGAATCACATTGTGCACTGGGTCACCTTTCATGGTGCTCATGATTTTAGGTACTTGTTGAAGCTTCTAACATGCCAGTCGTTGCCTTTGACACCTGTTGGCGTCTTTAGTTTGATGATATTAACTAACACGTTTGTCGTTTCCTCTGACATATGTTGTCTTCTTCTTAATACTTTCCACGGTTGTATTTACAATTATGGAAAATATTATTTAAATAAAGTTGTAGTTATAATCATGTGATGATATCACATGAATTTCTTTATAATAATTATGGAAATATTATTCGCTATAATAATTATGGAAAATATTATTTAAATATAGTTGTTATGCTTGAGTAGGTCGGATTAACCAAAGTGTAACAAGTGTATACCAAGGATTTCTTTTATGGTAGTGGTATTTTGTTATGCAAATGCATCTTGATTAGTAAAGAGGAAGCCATTAATATTATTAGTAAAGAAAGATGTCTAGTTTTAACTAATTAGGCGTGCATGAATGTTGGCATAACTAATTAAGATACTAAAGTATACACTCTACAGTAAGTTTCAAGTAAGCTTCCATTGCATTAGTATAGTTAGTGTCCATTGCATAAGTACTTGCATGGTCAACTACTTAAAATACTACGGTTGACTTCCAGTGTCCATAGCATAAGCAATTGCATGCACAGATAACTACAGTCACTTTAATCATGCCTTGTCTACTCATCGTTGTCATGCCTTGTCTTACCGTTACCATGGTGTGGCATGGGAATTTCATAAAATTTAGTATGGATTTTGAAATTTCATAAATTTAATACCTTGTGGCAACCTTTCCTGCCACTGGCTTGATCCTTTTGCTTCAAATCCCATACGGAAGTCTACTCTATAAAAGGAGAGAATGCCATTTATTTTTCCATAGGGTCATTTATTCATCCATGGTGTGTCTGAGCACCTCTAGGAAGGTAATGTTTTGGCACATATTGAAGGTGTGTTTTGTGCTTCTAATATTTCTCTTTTCTGGATTTTTGGATTTCTATAAGCTCGATTTGTATAAGAAGGAAAAACCCATGCCACAGTTCCTGTTAAGACCGAAAATCGTTCCTAGTCTTTGAGTGTTGTTTTCCAAAGGTTTATTTCTTATTTACTTTTCATTTTGGGCTTGTTTTAAATGTTAATGCCTTTTTTTTTATAGTTATATTTTTGTTTTAATTTATTTCTTTTCTTTCTTAAGTTTTCTTTTGAATGACTTATTAAGTATTATATATCTTTCAAAGCCTACAAATGATGATTTAAATTTAGTCCAAGGTGAATATCCAAGGTCTAACCCTTGTTTTGAGTTTCTTTGTCAAATATGTCATGATGAAATTTTCTCCTAGCACAAAATTCAGGATCTATACAATATATTGCTACAGGAATCATGAATCATTGGAAAGAGTGGATAATTGATGATATAGCGTGGCCTGTTGCAGTCGAGGATGCTCAGATCTTTTTAGACACTTGTTTAATATATCATGACACATGTACATATCCTTGTTCCATATATCATGAAAAATGTATGAAGTTGTGTGAATATCATTGAAGAAATCGTGGTTTTGAACTACCACGATTTCTAGTTTGGGTTATGAATCTTACTGTTGCAGAGATGTAGTTTGAAAATTCTTGAAGTTTCCTAAAGAATTGAATAAGCCAAGTTACAATATAGCTATGGGAAAGAGTTGAAATATTAACAGTTTCGATCCTACAGACATCAATTAGGCCACTAAATTTCCAGAATGTTCAGCCTTGTTTAGAGTAGTAGGCTGGTTTAGCTTTTTC
Organism: Pseudotsuga menziesii; assembly: GCA_001517045.1. NCBI lineage: Eukaryota > Viridiplantae > Streptophyta > Pinopsida > Pinales > Pinaceae > Pseudotsuga > Pseudotsuga menziesii. The sequence goes on from LPNX011193477.1 coordinate 189,150, forward strand.
AAAAAGATCACTGGATGTAATCCTAAAGTTTCACATCATTTCGCCCAGAATTTCATCAATGGCACTGTAACGTTTATTACTCTCACATTCGAGCTCACAAAGGATTTAATAGTTGAAGCTACTAGTGTCCGAAAAGATGGAGAATCCTGGTTTAAAAAGATTCCTTTAAGTTTTGACCCTAATGATTTCTTACTACACAGAAATGAAACCCTGTACTAGGGAAAACAGGTTCAATTAGAAAATTTTAAGCCATAATGGAAAGAAGCAGTTTCTATTATACATAGCTATATCACATGTGATGGCAGGTTTGCATTAGTATTTAAATATCATGTTAGATTTTTATAGCATTTGAATCAGGAATCCAATATGAATTTTCCCTTCTTTCTTTTAAAAAGCCTCTAGAATATGTCAAATCGAATCAAGGGACATTTCGATCATACAAACCAGTCAGTATTTCACCATGGCTTAATCAAATTGATCATTTGTACAGTTTTGAAGAAGAAAAATAGGAGTTGGGATCACTTCTTATTCTGGTCAGGGTTTACCAATGAACATGGAGATCAGGTAAAGAAAAGCTTGACCAATAAACAATTTGGTTTTGTTAAGAGATTTAACAAAGAGGTGATTGAAGATTTAGTACAAGATAACCTTCAAGAAAAGAGTTTGTGTCAAAGATTTAAATATCTTGGTGATGAAGATCAAGGAAAGGCATTGGAGGATAAGCAAGAACACATTTTGGAGGATGAAAAAGTGGAGTAGACATCTGATTTGAATCCTGCGGAAGATATTTTTTCAATAGAACAAAACCAGAGTTCTATATGTGTACAAGAAATCCCAACTAAAGTTTCTTTTGCAGTTGATTTGAAGGGTAATATTTTGCAAATCCCAGATGTAAAGGTATAGAAGAAATCTCTTATGTAGTTGGAAGGATCGAAATGGAGGACAAAGACCATAGCTACAAATAAACTTAAATTAAATATGAAAATAATTTTAAACCCTAAACTACAAAATGAGAAGATTACAGTCATTCAAGAATCTTCAAGTGAGGAAAATAATGAAAGTGAAGAGAATTTGAGCCCACAGCAAAATTTCATTCAAGAGGATCATTTGATATCACCAGAATCGATTCAAGAAAACCATGAAGTCCTAGAAGAGCAGGTTACTCCTATTATAGAATAGGGTATGACTTCAAGAGCTTCATTTGTAGAGGAAGCAATGAAGGATAGAAAGGAAGAAGATTTAATTTTTAAAAGGATGAATATTCCTTGGTTATCAAATTATGATTCGACATTGCCTAGAGAGGTACATATGGATTCAGAAGTTGAAAATATTAGGAAAACTATGCAACAACATAAACAACAAATTTATTTTCTTAATGAAACTAATGACAGGATGGTAATGAAAAATACAAGATTAAGAGAAGACTTGGAAGACATTAATTCCCATTACCAAGAATTGATAGTAGTGTCAAAAGAAGCATTGAAGAGGAAGAGAGAAATACAAAATCAAGCTGAAGATTTAACCAAGAAGATTCAGAATCTAAGCAAGAAGAATGAAATTTTATCAAATAGAGTCAAAAGTCTGGAGACAAAAAAGGAACGAGCTAAGAAGAAGTCTCATGCGTTGGAAGGAATTTCTACGCTAGCAGAAGCAGCCAAGCGGTTATGACTACCACCTAATGTACAGCTGTCAAGTATTTTATTTTGTTATAATGCGTTCAATAGTTAACATGTAACTATTTGTTGTAAGTGACTTTAGTTTAGACCTAAAAGACAGTTATGAAACTGCTCTATCTTGTAAATGATAAAAGTAGGAAAGTTTAGTGGAGTAGGGTTGGATTTTTTTTTCAAGAAGGGCTATTGAGATGAAGACTTTGGATGTATGTTCAAACTAATACTTATGACTCTAATGTAAGCTTTTAAAGACTGAGACTGATTTATATATACATCTAAGCCATTTTATCCTCTATATTGATTTTTTTATGACCTGGTTGACCACTGAACTTATGATTTCATTTATTGAATAATGTTTTTATTCGTGTAAATGCTCATACATTGTGGACAAAACCAGTACTGTGTTTATGATGTTCATGGTTTATGTTTATCCTTTATGCATTTATATCTCATAATTTCATGTTATTTCATGATTCAGTTCATGTACTAGTTTGTTGATTATTTACCTTCTTGTGGATGAACTTTTAAACCAAAAAATTACAAAAAAACCATTCTATTTTTGCTTTTTGTTTTGAGATTGGTCAATTAGAGTCATCGTCCTCTTTTACATACTCAGAGCTTAACATAGAAGAAGGAAAACAAAATATTTCTTGGTTAGTTCCTTCTACACTAGTTGAGACCTTTCAGATTCTTACTACTCCATTGTCTAGTCAAAAAACAAAAACTGAAGTTCCTGGTAAAACTCCCATATTTCAGTTTAAGCCGTATAAACTCTTTTCTCAGTCAAGTTCGAGCAAGGTTAGTCAACCTTTTTCTTCACTAAATAAAAGTAGCTTCACGATGGTAGCACAACAACCTCTTGACATGATGGATCAAATGGTAGCTTCTAGATATGCTCCCTTAGTCCTTCATCAGCCCCTAAATGCTCTCCCTTGAGGAGATTATTATAAATACCTTCCTAGGTTTAATGGTCAGGGTGAGATTACTGCTGAAGAACATTAGGATACATTTCTAAGTTATGCGAACAATCAAAATATTGAAGCTAAAGTTGTGTGGATGAGGATGTTTGTTCAAAGTTTAGATGGGGAGGTAAGGAAATGGTTCCGATAATTACTAGCTAATTCAATAACTCTTATAGAAGAACTAGAGGATTTTTTTATCAGGCAGCGGGGAGACACGAAGGATCATACTTATTACATAACAGAGTTTGGAGCTTTGAAAAGGAAAAAAAATGAAACTATAGCACATTTCTCAGAACATTTTAATAAGATGTATTGTAGGATCCCAACTGAAATTAATCCTTCTGAAACCTCAGCTAAGCTAACCTATGCCAATTCCTTTGATCATGAGTTTTCCTTACATCTAAGAGAAAGAAGGTCAATGACTTTATTGAACATGCAGGAAGCTGCGTTGGAGGTGGAATCAAACATTTTAGCTTCATATAGGCTTAAAGAAAATTCAGATCATCAAGTGTATGATCGAAAGGTTAAAAAGGAAATGATCCCATCAACCTCCACATCACAAACATCAGAGAGTAAAATAGATGAGATGGCTAAGTTGGTTAGAACTTTAACAACAAAACTAAATAAATTGGAATTAGATAAAAATTCAAATAAACCTCCACAAGAAGGAGAAAGAAATCCTAATCAGTGTAGGAATCCATTTGCTCCTAGATTCATCCCTAGAGAAAGAATAAGCAAATAAATTTAGAGAGGAAGAAGGGAGAATGAAGGTCAGAGAGTTCCTCCTCCACTCCAAAATAATGTAACAGATGAAGTTGAAGAAGATGAAGATGTATAATATGAAGATTTGAATCAGAATATAAATTATTTTGGGGAGATGTTATCAGAAGGTTTCCTAGATGAAAATATGACTATCATAATTCTAAGTCTTTTGATTCACATATTTATCAAGAATAAAGTGATGTTGGTCCTGAAGTTTCAGCTGGTATATGTCAATATGAACCTAAAAAATATTATAACATGAGATCCGGTCCAAAACATGTTTCTCATATTCCCAAAAAGAAGATAGCTTCTCCTACCAAGAAATTACCTAATCAAACACAGGAGAGGAGACAAAATCATGGTGACCAAACCAAGGCAGCAGAGATTGAAGAAGTTACCAAAAATGTGCAAACTTTTAATTTTGAAAATGAACTATGTAAGATCAAGATTCTAGTGCCATTGAATGAATTGATGAAGAATCCTTGTTATAGGAATCCATCTTTAAAAATGATAAATTCACATGCTAATTAAATGCCTTCAGATACTGTGAATCTTCAAGAAGAATGTGTTAGATTTTTAACATTAAGCTAGCATTGTATTAGGATCTTTAACTGAGAGAATAACGAGCACAACAATCAAACACAAGAGATAATGAACACAGTGTTTTTCCTTGGGGAAACCATAAATTGACAAAACCCCGCAACGTCCTCAGAGATAGAATCAACACCAGAAGTAAAACCCCAAAACAGTAAGATGATCTCCCGATAGTAGTAACGTCTTTCTTCCTTGCCCCAATGTCTTCTTCTTCATCATCTATGCGCTACAACTGAGTGTGAGTGAGTGTGTGATAAACAGAGAGGCTAGCTCTCTATTTATACTAATTCCTGACTTAACTAAACCCTACTAGGGCTGACTTCACTAGGTGAGTCTAACAACCGTAGTGCGATGGAACTGTTGGGACTTTAACCCTTGAAAAATAGGAGGGTTGCCCACATTGACTTGACATGACTTGTTTACATTATAGAAACTCCTGATGGGAACATTGGGGCATGATATTTCTCAAATACATTATAGGAACATCCCAGAATAAACATCGGGTTACAATACATAAGAAATACAAGTGAATACATTCCGAAGTTACAATTACATCAACACTCCCTCTTAACTAGGAAGGTATTCTCTCGACACAATTTATCAGCACAAGTCTTCTTCTTTGTATCATCTGGATCATCCTCACGTCCTCGTTGTCTTCAAGACATGTTCATCTTCAAGTCATGTTCATCTGGATCTAGATCATCACTTGATTTGGATCATCATCACTGGATCTGGATCATCACTGGATCTAGATCATCTCTAGAGCATCATCACTGCATCTGAATCATCACTGGATCTAGATCATCTCTGGAGAATCATCACTGGATCTGGATCATCTCTACTGGATTATCATCATTGGATCATCACGGGTTTTATCTCATGATTCTTCTCGTCAGAGGAAGTTCTACAAAGATAGCCCTTTTTCATGCTAGCTGTAGGCCTAGCCTCCATGTAGGTCTTCTTCCAGCACTTATATCTGACCCTAAGTCAGAATCGCCTGCCCAACACTTATATCTGACCCTAAGTCAGAATTGCTTGCCCAACACTTATATCTAATCATGTAGGAACCAATCCTATAATCATATCAGAAACACACGCCCAATACTCACATCTGACCAAGTGGGAACACATCCCACAACCCTATCAGAAAGGCCCAGCACTCACATCTAACAACCAATGTCAGAAAGGATCAGCACTTACAGTCGACCATGCGAGGAACTAATCCTCCATGCCGAAAGGCTCTGCGCTTACATCTGACAACAATGTCAGAAAGGCTCAGCACTTATATTTGACCATGCGAGGAACCAATCCTACATGCCGAAAGGTCTTTGCACTTACATTTGATCACTGTAGAAACCAATCCTATAATCACCTCAGAATGGCTCTGCACTCACATCTAATCATGTAGGAACCAATCCTACAGTCACATCAAAATGGCCCTCACTCCTAGACTGAGCTTTCCTAGTAACTGACTAGGTTCCTCCATTCCAAGAATGGAATTCGGCACTTATATCTGATCATGTAGGAACCAATACTATAGTCACATCAAAATGGCTCAGCACGCATATCTGATATGTGAGGAACCAATCCTCTCACCATGATAGAATGGCTCAGCCCCTACATTTTACCATGGAAGGACCCAATCCTCTCACCATGTCAGAATGGCTCACGGACTCATCACTTCCCTTTGGAGGGAACCTCGATCTAGAGAACACCAAGCTTCTCTCAGAATTACTCAAAATTAACCCTAGACAATGGTTTTGTCAATACATCAACTATCTATTCGTCCATCGCAACATACTGGAGCTTCACTGCTCCCCTCTACACCATATCCCTGATATAGTGATACTTGATCTCAATATGCTTCAACTTCTCATGGAACACTAGGTTCTCTGACAACTTCACACAACTCTGGTTGTCAAAATGTATACAAGTAGCATCCATCTAGAGATCAAATAAATCAGATAGTATCTTTCTCAACCATACTTCCTAACAACTAGCTGAACAAGCTACGGCATACTCTGCTTTAGCTGTACTTAGTTCCACATAGGATTGCTTCCTACTAATCCAAGAGATCACACCTGATCCCATACTGAAGCAACACCCTGAAGTGCTCTTCCTATCGATGGCACTACCTGCCCAATCTGAATCAACATAACCTTCCAGTTTAATCTTCTGATTCGCCTCATACTTGAGCCCATAATCAATTGTACCCCTTAGGTACCTTAGAATAGGCTTTGCAACAATCAAGTGAACATGTCTTGGATCTGTCAGGAACTGGCTCAAGTTGTTCACAACAAAGCAAATATCTAATCTTGTGTTCGTCAGGTACATCAAGGACCCAATCATCTAAGGACACATTGTAGCATCAACCGCTTCTAATGAAGCATCACTCAATATCTTCAAGTTCAATGCCATAGGTGTGGTCATAGCCTTGCAGTCCATCATCCCAAACCTCTTCAAGATCTCTACTGCATATTTCCCTTGTCCGAGGGAGATTTTATCTGCATTCTACCACACCTCCATGCCTAGAAAATAGTGCATCATACCCAATTCCTTCATTTCGAACTCGGAAGCAAGCTTCCTCTTCGTATCAACAATCAACCCATCCATACCTGTTACAAAAAAATCATCTACATATATTAGGAGCATCACTGGGTTGCCATCTTCAGCCTTCTAGTAAAGGTTGGAATATGCTTTACTCTTAGTAAATCCCAAACTAGATAGAAAGATATCAATCCTACTGTACCATGTCTTGGGTGCCTGTTTCAAACCATACAGGGCTTTCTTCAATCTACACACATGAGACTCCCTGTCATGTGTCTCAAAACCGAGTGGCTACTACACATACACTTGCTCTTCCACTACACCATTCAAGAAAGCAGTCTTGACATCCATTTGGTGTATCTTCTATTTCATCACTGCAGCCTGAGCAAGTACTCATCTGATGGAAGTGTATCTGGCCACAAGTGCAAAGGTTTCTTCAGAATCTATTCCTTCGTTCTGTGAGAAGCCACGAATCTTGGTTTATATTTCTCTATGATGCCATCTGTAGCATGCTTGATCTTGTAGATCCATTTGGAAGTTGCAACTGACTTCCCTTCTAGTCCTGGAACAACATCCCAAACATCATTCTTCATGATCAATTGATACTCTTCGATCATAGCATCCTTCCATTCTTTTCGTTTTGTCACTTCTTCATAATTGGAAGGTTCTTTATTTATGAAATCACATAATAATGATACATACCCGGAGCAAGACCCGGTCCTCTTTCTTTCTCTCTGATTCTCTTATGGATCCTCATATCTTTCCGCACCTTCGATAGCTTCTCATACCCAGGCAGATTTCCTCTTATTAGGATTCTTCTCCTGAGGTGGATCTACAGGTTCTTGTGGTTCTTCAAATTCTCGATCTTCTTCTTGAGTTTCTTCATTCATGGTTGTATCATGAATTCTGGGTGCTTGTGCTTCTTCAGGTTCTTCAGCAGGTCTCTTTCTGAACTTGTTGTAAGCTGTGTCTTCATCAAATGTCACATCCTTGCTAATGTTGATCTTCTTGAATCTTGGGAAGTATATTTTGTAAGCCTTCAAGCTTTCAGAGTATCCCACAAATATACCCTTATTTCTTGAAGAGACTAATTTTGACCTCTTCTCTTTTGGAATGTGTATGTACACTAGACAACCAAATATTATGAGATGGCTGACTTCTGGTTTCTTGCTGGAAAAGACTTCTTCGGGTGTCTTGTTCTCGAGTACTCTGTGTGGAGTACGGTTCTGTACATACACCATTGTTTTGGAAGATTTTTCCCAGAGATGCATGGGAAGATCTTGATCATGAAGCATTGCTCTTGGGAATATCTTGATCATGAAGTGCTTAGGAATGATTAAGGACCTCGTGGTAAATTTGACTCAGTTACCTATGAATAGTGTTATTATGGATGTGGTGGTTGCTGACATCACTCCTAAATTTAGTATGTTACTCTCAAGGTCTTAGGAAAAGAAAGTAGGTGGTACATTGCAGATGGATTTATCATACGCTACAATTCCTGTATTTGGGGGAGAAAATAGAAGATTGTATAGGGATTTACAATATGCTTATATTGTCACAGATGATAAGAACCCAACAACTCATCCCATCTATGCTGTAGAGAAATATTTGGGGTCTTGTATGTTACATTTTAGTGATGAGGATACAAATGGCATGCTACGTATAGAAAAGAAAGCACCAATCAAGCGTAGTGTTGAGAATAAAGATGAGTTATGGAAAATGTACTTTGATGGATCCTCATCTAAGGAGGGAGCAGGAGATGACATTGTTTTGATTTCCCCTGGTAGAGAGATGATTAGTTTGATGTATAAGTTGGAATTTGTGACTACCAATAACACAACAGAGTACGAGGCATTAATACTTGGCATAAGGGTTGCAAAGGAACTTGGGATTCAACAGATTTCTATTTATGGTGACTCCAAACTAGTTGTCCAACAGGTGAAGGACAAATATCAATTAAAGTAGGATTTGTTGAAGGTATATAGAAACGAAGTATGGGATATGATTGACAATTATTTCATAGCATTCAATATTTCCTTCATTCCCAGGGATCATAATCAAATAGCTGGTTCACTTGCTTTGGCAGCCACACACTTCAAAATTCCAAAACAGGCCCAGTTAAAATATCCGATTGAGGTCAGATATAGACCTTATGTGTCAGACAATATTAGATAGTGGAAAGTTTTTGAAGATGATTTGGAGATAAAAATATTCTTAGAGTTAACTAGAGAGTTTTCTAATTCGCTAATTGATCAAGACCATGATGATGAAGTTGATAATACTATTGAATATTCATAGAATACAATTGATGAGCATAAGATTGTTAAGTTGAAAGGTAACTTTATTCCTAAAGGTTTGGTTCCCCTGGAGAGGATATTTTCTAAAGATGATACTCTTTTAAAGCCAACCATGCAGTCCTCATAGGAGAACATTATAATTTGTAATATTGGTACAGAAGAGCAGCCCAAGATTGTGAAAATTTCTAAATCTCTTTCAATTGAGCAAAGGAACAGGTATATCAAATTATTTAAAGAGTATGTTGACATTTTTGCTTGGTCTTATGAATATTTAAGAACTTATGATACCAGTGTTATTCAACACAACGTTCCTTTGAATCCAAATGTGAAACCTTTTAGACAAAAATTGAGAAGAATTAACTGAGCCTTATTTCTAGTTATAGAAAAAGAAGTGAAGAAATTATTGGATGCAAAGATAATTGTTCCACTAAGATATTCATCATGGGAAGAGAATTTAGTTTCAGTACGAAAAACAAATGGAGAGATTAGGTTGTGTGTGGATTTTCATAATTTGAACAGAGCTTTGCTGAAGGATAATTATCCATTTCCTAAGATTGAGCAAATTTTGCAGAAAGTGGTGGGTGCCCAGATAATTTCAATGGTTGATGGATTCTCAAGTTACAATCAAATTGCTATGCATTCGGATGATAGGGAGAAAACAACCTTTACTACCCCTTGCGGTACATTTATGTATGACAAGATGCCATTTGGTTTGATGAATGCTTGTGCAACTTTTCAAAGAGCTATGGATATAGCTTTTGTGGGAGAAAAAGAAAAATTTGTAGTAATTTATCTGGATGATATCACTTTGTTTTATCAATATGATGAAGAGCATTTAAAACTTCTCAAACAAACTTTTCTAAATTGTAGAAAGTTTGGACTGTCATTAAATCCTAAGAAGTCCCATTTTGTGGTTCAGGAGAGTTAGCTTTTGGGACATCTAGTTTTAGCAAATGGAATTAGGATAGATCCTGAAAGATTCAAGGCAATTTTGAAAATTAGTCTTCCAAGAAGTAAGAAGGATGTCCAGCCATTCATTGGAAAAATTAATTTTTTGATATGGTTCATCCCAAATTTGGCTGAAACAATAAAACAGATAACATCTATGTTAAGGAAAGACCGGGAGGTAAAGTGGACAGCAAAATCCAGAACTTCATTTGAAAAGATCAAACAAGCCCTTGTAGAAGCACCAATGCTTGTAAGCCTATAATTTTCAAAATATTTTTGACTTTCACTTTTGCATCTCAGGACACAATAGTTATTGTTCTACTACAAAAAAATGCTGATGGATTAGAACACCCTATAGCTTTCTTTAGCAAAACTCTTAGAGATTCAAAATAAAAATACAGTACACTAGAGAAGTAAGCATATTCACTGGTAAAAGCATTGAAGTTTTTTAGGATCTATATTTTGCATTCAAAGATTAGTGCCTATGTACCTAATGCCGCTATTAAAGAAATTCTAACTCAGCCAGATAGTGAAGGAAAGTAGGGGAAATGGATTGGAAAAATCATGGAATACGATGTGGAGATTAAACCTACCAATCTTGTAAAAGGGAAGGTTCTATAAATACTATTAGCAGATTCAAATTGTGAAGCCCTTGGTCTTTGTTTGATAGCAGGTCAACCAATATAGGGGGAATTGCAAATAGGGCAAGACAAAGAACAGATCATGGATAAACATGCAGAATCAGAATGGTATGCTGATATAGTTCACTTTTTATTGCATTTGCAGTGTCCTGCTCATTTGGATAAGAAGGCTACTAGATCATTAAAATTGAAGGCCACCAAATATTGTCTAATAAATCAATAGTTACATCAGAAAGATCCAGGGGGAGTCTTACTCAGGTGTTTGGAGAAACCTTAAATTGAAGAGGTCATTTCAGAATTACATGAAGGTGCTTGTGGAGGTCACAAATATTGGAAGGCTACAGCTTATAAAATTCTAAGATCTGGATACTACTGGCCAGCTTTGTTTTCTGATGTCTATCAGTAGGTCAGGGTTTGTATTAAGCGTCAAAAGTTTCCTGGAAAAAAAAGATTGTGTCCTTACCTTTGAAACCCATTGTGGTAAATGCCCCTTTCCAGGAATGGGGTTTGGAATTTATAGGAGAGATCAATCCTGCTTCCTCTGGGAAGCACAAATGGATACTTACAGCTACTGATTTTTTCACGAAATGGGTGGAGGCCATTCCTACATAGAATGCAACTGATAAGGTAATCATTAACTTCATTCAAGAAAATATCCTGAGTAGATTTGGTTGTCAAACCAGAGAATCATTTGATATCACCAGAACTGGCTCAAGAAAACCATGAAGTCCCAGAAGAGCAGGTTACTCCTATTATAGAAAATGGTATGACTTCAAGAGATTCATTTGCAAAGGAAGCAGTGAAGGATAGACAGGAAGAAGATTTAATTTTTAAAAAGCTGAATATTCCTTGGTTGTCAAACCATGATTCAACATTTCCTGGAAAGGTACATATGGATTCAGAAGTTGAAAATCTTAGGAAACTCCGCAAAAACATAAATCACAAATTTGTTTTCTTACTGAAACTAATGACAGACTGGTAATGACAAATAGAATATTAAGAGAATACCTGGAATACATTAATTCCCATTACCAAGGATTGATAGCAGTGTCAAAAGAGGCATTGAAGAGGAAGAGAGAAATACATAATAAAGTTGAATATTTAACCAAGAAAATTCAGAATCTAAGCAAGCGAAATCAAATGTTATCAAACAGAGTCAAAATTCTGGAGACAAAGCAAGAATGAGCTAAGAAGTAGTCTCATGTGTTGGAAGGAATTTCTATGCTAGCAGAAGTAGCCAGGCGGTTATGACTGCCACCTAATGTCCAACTGTCAAGTATTTTATTTTGTTATAATGCGTTCAATAGTTAACATGTAACTATTTGTTGTAATTGACTCGAGTTTAGACCTAAAAGATAGTTATGAAACAACTCTAACTTTTAAATGATAAAAGTAGGAAAGTTTACTGGAGTAGGGTTGGATTTTTGTTTCAAGAAGGGATATAGAGCTGAAGACTTTGGATGTATGTTCAAACTCATAGTTATGACTCTCATGTAAGCGTTTAAAGACTCAGTCTGATTTATATATACATATAAGTCATTTTATCCTCTATATTGACTTTGTTTATGGCCTGTTTGACCACTCAACATATGATTTCATTTCTTAATTAATGTTTTTATTCATGTAAATGCTCATACATTGTGGACAAAACCAGTACTGTGTTTATGATGTTCATGGTTTATATTTATCCTTTATGCGTTTATATATCAGTCTTTCATGTTATTTCATGATTATGTTCCTGTACTAGTTTGTCGATTATTTACCTTCTTGTGGATGAACTTTCAAACCAAAAAATTACAAAAAAACAATTCCATTTTTTCTTTTTGTTTTGAGATTGTATTAGCTTGTTCCTTTGTAGTCTAGGAACAATTTCTAGCACTAACAGTTCCCCAAAAATTTATTTATCATTTAACACATGAGGGGTGGGGGTGCTCCTAAAATTCTATCTCTCAAAAGTCTTATCAAAGTCTACTTTGGAGCATTAAGTAAACAACATAATATGTTCAACTATCACAAATGATTCGAGCATTAAGTAAACAACATAATAAGTTCAACTATCCATACACTAAAAAATAGAGCAGCTCCAAATCAACATGCTCAAAATAGGCTTATTCTTATTAGTTATTTCTTAAAAAGTCTACAAGGCAGTTCCAAGAGAAAAAATCCCATTCTTTATCTCTTGAGAGTTCCTTTTATAAATTCCAGGTTGTACAAAACCTATGGATTTGTGTAAGACATGATTTGAACATTTCTCTGTGTGTGGGTTCAGAAGAATTTTGTCTTTTTCTACAGTTAAACTGGCCCACAACCTGCAACCCAACATTTTTTATAAAAAACATATCGCATATGCAATATAACACATGTTCGTTTTATTGCATATGCATTATATTGCATATGCGATATGCATACACTGCTTTTTACTTAATGGGTGGTTTTTATAACGTGATCACTAAATTGGATATGCGATATATCACATATGTAATTTAGTGCATATCAAATATTGAAACCTGATAACCTTATAATGGAACCCATTCCCATGCTTAAGACCTCGAGACCTATCCTCAGTGCACATAACCTCACAATGGAACCCATACCCAACCTAGAGGCCAAATATCCCATCTAGAAGGCATGTGTGGTAATTAAAGGACTCATTTATAGCTCATGAGCCATAAAAGCTCCATTTAGGTCAAAAGACCCTACCTTTTCTTCCATGACATTTCTCAAAGTCCCAAACCTTATAATGACACCCTTATCCCATTTAGACTCCATTCATAGGCTTGTCGTAGTCTCGAACCTTGTGATTTGTCCATGAACGATAAAAACATCCTTTAATCCGTAGAAGATTGGATTTATCCTTGGACCATGGTAGTCTCTTCAGAATTATCTCCTGTCTGGAAATATTCATAATGGTTCCTATATGACCATGGTCAATGCCTCGAGAACAATATTCAATGCATGAAATAGTCTAATGGTAAATATATCCCATACTAAGGCTAAATATCCTCTTTAAAGGGAATGTGTAGTGGTTTAAGGCTTGTTTCTATTACACTTTTGTCCCATTAACATGGTTAAGACCCTGAGACCCATCCTTAGTGCATAAAACCTCATAATGACACCTAGATCCCACTAAAGGAAAAATATTCCATCTATTTAAAGGCATGTGTGTCTATTTAGGGACTCATTGTCTTCTCTTCAATGACTATAGTCAATTTCCAGAGACCCATCCCTCCCATCCAATACAATATAATGGAACTCCTATCCCATTATAATGCCATTTAGACTCCCAATATTCCATCCAGACTATCTATGGGGTGGCTCATTACGCAACATTACATTGGTTAAGAGGGGGGCAGTCAAAGGAGGGGGAGGAAGGTGTAGAGGGATTCATGGGAGGGAGGGATGGGTAGGGGACATATATTGGGGGGATGAAGGGAGGATAAATATAAGGGGAATGGAGGGATGGGTAGGGGAGAGATATGAGGCGGGACTTGAGGGAGGACAAATACAAAGGGAATGGATTGGTGGGAGGGGAATAAATATAAGTTGGAGGGAGGGACCTAGGGTTTTATACATTATCAAGGAATGAAACCTCTACTTTAGGCCCTAAATGAAGCTTCTAGGAATCTAGGGCCACCAATAACACCTTAAACCACCATATGTTACCTCTTGAGGGCATTCTTAGCTTTGTGCATGGGCATTGACACCATTAGGTTGTTTTAATCACTAAGGATGGGGTTATAGACCCCTGACATGGTTGAGCGATCAGGAAACCCAGGTCGTAGACACTAAAGGAAGCTTCTAGGGATCCATAGGAAAGAATAATGGATCAAGCCACCACACATGACTTCTCTAGGGGGTCTTTGGCCTTAAACTAGGGATATGTGAGAAATTGGGATTTTTTTTATAGTAGTTATGGGTCTTGGGGCCATATGCATGGAAATGGGAGGAAACCCAAGTATTAGGCCCTAAATGAATCCCTTATTCATTGAAGGTCAATAAGTACAATTCAAACTACCACAGAGGACCTATTGATGGTATCCCAACCCAAAAACTAGGGATAATCATGCCATCCAAAGGTTTTAAATAGTAGACATGGGTCTCAAGGCCTTGCACATGGTTGATAGAGTAAAGCCAAGCCTTAGTCCATAAAGGAATATTATATCCATCCAAGGCCTAAATTGATACATCGAATCACCTCACATGACTTACAAGCACTAGGTATGGGTCGTGTGGCCTTCAACATTGTTGGGGGAGTAAAAATTGGGATTAGACTCTCAAAAACGCTTCTAGGAACCCATGACCATGAAAAACGCCTCAAATGACCAGCCATGAGCATATCCCTAGCCTCCATGTGGGGTAATTATAAATAATAGGATGTTTTAAGCACTACGTATGGATATCAAGGTCCTGGACATAGTTGTGGGAGAAACCCTAAGCCATAGGCCCTAAATGAATTTTATAGGAATATTGACCCAAGAATGATGCCTTGAATGAAAAAAATCATGTCTTAAGAAGATATTTGGCCTCTGAGTGGGAATATTAGTATGATTATGAGTTCTCAATTACAATGTATATATCGTGGAGCCTCAACATAGTCGAGAGATGACACCTTAACCTTAGGCCCTAAAAGATTGTTTTGTGTGTCCACGACCAAAAATAATGCTTCAAAATAACATAAATGATCTCGCAATCCTTATCCTCGCAGTGGATGTGTTGGTGCCATTAGGAATATTTTATAGCTACATATGAGTTTTGAGCCTTAGAGAAAGGTTAGGCAATAAAACTCAATCATTAAGTCTAAAAACAAGCTTCTATGTCTTAAGCACCATGAACAAGCTCCATGGACAAGTGCATTGAACCTCCAATAATCTGACCTCATTATCCATGACCATTTACAAATTTTAGGCTAAGCATCGTCCTTTTGCCACACTAAACTTCTTTGGAGTGGCTAATAATTACCAAGATCTTTTCTTTTTAGATGGAGTTTCTCCCAAATCCTATCCACTAACTTAGTAAACTCTTTTTTACTCTCATACAAAGATACTAAAGCTAAAATGCATATGCGATATGAATAACGTTAAATGCATATGCGTTTTTTATGTTCAGGAACAAGGCTTGGCATTATGTTCGGAAATAGCTTCGGACTCCCGAACCTATTGGCTAGGACAAATAAACCAGGGTTATTTCTAGTATTTTAGAACTCTATCAATATGCTCAGTTTCAATGGCATGTTTTGCTATGACAAACACAATATTTTTTTATGAAAATATAGAATATTGTAGAGTATGATCTTACAATTTTGAATATGTAATTTTTTCCTTAAAATGTATGTTTTATTTATTTATTATTATTTTTCTTAATGACACACATCAGTTTTCGAAAATAGATACATCGATTGTCTTTTATATAACTTTTGATTTCCTTCACCATTTTCTAAGAAAACTAGATGGTGCACCAGAAGAGAGCGATCTCTACAATATTATATATAGAAATTAAAGGATTTCATTAATTTTTTCCCCTAAAGTGTTGCACCCACATAGACCATTTTCATTTCAAGCTTTTGTGACTTCAATAATTAATAATAAAAAAATAATTTATGAAAATTTTTGAATAAATAGTGTTGCACTAGGCCCATATGTCCTTTATATGTCTGCAAGATTTTATCCAAAATCAACATCATTTTCCTCCTATAGTGTTGCACCCGCACAAACATATATGTTATGATGTGCTGAAATTTTGAAAAGCCAATTTAGCGGAAACTAATTTTATAATCATTTACACACATTTTTTTTGCATAAATGTTATATATTATGAAATTTGATTCAATTACCTATATTTTGTCTTATTACTTCATCTTCAAATCCATTTGGGAAGTATCACTAATTGTCACCTAAAGTCAGAGGTTCCAAGTTTTTTTAGTATTATGTGGCATCTAAAGTGTCTTTAAAGGAGTCCATGATTGTGCATTAGCCTGGTTATTAAGCTCATAGTTAAAGTTAAGTTCATGGTTGTATCATCATTGGAGTTAAGCTAATAGTTGTATCTAATAGTTAAGATTAAAAAATTAATATAAAAGTTATTGCACTCAATATAACAGATCGATTGATCTCTACTCCTAGCTTCCAAATGGAGTTGGACTAAGCCTTATGCACATTAACTTGAGTCCCAACTACCAGATGGATTTAGACTGTCATATGAGCTACACATCACCATGCTACTAAGTGCAGTTGTCACATGATTTCATAGGAAGTGCACATTACTTCAATTCCCAACTGTAAAATGGAGTTATACTATCACATGGACTTCAATGGATCTTTAATTAAATTAGGCATTTTTTCAAAAACTCATTTGTGCGAAAAGATTGGCAATTGAATTTGTCAAGCCAAAATATTTGCATTATTGCATCAAAGAGGTGCATTCTACAACCCAGTAAATGAGAGATGTGTAACTCCTTCTGTGCTCATCTTAGAGTTGACATGTTTCTTTTATAAATAACCCCTCCCGTGCTCATCCTAGAGTTAACACATGTCCTTTATAAATAACTCCTTCTGTGCTCATCCTAGAGTTGACACGTGTCTCTTATAAAAAATAATAAAATATTATTAGAAATAACTTGTCGGGCTTAAATTAAATTTAAATTATTTAGAATTGCATATATAAAAAACAATATAAATTAGATAAACTAAAACTGTAAAAATTAGATTACACATTTCCACTCTAAAAAAGGGTTTGCACCTTGAGAGATTTAATCCCTCTCGATGCTTGGTAGATCCCCTTTTAGATGGATCTATGCTGGTTGGATTCACAATTGGAGCAAGTTTGACAATTCAATCCCATGCTAGCCTTCAGATTGAATGTTGGGTAGCTTTGAAATTGAGTTATATAGATTTCAAACATGTCCCTAGATATGGTTCTCCTTTTTTCTATATGTGGTATTCCTGAGAAAAGGGGACAAATAAATTTGGTTTGTATCATAGTTAGTGCATATTATGAGTTTTTTCCATTTATCCACAAACAAATCCAACCATTCATTAGATTTGTGTTGCAAACTATTTAGCACTCACACCTAAATATAACATGGAAAATTTCTTTCATGCTTTCTATTTCAATGTAATCAATTCCCTAATCAACCACCAAAGTCTTGTGTTGATCAACATACAATTTTTAAACCCAACTAGGTCTTCAATTCAATTATGTAGTGATGGAAAATTTGTTATAAAAAAGGTTAAAACAAACTTCCACTACCACTAAATTTCCTTTAATGATTTTACCTGTTTTCTTTTCTTTGTATTTATATTACCTACATCAAAACTATTTCTCATTGATAGATGTCGATCAAGCACAATCTAGTTCCATTAACCATAGTATCTTCTATAATGATGAAGTGATAGGAAAATTTGTAATAAATAGGTTAAAGAAAGCTTCAAATAAAAATAAATGTAGGTCCTCAAGGGCATGTTAACCTTGTGGGAAGTCTCACCTATGCAATTGGTATTTTTCACCTGCGTAAGGACTCCTTAGTGATCTAGCTAGGTGTTAGCCCTACGTAGATTTCCCGAGTAGCATCTTCTTGGTATTTGAAGTGTTGTAAGTTTTCTACATTCCATTGTAACATCCTAAAAATAGATCATATGCTAACAAGTTAATTACAAAAATAAATATTCCTCCAATTTTAAGACTAAGGAAATGTAAACCCAACTTGAAAAGATTCATTTCAAAGGTCACATGACTAGTTAACTATACCACAATTCCAACAGAAAAGATAATACTTTTATCATTTGCAACCATGCTTTTACACTAAATCCTAATTCTAATAGAAAAGCTAATACTTTTATCATTTGCAACCATGCTTTTACACTAAATCCTTAACTTATTGAAGCAGATTTACTTTTTCCAAACAGAATATAGCCATATCTAAAGTAATCCAATCTAATAAGAATATACAGGATAAAATGCAGAAAAACATAACACAAGACCCATAGTTACGAAAGAATGAAAAGTTGGAATTAATAATGGCATCAAAAAAAGGTTCTCAAATGTTCTTGCACAAATTAATATGCTTATAGGAAAAGTATTTCCCAAGCCATTCTATAATAAGCAAAATTTGTGGTTCAGGGTGCTACCTAGCACTAGGAAAACCATATCATCCAGTTCCATAGCACAAGGGGAACTGAACAAGAAACTAAACAAGAGAAATGGGAATGGAACAGGAAACTAAGTTTATAGGTTTTGCATATAAAAAAGGAGAAGAGAAAAACAAAGATATAGCAATTTTAAATAATTTTAATATAAATAATTTTAAGATAAAAAGACAAGTATTAAAATGTTAAATAATTTGTTAGTGTAATTTTTTATGTTAGATATTTAAAAAAAGATATAGCAATTTTAATAAATTCCATGTACAGTAAATTATTATTCAATTTTAAAAGCTTTTTTCGAAAACCAATATAATTAATTCTCATTCCTAATTTCTAAATTTTTTTGTCATTCAATGTCAACTAATTGTAACTGCATTTTTTTTACTAAGATAGATTAAGAATACAATCAAAATTCACTATATAAAGACATACATTTAAGTCAACAACCTTTAAGGATATAATTATTTTGTAACTATTTCTGTAAGGCCTAACCATACTTACAAACACAGTCTATGAAATTAGAATGATGAAAGCTCATGAAATTAGAACTAAGAAAGCATTGCTCTCATCACCATTGGAGCTATCAAATTTTCACTATTTTAAATGTTAAAGAAAAAGAGACACTGTAATTGGATTGAAGTTCTTATTATACCTCGAAAAAAAAGGACAAAATAAAATTTCTCAAATATGTTATTTAATCAAGAAAGGGCCTTAAGAAACTAGATGACCTTTTTTTCAAAGAAACTACCGGTACTGTTTCTAGTAACAATGGTAGTTCCTTCTAAACATACACATGGCAATCCACATTCCTCCAGAAAATCAACATGAAATCAAGAATGTATAAAAAAATAAAGTAGTTCCTTCCTCAACACAAATATAGCAACCCACATTTCCTCATAGATTCAACCAAAAAAAATACATTCATATTCTAAGCACCAACAAACAGTGCAATCTTCTAGAGAGCTAATCAAGACAAATCATTCCATCCACTAGATCACCAACATATAATTAAAACCAAGAAACTAAAGCTAAACTTCCAGTTTCTGCACAATATTAAATCATTATCAAAACCATCTCTTCATTTCCAAACATAAAGCACAAACGCCTTTTTTTGTGCACAATATTAAATCACTATCAAAACCATCTCTTCATTTCCAAACATAAAACACAAAAACCATGTTTCATTCTAAAAAATCATAGCGAGACATATTGATTAATTTACTCAATATAAACACAAGAAAAACCTCACTTTCAATGCAAATCCAAAAAAACCCATTCCATCGCATATTTGAAGTAGAACCAAAGAACCAACTGCAGTTATTGCTGAGTGGACTGCTAGTTCATCTCCAAAACATATACAAAGTGGAATATATATATAAAATAATAATTTTAAAATTATTTACTTGAAATATATATATATATATATATTTTTTTTAAGTACAAAATGAAATATTATTACTTTTGACATAAACACAAAAACCATCAATTGTGTTAAACACAAAAATTAAGTGTTGTTAACTGCTGATTTTATTGGATAGTAACACAAATGCAAAATAATTTAATTGTATATTTTAAAATATACATTACATTGAAGTACACAGAAATTAAAATCCATGCATGGATTTGTTGCTTTGTGATCTCAAAAGCTCAATAAAAACTCGGGTAGCCATATAAAACACCTGCATATTTAGAGATTAGGCCATTGAAATACACGTATGCCAATTTGGTAAATACATCGGATGTCAACAGACTGTCTGAACCAGCTTGATGGAAAACCCCAATTCTCTTCACGTCCAATAATTCAGCCACCTTACTCAATCCTCCGCGCAGATCGTTGCAGAAATTCATCATGTGCTTGATATCATATGTTCATCAAATTGAAGAAGCCAGCAGGGGTAGGAGGCAACGGCTGGCGTGTTAAAAGCTTCAGGGTATTACCCAACACTAGGAAAAACAAGCCAACTTTTACTACAAGAAAACCATATCATCCAGTTCCATAGCACAAGGGGAACAGATGAATTCTTTGAGGGCTCATGTATTCCCATGTGACGTGGAGAAGCTACGGTTGAACAATCTCCACCTATCATGTCAATATTTTCAGTAATTATTCCAAAGATAGGACAATTGAATCCTCCCATGCTATCTCCTCCATGAAAGCTACTTGTAGGGATTGGACAATTGAAGCCTCCCATGCTATCTCCTCCACGAAAGCTATTTGTAAGCTATGTTACTAGAAACCAGAAACCTAGAACTAAACGAGAGAAACGGCAACGAAACAAGAAACTAAGTTTATAGGTTTTGCATATAAAAAAAGGAGAAGAGAAAAAACAATAACATAGGAAAAAAAGACAAGTATTAAAATGTTAAATAATTTGTTAGTGTAATTTTTTATGTTAGATACGTGAAAAAAGATATAGCAATTTTAATAAATTCCATGTATAGTAAATTATTATTCAACTTTTAAAGCTTTTTTCAAAAACCAATATAATTAATTCTCATTTTTCTCATTAGATGTCAACTAATTGTAACTGCATTTTTTTACTAAGAAAGATTAAGAATACAATCAAAATTTACTATATAAAGATATACATTTAAGTCAACAACCTTTAAGGATATAATGATTTTGTAACTATTTCTGTAAGGCCTAACCATACTTACAAACAAAGTTTATGAAATTAGAACAATGAAAGCTCATGAAATTAGAATGAAGAAAGCATTGCTCTCATCACCATTGGAGTTGGAAAAATAGACAAAATCATATTTTCATTATTTTAAATGTTAAAGAAAAGGAAACAATGTAATTGGATTGAAAATCTTATTATACCTGGAGAAAAAAAGGGCAAAATAAAATTTCACTGAATTTAATAGTCGAATTTGTTATTTAATCAAGAAAGGTCCTTAAGAAACCAGAGGACCTTTTTTTCAAAGAAACTACTCCTGCCGTCACGTTTCTGGTAATAATGGTAACAATGGTAGTTCCTTCTAAACATACACATACACCCTTTTTCCTGCACAATATTAAATCACTATCAAAACCATCTCTTCATTTCCAAACATAAAACACAAAAACCATGTTTAGTTGTAGAAAATTATAGCAGAACATATTGATTAATTTACTCAATGTAAACACACGAAAAACATCACTTTCAATGCAAATCCAAAAAAACTCATTCAATCCCATAGTTGAAGTAGAACCAAAGAACCAACTGCAGTTATTGCTGAATGGACTGCTAGTTCATCTTCAACGGTAGTTATTGCTGAATGAACTGCTAGTTCATCTCCAGAACATATACAAAGTGGAATATATATATATATATATATTAAAAAATAATAATAATTTTAAAATTATTCACTTTATAATATATATAATATATATATTGTGTACAAAATGAAATATTATTACTTTTGACATAAACACAAAAACCATCAATTGTGTTAAACACAAAAATTAAGTGTTGTTAACTGCTGATTTTATTGGATAGTAACACAAATGCAAAATAATTTAATTGTATATTTAAAAATATACATTACATTGAAGTACACAGAAATAGAAATTAAAACACCTGCATATTTAGAGATCAGGCCATTGAAATACCGCGTATGCCAATTTGGTAAATACATCGGATGTCAACAGACTGTCTGAACCAGCTTGATGGCACACCCCAATTCTCTTCACGTCCAATAATTCAGCCACCTTATACAATCCTCCGCGCAGATCGTTGCAGAAATTCATCATGTGCTTGATATCATACAGTGTCGGAAAATATATGTTCATCAAATTGAAGAAGCCAGCAGGGTTAGCAGGCAACGGCTGGCGTGTTAAAAGCTTCAGCAAGTACACAGAAATTAAAATCCATGCATGGATTTGTTGCTTTGTGATCTCAAAAGCTCAATAAAAACTCTGGTAGCCATATAAAACACCTGCATATTTAGAGATCAGGCCATTGAAATACACGTATGCCAATTTGGTAAATACATCGGATGTCAACAGACTGTCTGAACCAGCTTGATGGTACACCCCAATTCTCTTCACGTCCAATAATTCAGCTACCTTACACATTCCTCCGCGCAGATCGTTGCAGAAATTCATCATGTGCTTGATATCATACAGTGTCGGAAAATATATGTTCATCAAATTGAAGAAGCCAGCAGGGTTAGGAGGCAACGGCTGGCGTGTTAAAAGCTTCAGCAAGTACACAGAAATTAAAATCCATGCATGGATTTGTTGCTTTGTGATCTCAAAAGCTCAATAAAAACTCTGGTAGCCATATAAAACACCTGCATATTTAGAGATCAGGCCATTGAAATACACGTATGCCAATTTGATAAATACATCGGATGTCAACAGACTGTCTGAACCACCTTGATGGCAAACCCCAATTCTCTTCACGTCCAATAATTCAGCCACCTTACTCAATCCTCCGCGCAGATCGTTGCAGAAATTCATCATGTGCTTGATATCATACACTGTCGGAAAATATATGTTCATCAAATTGAAGAAGCCAGCAGGGGTAGGAGGCAACGGCTGGCGTGTTAAAAGCTTCAGCAAGTACCCCAAATCAGAAGCACCATGAAATGTGACCCAATGCACAGTGGGATTGAGAACAATGCCAGATGAAATTAAAAGCTCACCAAATACGTGTGCATCGATTCCTTTTTCATTGTTTTTGTTGAAATCAATACCACTTTGTTGCAGAAGCTCAATAGAATCCACTGCATACTTATCTTTAGCAAGATTAAATTCTCTGAAGTTGAATTGCCAGACGCAATACTTACCGGTGCCCCTGTGGCATGGCAGGTTCCCATCATCGTCTGAGAATGTGAGACCCAGTTGAATAACGTTGAGTATATCAACGTTAGACTTAAGCGTTAAATAGTTCAGCTCCTCTGAAAAGGACCGGAAATTGCCCGCAGGTTTAACAACTATACCAGGAAACTCAGTATCCATGGCAATATATGGGTAATAGCCTACGATTTCCCGAATCAGAGCAAACTCCTCCAAAAGATTATCTGCCCAGACTTCCCTTATCATCACGGAATCGGAATCGCTTTGGGGTAGAATGGACATCTTGTGTTTTATTGTTTAACGCTGATTTTGGGAATTTCTTTACACAAACCCTGTAAGACCGGAAACAAGAAAAAACTGTATTTAAGAATGCAATCATTTGCAAATGCGTCAGGCACGCACAAATTAGACCGGAAACAAGAAAAAACTGTATTTAAGAATGCAATCATAGAAGAAAAGATAAATCTTAGAAAAATAGAGCTCACCTTCACCAAATCTGTTCCAAAACGTCACTTTCCTGGAGCTTAGATATGCAGAAATGGCCCTTTGGAGGAACCGCTGTCAAGAAATGGCCTTCACTTTCATGGAACTCAGATACTCAATGCTTGATGTCATTGAGTGATTGTTTCTCCCCTTTTTATGAACCAAACTCAAGGGTTTGAACTAGTGGCAAGAAAGAAACAAAAGCCATGCTGAGTTAACATGAGGACAAATACATGACTAAAATGATAGACTGTAGTACATGGGAAGTATTTACTAGTAATCTGTGCATGCAAGTACTTACTAGCCATAGACACTAAGAAACTCATACAAGTTCACATCTAATTAATGCATTCACTAGAGAAACTCTAGTTCTAATTAGTGTTAATTTCCACTATCACCATATATACATTTCAATTTATGGATCCCCATAGAATAGAAGAAATATAGTTAGTATTTCATTTTGTTTTAAGAGAGAGCTAAGAAATATAGTTAGTATTTCATTTTGTTTTAAGAGAAAGAGCTAAGAAATATAAGAAATATAGTTAGTCTTTCATTTTGTTTTAAGAGAAAGAGCGGTTGTCTACATTTGGTTCCGTTCAAGCCAGTTAAGCCCAGTTGTACTACTAGCCTTTCTATAAGAACTACTAGCCTCTAAGTAACCCCATGCCAACGTTCACCTCTAATTTGTTAAACTCATGAGTCCGTAATTGCATTGCATGCTTGGCCTATTTTTGTAGAGTCAAACTAATAATCTATACAACTTTCATTATGGGTTGCTTACTTGAATTGGCATTGGTTGTTTAGCTAATCTCTAGAATTGGAGTGTTATCATGAGGGAAATGCCTTACTTTTTGTAAAATTAATGTTGGTTTATCATAAGGGGAATGCTTTATTTTTTTAAAATCAATGTTGATTGGGTTATTTTAGACCAACCTATGTTATTTTTTATTTTTATTTTAAGATAATGACATTTTTGTTTCACAAAAAATGAAGGGCACCACATTATACTATTTTAGCGTTTGTATTTTAATTTAAAGTGAAAGATAGATAAGCACACCAATATATAAAAACATAGAAATTCGAGCTTATACATAGAAGAAAAGAGATGAATCTTAGAAGAACAAAGCTCACCTTCATCAAATCCGTTCCAAAACCTCACTTTTCTGGAGCTTAGATATGCAAAAATGGCTCTCTCGGAGAACCGTTGTCGAGGAAATGGCCCTCTGGAAGAACACATGTGGAAGAAATGGCCCTCACTTTCATGAAACTCAAATACTCAATGCTCGATGTCATGGAGTGATTATTTCTCGCCTTTTTATGGACTGGACTTTCGTTAAGGGTTTGAACTAGAAGGATCTACCCATTGGCGGGAAAGAAACAAAGGCCATGCTACAATAACAGGAGGACAAAGGCATGACCAGAGTGATTGTAGTAATCTGTGCATGCAAGTACTTACTAGCCATGCACACTGACTGTGCACTGTGGGATCTTTAAGTTGCCAACATTCACGTCTAATTTGTTAAAATTAAACCTTCTTATCCATTTTTCAAATTTTTAGTCCCATAAAAACTCATGAGTCCGAATCTAATTGTATTCCATGCTTGGCGGACTTTTGTATGCTTGGCAGATTTTTGTAGAGTCAAAATAACAATCGAAGTCTTTGCATCTCAAGCTTGATTTCAGATGGCTATACAACTTTCAATTAGGTTTCTTACTTCATTGGCATGGGCTACTTATTTGCATTGGATAATCTCTCGGATTGGATTGTTATCATGAGGGAAATCCCTTACTTTTTTTTTAAATCAATGTTGATCCGGTTATCCTTGACCAACCTATGTTATTTTTTATTTTTTTTAAGATAATGATATGTTAATTTTGTTTTTAAGATAATGACATTTTTGTTCCATAAGTAGGGATTACAAAAAAATGCTTCACAAAAAATGAAGGGCACCACATTACATTATTTTAGAGTTTGTATTTTAATTTAAACTGAAATATAGAACAACAATATATAATACCACAGATTTTTCTTGGGGAAATCATAAATGAGAAAACCTCACAACTTTTTTAGAATAGTTTTGTTACTTAGTAGAATGTCAAACCAAGATAGAATACCCAAAGATAAGATGTCTTTAGTAGCTTCTTCTTCTCCTTCTCTCTCTTGAGCAAACTTGTTTCATGCGTTGTGTCCAAATGAGGGAGGGCAGCTCCCTACCTATACTTTACAAGTGACTCACCAAAATACCTAACTTGGCAGAATTCCTAATTTAATAGGGTTGGCTTCCCTCTTGGGAGACTCAAAATACATTTTACAATATTTCTTATGGGGACTATTGGCATGACTCATAGCGAAGGTTTTACCTCGATATTCTAGCATGAACAAATACAATAATAACATCCCCGGATGGAGGAAAACATCTCCAAAGGAGGTACAATAAAATACAATAAAATATATAAAACAATATCTTCCAAAGTTGCATTTACAACAACGCTCCCTCTTAACTAGGAAGGTATTCTTTCTCCCTAGTCATCATCATGCATGGACATAGTCTCTGAACATCGTCATCATCATTGGATCATCATCATCATCACTGTTGCATCAATTCTCATATTCGCGACCATTGACTAGTGGCATCCCTCAAACCTATATGTCCTCAGAAGTTCTACAAAGCCAACCTTGTTTCATGCTGGATGTAGGCCTAGATCCCATCTAGGGATTCATCAACATATCCATACAGTGCCATCCCTTTTCATGATAGATGTACCTCGTATAGTGCTAGTCCTTTTTCATATTAGATCTACCTCATATAGTGCCAGTCCTTTTTCATATTGTATGTATTTTGTAGTGCCAGTCCTATTTCATAGTGGATGCATATCTTTGTAGTGTTAGTCCTATTTCTTACTGAATTCCTTCACAAGGCCAGTCTTGTTTCATACTGAATGCAGATCTCTGCAGTGCCAGTCTTGTTTCATATCGGATGCCTTCGCAGGGTCAATCTTGTTTCATATTGAATGCACATCTCTGCAGTGCAGTCGTTTTTTCATACTGGATGCCTTTGGAGGGACAATCATGTTTTATACTGAATGCAGATCTCTGCAGTGCTTGTCCTTTTTCATATTGGATCCCTTTGCAAGGTCACTCCTATTTCATACTGAATGTGGATCTAGCACAATCTATGACTTTCTTCTCACGATGGAAAACGATATGCACAACTCCAAGCTTGTCCATGAAGTACTCAAACTTCACTCTCACCAGAGGATTGGTCAAAACATCGGTGGTCCGTCGCCACATACTAGAGCTTCACTGCTCCTCTCTACACCATATCCTGGGTATAGTGATACTTGATCTCAATGTGCTTCGACTTGTCATGGAAAACCAGGTTCTTGGACAACTTCGCACAAATCTGGTTGTCATAGAAGATACAGGTTTCCTCTAACTCGATATCAAACAAATTAGACAATAGCTTCCAAAGCCATACTACCTCACAACTAGCCGAACAAGCTGCAATGTACTATGATTCGGATATACTTAGTGCCACACTCGATTGCTTCTTGCTAAACCAAGATATCACCACGGATCCCAAACTGAAGCAACATCTTGAAGTTCCCTTCCTGTTAGTGGCACTTCCTGAAGCAACATTTTCATCGAAGACATGAATAATCTTATATTATACCTCTTTAAAGGCCCCCTAAGACCCTTTTCTTGTGTTTTTCAGCACATGATTTGGTCAACCTGCAAACCAGTTATATATTTTTTGAGATCTAATGCATATTAGAGGACTATAAATTAGATTGAATCTTTTTCCATCTTGTAATAATCATTGGTTGTAATCTTCTTATAAAAACTACACATGATTAAACTTAAAAGGAACGTCGAACTTCTTATCGTCCTTAACAATCTTACATAGAGTAGAAGGATGATTGGATAGATGCCTAGAGCCTACCTAAGATTTCATTATGAATCTCATATTTAGAATCTGCTTGGAGCCAAAAAACCTATCCATCATGTTATAAATGGCTTCAACACCCTTCCTATCATTATTCCACGTAGTTACCAAATTCACCGACTCTAATTCCGCCAATTGAACTGTCTCTGAGAAATGGGAGAAAAATACACCCAACATATCTAGAATCGGGGCCCACATCTCTCATGAAGTGATTTTAAAGTTCAAGTATATTCCCAACAATATATCCTTACCAAATAAAAACCACACGAAGACTAGGGCCTCCCAAAATCGTAATTGATCTACGTAGGGTCTATAGAGATTAAGAACCTTCAACTCGAAGCCCAAATATTTATACAATAAGTTGACATGTAAACCCTAGTTGTAATTAGAATCATAATCCACTACCTTTAAGCTTGACTTCCAAACTATTAGAAGACCACCATATTGACCACCTCTGTGAGAGGCACTGAAAGGACATCCTTTTAACCCAAAAATAACTCAATAGCCTTCACACTTGTAGACATAGTTTCTTGAATGAAAATAACATTTGGAAAGTATACTTTGATCATACTTTTGAGGGATATCATTTTAATAGCACCCCCACCCATCATGTGTTAAATGATAACGAAATTGTTGAGGAACCATGGCATGGGTTTTTCCTGTTCTAAGGGCCCTATCAACAATATCCTACTTTCCTTGAAATATATCTATTTTAGCTTGTTGCTTTTCTAAGGAAAAACAAATATTTCTTTCCAGTTCTGCACCGAAGGGTCCTTATTGAGAGGAGAGACATGTGGATCCTTGTTAGGAGAAGGATTAGAAGAGTCGAGGCCCAAAATTATGAAAGCACAACATCGCTGATTAAATTGCTAGGAGACTTGGATTTAACCAACAAAACCTAGATAGCATGACCTACATATGAGATAGGGGGAGGAAATATCATACTGATAGGATTTGTCTTAGGCTCCAAGATTTAAGAGGATAAATTAATTTGAGTGACAACTATGTCTACTAGAGAATTCACTTCTAAAATTATAATAAGAAAATGAGACCAAGGATTACCTGAAGGATATTCATTATCCGAAGATGTTCGATGAAAGGGACATCCTAGAACCATGGGCACTCCATCTTCCTTCACTGAATTGTTTGATACCCTTGAAAGAGAAGATACACTAGCCTTGTTAACAACCTGACCTAGACTAGGAGTAATCGTTTTCCTCCATATCTTCTTGAGGGATTCCTTGATTGTGCTTCATTTAGTACAATGAGCCTAAATATGGTCCACTTTGTGGAAGGAATAACATCTAAATGAAGCCTTCCAAAATTCAATTATTTGCATCCATGATACACCTTCATGGATCAACTTGATTTCATCTAGGAAACCTTCTATTATATCCAATTCTAGCAAAATACACACGTTGGTATTGAGAGGCTTCCCATCCTTCCTCAATCTTCAAAAAAATCTCTATATTGTTACCCATTGCCTCTATAACCTCTTTTCTCTAGAACCACAAAGGAAAACCTTAAAGAATGGACCATATGTGATGAATAATAAAGGGTTCTTTGAGAGGATTAAAATCCACCTTCTATTTTTTAAGAACCGACCCAAAAGGACCCCATGCCCAATTCTAACTAAGAATGGAATTCAAATCAACATAATTTTTAAAATCAAATCATAACCAATCAACATAGGTTTATGTAGTTTTGGGTGTTTATTTCCTATATTATTAAAACACAATAACATATTGAATCTATTATTTTTTATCAATAAAAGTGTTTATGTGATTGTTATTAACAATATTATTAATAATTTTATTAAAAGAAATGTAAATATTAACAACATATTTTAGTAGATATTAGTAAACATGTTTAAAAATAGGATTGTTTATGAATGTTCGTATATTTTGTAATGTTATTAATGATAGTGTATTTTAGTAGATATTAGTAAACATGCTGACATAGAGTTATTATGGGAATTCATATAAATTGTAATGTTATTAATAAGGCTAGTGATTGTAAAAACAATAAACATTTTATTATAATAACTAGAATAATGTCTAATTCAATTTCATAGGAAGTGATGTAATCGTTTATTACAAAATTTGAAAATATGGTAACCTCATTTACCATGAAACATGAATATATTGTTGAAATTGCACAACTACTTAAATTGCAATTTCTAGACTAGATTTTGGTCGAATTTAAGGAAAAAATGACTAAAATAATGGGGTGATGGATGGCCCGTTATCACATCATACAAATTAATACAGTGAAACACTTAATTTCGATGTGTCGTTATGCTCGTTGGCACCACTAAGCCTCCTTGTATGATTTTATAGCACAGATAAAAATGGAGGTAGTGTTGATGTATTTGTAACTTCTAAAGATATTTTGATGTATATTATCATTGTATGTTGTTGTACCCCCATTGGGGATGTGGTTACCCCCTTGCAAGATGTCTTAATTGTGTCTAGACCTTGAGGTACAACCTCCGTTGTAAGTCGGGGAAATAGTTCCTAGTGTAACACCGTGTAATGTGTACTTGGAGTCTCTTTGGGAGAAGTCGGCCCTATTAGGGAAGACATGTGGGCCCCAGTCTTATGTTTGGTTAGTGACTTGAAAGGGTATAAATAGGGAGGTTCTCTCCCTCATTTATACACACCTCACACTCTCAAGTTCACATGAGAGAGAGAGAGAGAGAGAGAGAGAGAGAGAGAGAGAGAGAGAGAGAGAGAGAGATAACTATTGAATACTTCTTATTACTGATTTTGATCATCTTACTATTCTGAGGAACTTTGTAGGGTTTTCTCCTTTATGGTTTCCCGGGTGAAATTTTTGTGTCTTGTGTATCTTTTATATCTTATGCATCTTGTTGTACTTATTATTCTTTCAAATAAATATCTGATATAAACTAATCAGATCTAAAGAAAAACTAACATGGTATCAGAGCCTCTCTGAAAGAAGGTATTGTGCAGCTGCAGAAACTAGGGATTCCTAGTTCAAGGTGTTCTCTCCATGGATCATGAAGAAAAGAAGGCTAGGATAAAAGACCTATGTAGGGCGCATCTTTTGGTGGAACCAATTCCAAAGTTGAAGAAGTTTGATTTTTTATCGTGTCACTAGTGCTGGGAGGAACTAGGGCATCAAGTTTCAGTGGAATCCCACCTTAGTTTTTAGAAAGTGACCTTCCTGATCAAATTTCCTCAAGGAGGCACATCTTTCTATCCAAACAGAATTCTCAAACTCCAAGTTTGGAAAATTATGGTTTCTAAGGGAAACCCTAGGTTAGCTAGCTCCAAAACGAGGTCGAACACCTCAAATTAGTAAGATCTAAATATTTTGTATTTCCATTTTGAGGTTATCATTTTAAAATATGAATCACTATGCTTAGATTGAGGACAAGCTTGGAGGGGCTGATAACTTCCGAGCATGGAAGTACATAATCTCTTTGATCCTTGAAGAAAATGACTTGGATCAGTTTATCACTAAAGAAGTTCCAGAACCAAAGGGAGATGAGGCTAAGGATTCTCATAAGAGAAGCATGGATAAGGCTAAGAGAATAATTGCAGATTCTATTAAGGATCACCTCATCCCCCATGTGTCTTCATTCAAGACACTAAAGGAAGTATATGATGCTTTGACAAAGGTGTTTGAAGGAAAGAACATCAACCAAAAGATTACTTTGAGGAACTCGTTGAAGAATGTAAAGATACATAACTCCAAGATTATACAGTCTTACTTCAAAAGGGTTTCTCAAATCAAAGAACAACTTGAATTGGTTGAAGAGAATGTTGAAGAAGGAGAAATTGTAATGACTACCTTGAATGGTCTCCCTAGATCATGGGACTTATTCATCCAAGGGATTTGTGAAAGAAGGAGGATGATCTGTTTCAGCAAACTCCGAGAATAATGTGCACAAGAAGAAGGTTGACTCGTGAAAAGAGAAGAGAAGATGGGAGCAAATGAAGATAAGGCTCTCACAGTTCACACTAGGAAGAACTTCAAGAAGAAGGAGAAGAAGGATAAATTTCATCACAACAGAAGACTACCAAAAGATATACTTCAAATGTTTGATGCTAGACTTGTGATGAAAATGGAAATTTTGCAAGAGATTGCCCCATTGGGAAAAAGACACACCATGCTCATATTGTCGCAGATGATGAACCAACAAACAAAAGATTTGGATGAGACAAGGATGATTTGGATGAAGAGTATGTGCTAGTATCAACACTTAATGGCACTATCTCACGCAGAAGCAATGATTGGCTTGTGGATAGTGGAGCTTCTAAACACATGACAGGATATAAGGGATCCTTCGTCAACATGTGTGAACATGAGTCACCACACAAGGTGAAACTTGGGGATGATTACCAATACCCCATGAAAAGGAGTGGGGAAGCCTCATACAAGCTTGACTCTGGGAAATCCTTAAAGATGAAGGATGCTCTATATGTTCTTTGATTGAAGAATAATCTTCTCTCCATATCTACACTAGATGCAAAAGTAAGTAGGATTACATATGTCGATGCCTAAGTTCTAATGTTTCCAAGAGGAAAGACAATAGAGGATGCCACAGTGATTGGAGGAGAAGACAAAGGCTTGGACAAGCAAAAGGGATAGCCTGAACAAGAACTGGTTCATGTGTCAATTGAATCAAGCAAACTATGAAATAGAAGTCTTGAACATGTGCACTACATAACACTATCGATGGAAAGCAAAGTAGTATCATCGTTGCTAGAGATCCTTGCAAATCATGAAGGCATTTGCAAAGGATGTGCACAAGGAAATAATGCGAAGAAGACATTTCCCAGTAGTGAAACCAAGGCTAAAGGAATACTATAGATAGTACACTTGGATGTATGTGGACCCATGTGTTCTAGCTCATTAAGTAGGTATGTGTAATATGTTTCCTTTATAGAGGATTTATCACGTAAGACTTGGATATATTTATTGAAAGGGAAAAGTAAAGTTTTAAGTAAGTTCAAGGAATATAATGCCCTAGTCGAGAACCAAACTGATAGGAAGATTAATATTTTACGTTCAGAAAAGGAAGATAATTCACATCAGATGGATTCAAGGAACTCTGTAGAGAGTCTGGGATCAAGAGGGAGTTTATCACTCCATACAATCCTCAACATAATAGGGTTGCAGAGTGAAATAACCAAACCATCATGGAAGCGGCAAAAGAAATGTTGCATGAACAAGATCTTCCTATGCACCTTGACAATAAGACTCATGAAGAGGCTTTTTCAAGAGAGAAACCAGAAGTCATCCATCTAAGAATATTTGGTTTTTTGATGTACATACATATCTCAAAGGAGAAAATGACCAAGCTCGATCCTTCTATGAGGAAGGGTATATTCGTAGGATACTGTGATACATCGAAGTCCTATTGAATATACTTCCCATGATTCAAGAATATTGACATCAAGAGGGATGTAACATTTGATGAAGACTCTGCATACTTTAGATCCAGGCAGACACCTATCCAGGAAGTCGAGGAACCCGAAGAGACAAGAGTCTGAGATAAGGAAATTGGAGAAGTAATTCGAGTAGAACCTGAATATCATGACATGACAGAACCATGAGAACTGGTAGAGACAATCCTTGAGAAGGACTCTGACAAGAGGAAAAAAACATGGGCACATGATCTCATACAAGACGCTGAAAGGTATGGCACTCCAGAAGGAATACATAGAGAGAGAAAGAGGGTAAATTCCTACAATAGATATGTGGACCTACTATGTGACATCATTGATAGAGAACCTTCCACCTATGAAGAGGCTATAGAAAAAAAAATAATGGAAGGATTCTATGATCGAGGAATATCAATTAATCGTGAATAATGTTGTCTAGTAGATAGTTCTAATATCATAGAAGAAGTTTGTCGTGACTTCAAAGTGGATCTACAAGATCAAGCATGCTGCTGATGGCAGCATCGAGAAATACAAGCCAAGGTTCATAGCACAAGGCTTCATAAATAAGGCATAGATTACAAATAGACATTTGCACTCATGGAGAGGTACATGTCCATAAGGACCATACTTGCATTGCCAAAAGTTATGAAATTGAAAATACACCATATGGATTTCAATACAACTTTCTTGAATGGTGTAGTTGAGGAGGAGGTGTACATGGAACAACCACTGGAATTCGAGACACATGATAGGAAGACCCATGTGTGCAAATTGGAGAATTCCTTGTATGGATTGAAACAATCACTGAGTACATGGTCCGATAGGATGGAAAACTTCTTGATGAGCATGGTTTTTAGAAAGAGTAAAGAAGATTCCAACCTCTACTTCAAGGAGGAAGACAAAAGAACTGTGATACTCTTGTTATATGTCACTTTCTTGATTCTAACAGGTAATGAGGAACTCATTACAGATGTGAGGAGATGACTTGATACAGAGTTCAAGATGATAGACCTTGGTATGATGAACTACTTCTTAGGAATGGAGGTGTGGGAGAGTGCAGATGGGATTTTCCTTAGTCAAGGAAATTATGCAGTGGAGATTCTAAAGAGATTCAGAATGTTGGACTGCAAGGTGATAGCCACACCTATGGCATATAACTTGAAGCTTCTAAGTGATGCTTCATCTGATTCGGTTGATGCAACGATGAATCATCAGATGATTCGATCATTGATGTATATGACAAATATGAGACTAGACATATGCTTTGTAGTGAACACCTTGAGCTAGTTCTTGACAGATCTGAGACATGTTCAGCTGATAGATTCAAAGCATGTTTTAAGGTGCCTAAAAGGTATAGTGGATTATGGTCTCAAATATTATGTGAATCATAAGATTAACATACATGACTGTGTCGATTCAGATTGGCCAGGTAGCACCACTAACAGGAAGAGAACCTTAGGTTGATGCTTTAGTTTGGGATCTCTAATGATCTCCTGGTTCAGCAGGAAGCAATAATGTGTGGTGATGAGTACATGTGAGGCTGAGTATGTTGTCGTGTGCTCGGCTAGTTGCGAGGCAGTGTGGCTACAAAATCTATTGTCTGACATATATGATTTTATGTTGGATGTGACTTGTATCTTTTGCGACAATCAGAGTTGCATGAAGCTGTCAGAAAATCCAGTGTTCCATGACAAGTCAAAGCACATCGATATCAAGTTACACTATATCATGGATATGGTGTAGAGAAAAGTTATGAAGCCCTAGTATGTGGTAACAAAGGAGCAAATAGTCGATGTGCTGACCAAGACGAATAGGTTCTTTATTGTACTTTGATACATACTAGACCTATTATATAGCTTGGAATTATCTATGTTTATTTTGGTTAGTACTACATAATCTAAATGTATTTTGTGGATAGTACTACCTGCTGAGGAGTAGTGTAGCTAGGGAAGCTACCTACTAAGGTGAAATACTTGGGCATATAGTTATTAGGTGTTAATATTCAATATTTCTAAAAAACCCTATGTGTTGTGTTAGAACACATTGAGATGAAGTTTTATTTCATCGAAGTCATGGTCATGTAAAACTAAAATTTCAGTACATAGCTACTAATGAGAAGATTGAAAATTTTTGAACAAACTATTGTCAATAATGAAGTTGAGATACTTCTGACATAAGCTTGGTAAGCCAACAATTTCCTGGTAAAGTAGAGAATGACTCCCATGCTAAGAGGGAGTTGATTTTACATCATTAGGAGTCATTATTGGGAATTGTGAGTAATATCAAGTCAGACTTGTGACTCATATCAAGTCTTATGTGTCCTCATATGATTTAGGTGGTGATGTTATATTGTAAAGGTTGTGAATAATATCAAGCTGAGTCTTGTGGGTAATATCAAAACTAGACTTGTGAGTAATATCGAATCAACTATTCTCATAGAAGGTACACTATTAGAATGGATCTCCAATTGTGGAGATGATCTTGTGTTGTATCAATATTAAAGTATTTTTTTGTATCAAGATTGTGGACCTCCATTTGTCAAGGTGGTTATATAATGTGATATATTTCTTGTCATGGTCACTGAGTGTTATAAGTCTCCTTTAGGGATGAGCTATCCCTACAGTGATTTAATTTAGCATATGAATATATGGCCCTAGGTAATATATATGATCATCAGTATGTATGGAATAATTCCTTTGATTATGATATGATAAGATCAATAAATAATACACATATGAACCATGCATTAATAATTTAATGATAATGAGATAAAGCATAGAGAAAAACAATTTGAATTTCCCATGCAAATGTTTGAGTGAACTCAAGTTATAAAGATTCAGTAAAATATCAATGCCTCAATCAAAGCATCAATTGAGCTATTAATTATGTAATCAATTAAGTAAAGAAGACCTCAATGTTCATAAATCAAGATGCATCGGTTAACTAAAGAGATCCATGAAAAAGTTAATAATAGAAATTGTGCATGTATGGAACTAAGAGTGAAGCATTGATGGCACTTAAGTTGTCATGTTAACTAAGTGATCAACAGTTAGTTAAATATTGATTTTAGTTCAAGTAAGTTAACATCTAGTTCAAGTAAGTTAACATTCAGTTCAAGTAAGTTAACATTCAATTCAAGTATGTTAACATTCAACTCAAGTAAAATTAAGATTTAGTTCAAGTAAGTTAACATTAAGTTCAAGTCAGTTAACATTAAGTTCAAGTAAAGTTAACATTAAGTTCAAGTCAGTTAACATTAAGTTCAAGTAAAGTTAACATTCAGTTCAAGTCAGTTAACATGTAGATCAAGTCATTTAACACTAAGTTCAAGCAATTAACATTTAGTTCAAGTGAGTTCACTTTCAATTTAAGACATTGAACATTCAGTTAAAGCTAATTGACGCAAAGAAGGGAACTAATGCTAGCATGGAGGGAGTTCTAGTTAGCTATTCCTTGTGAATCCACTATGTGGTGCTCTCAGTATAATTATTGAACCTCATATGCGCTACCTTATGCATGCTAGGGTTTTTGGCTTGTTATTAATATGTTAGGCATATGACAAGTTCAATACAATTGCATACATTTGTTATTGCAAGGTTACATTGGATCTCTCTTCTCTACTATTGTAATGATAAATCTTATCAGGTAATATGCTTATGTGTTGTAAACCATTCTCTTGAAATCTATCTATCATACTCAAATAATTGTTTGGTTTTTCATCCTTCGTGTTTGGAGGGTTTTCCCAGGGTATTTTTTGTCTCTCATGGTTTACTGATTTATATGGCCAATTTATGGAGTTGATTTATATGGATTATTTATGAAGATGAATTATGTGGTTTATTTATGAGCTTAAAATGTGCTGAAATTGATTGATAAAATTTTTAAAGTTCAAGCATATATGATTTTTCTCAAAACATTTGCATTAATATATGATTTAGATCTCTTATTTATCATCCTCTCTCTCTCTCTCTCCTTCTCTAGATCTTTTCTTATTTCAAATATCTTCTCTCTTCTCCTCATCCATTGAGTCTCTCACTCTTATCTTCAAAAAATATCTCTTTGAAATGATCTAGTGATCCCTTGTACCTTTCTCCTCTCCTTAGGACTTATTTTATAACATCTCAATGACAAAAAACCTAACCTCAATCTCCAAAGGGATGGATGACTAGGATTAGGTCTTGAGCCTCACTTAAGGTCAATGGTTGTGAATTGATACTAATTTAATTTTTTGTCATTATCCAACATTAAGTTAATTAACGTGCTTTTCCTAAGTTATACTTAGGAAAGAGATATAAAAATCACTTACTCAATAACTTGAGCAAGTACCTAGAGAGGTAATGGACAACTTATAAATGCTCACACCTAGCCTTTGGAAAAGCACATGTCCAAGATATAATCATCAATAGAGAGGTAATTGAAAACTTCTGAATGTGCAACACCTATCCTATGCGGAAGCACATGTTTGAGTTATAATAATAAACACTTGGTTGTGACTATTAGTGTGGGAATTCCTAGGAGATTTATTTTTATCTTTTTTATTTCACGATTTGCTTCTTTTTCTCCTCGTAAACAAAGGATTATGGTGAAGCAACTACTTCTTCCTTTGATAGGGTGGACAATCCTAAATAAAGCGTTAGTATGGGAAAGTTCCTCCCTGTAATTGAAGTCATCAATGGATGCATCATGGAAGAGGATCTTGCTACGTCTGCAATTTGTGTGTCAACATTTCTTTGTATTTTCTCCTCACATATTCTTCTTCCTCTTTCTTCCTTTATTCTTCTCTGACTTCTTTCATCCTTTTCTCTTCAACTTCCTTCAAATCTACCTCCCTTTTTCTTTGTTCTTCTGCAATTGTTTTCTAGGATTCCTCTTGTTCTTTGAGTATATTTTCTTAGCTTTATGTGTCCTCCTTGGGATTTGACTGTGTAGTGGACCCTTTTCCTTTAGTCCCTAATATGTTTGCTACTTCCTTAAGTGATTTACCCTTCAGAACACTTCTTCATTGTTATTGTTTCTTTAGATATGATTAGTTTATCTAACATCGTCATCTGAAAGAATAAAAAGTTAAACAAGATGCATAAGATATAAAAGATACACGAGACACATATATTTTCACCGGGGAAACCATAAAGGAGAAAACCCCGCAAACTTCCACAGAATAGTAAGATGATCAAAAGCAGTAATAAGAAGTATTCAACAGCTGTCTATCTCTTCTCCTTTGTATCTCTCTTGATTATGTTAACTTGAGAGTGTTATGTGTGTATAAATGAGGGAGAGAGCCTCCCTATTTATACCCTTTCAAGTCACTAACCAAATATAAGATTGAGGCCCACATGTATTCACTGACAGGGATGACTTATCCTAGAGAGACTCCAAACACACATTACATGATGTAACATTGGGGACTGTTTCCCTGACTTACAAAGGACGTTGCACCTCAAGGTCTAGACATATTTAAAACATCCCACAAGGGGGTAAACACATCCCTAATGGGGGTACAACAACATACAATGATAATATACATCATAATATCTTCTAAAGTTACAAATACATCAGCACTCCATCTTAACTAGGAAGGTATTCTCTCTCTTCACAGTCATCAACACATCTAGTCAAGTCTTCATCGCAAAGTCATAATCATGTCATCTACATCTTCGCTGAGAATGGAAATATATTATATTAAAGTTTGAAAATTTTATATAAGTTTCCTTGAGTTGGTTCTTCTTTAGTACTATTTTCCATGTTTCCATAATGCACTCTTGCATCAATTTTCCCATCATCATCAGAAGATGACATCATGTTAACCATATTGTCCTTTTGTTTGGTCCTTGTATAATATGTTTTGTGGTCCTATACTTCACCATTTTAATAAGAGGAATCCATTAATACTATTAGTAAACAATTAAAGAAAGTTGTTTCAAATAAGGTTCAAACTTGGTAACCAATGCTTTTGAATATGGTGGATCATGAAGGAAAATATTTATAAATTATTCCATTATAGGGTATGAATACACACGACGTTAATGTATTACTATTGTCCCCTTCATATGCTCCAACCTCCACATGTAACTTGCTAAACTACATGTTTCATGCATTTTCATAGATGCCCGCATCTTCATATACTTCATTGGGCATTTTACCAATTAGCTTATGGGTTTCTTTTTCATGGTAGTATTTTTGTTTTCCATAGCCATCCATACAACCATTGGTTTTACACAGCGTCGGGATATATATAGTAGCTATTGAAGCCCGGATATTTGCAAGAGTTGGTGGTTGAAAAAATAAATAATTGACTATGTAGTGGACCCTTTTCCCTTAGTCTCCAATCTATTTGTTTCTTCCTCAAATAATTGACCCTTTTGAACACTTCTTCATCTCTTCATAATTCATTTTTTAAAACAAATTTTACTTTAAAAATTTGTAGTGGTGTTGTACTACATTATTGGAATCATTCTTTCTTAAGGTCTTGGTGCCAAAGTGGAAAACATTTATATATTGAGCCTTTTATTTTGAATCTTTCACATAGATTCAAACTAAAACTTAGAATGACTAGAGGCAAGGGAGGCCATGCAGATTTTTCTGCATTTGCTAGCATTGCACCATTCCATTGATCCAGTTAGACACTAACTTGTGACACCACATTTACTATGACGAAGAGGAGAAAGACACAAAGAGGTTGTGTGACTCCATATATTCATAGGTAAGTCCTTTGTTAGAAATACATTTTGTTGGTTCTATGTGGATGATAGTATATAATTGCCTCATAAACTCTTCATAAATATTCAAATAACTATTAATATAATTATTCTCTTATTATACTATATAATGGACATGAATTGGGAGATTTGTAGGGATCTATTTCCATGACATCCCTAAAAAAATATTTGTGGCATATACTACCTCTAGGAGATATGTATTGACATATAAAATTACGAGGGATTTTTGGAGGTTGTTTCTCTTGAGTCAATATAGCTTGCTTTAGGTTGGTAGAAAGAATGGATCCCTAATTGAAAGTGGTACCAAGTGACCTTACTTGCCTCAATAAGGGTACTTAGGACTCTTGAGTCAATATAGCTTGCTTTAGGTTGGTAGAAAGAATGACTCCCCAATTGAAAGTGGAAACAAGTGACGTTACTTGCCTCAGTAAGGGTACATAGGACTCTCGGAATTGTGTGGTATGTTTCTATACATATAAAGTAGCAATCAATGTTGCCACAATTTTGTAAGAAAATATAAACTACTTTGTGGGATATAATCCTGGGTCCCTTTATTTTAACCTTTTTCCCTCTACTCTCCACTTTCTCAATAGCATGTGATAGTTTACTTCTATAGGTGTTATAAATTCCACTGTTAGATAAATCATCATAAATGGGAATTTTTACTATGCATCTATAGCAGAAGGCTGAAAGAGTGCAATGGCCTTATAATCTATTCTCTTGGTCAACCTCTTTTCCACATCAACTCTAGGAAGTAGCCATGAAATAATTTTAACATGTGGAAAAATAATTGGTCTAGCTACCACCCTATAGGGACATGCTCTTCAAATATTTTGATAAGCCCCCATGTCATTGACATATTTAATCTGAATGGTAAGATAACATTAATGTTTGGAAATTTGATATATATTACCCCATTTGTAAGTTGGTTCTACATAAGTGCTACTATCTATGTCACCATAATGCTCTCTATAATAACCCAAAAATTCATAAAAATTTAAAATTTGTCATTTGACATAAAATGTCAATTGTCACTGCTAAAATACCGCTAACTGTCAGCAGATAATAAAATAGTTTGAAAGAGAAACAAAGATTACTTCTTTATAAGAAATTTGTATTATCTAGAGGTGTGTCTTTAAAAACCGTGTTAGTATTGTTTTCAACTTAGCAGTTGTAGTTTTCCAGAAAGTAGAAAGAAACTTGTAATTTACTGATGCTAGAAATACTGTTGATTTCTTTTGCAAGTAGGGAAAGGTTCTTATCTGAGATCGGGGCTTACTTACCTTTAAGCTAACATAGTTGGACTGATGGTTCCTTAAAGGTTTAGTAAGTAAGTGTATGTTCCAGTAAAATAATATTTATATTCAAGTCAAGAAGATACTTCCCTAGCATGTTTATGATGCTAGACTTAGAATGTTTTAACTACAGCTTGTCCCATAAGAGGTAAAGTTGATCTTAATTTCTTTTACTGTCAAAACTCTATAATCATGTTTAAACAAACTACATATTCATGGGTTAAATTGCATGATCGATTACTATCAAAACATTTGGGTGATTAAGATTAAATTCTAAATACTACTTGTATTCTTACTTATAGTAATTGTGATCTAGTGTTAAAAAACAGGAAGAAACAAAGTTCACAGCTTAATGCTTAGTCCACTCAACACTGTTTGGTTTCTATCACAATTACCTTCATTATAGGGCTCTATAAACAACATCCTCTCTATGAATAACCCAATTTCCTTTTCTTTTATCTATATACTCATTACTAAGTTGTTTGAGTTTCACTGAAACTCCGTATATAGTCTAAGGACTCTATTTACTAACATTCCTAAAAACACAATGCATTAAAGAAATGGGTTAGGATTATAGTCCTAGTTGAAAGTATGTCTTTTATCTATGTTTTATAAAACATAGTTAATAAGAGCCTTCCATATCATGACCTACAATAAATTATTTAAAAGAATAACCTTTCCATAAATCTAAAGTTGATAGATTAGGTTTTTGAATGATTAAAGTTCAAAGCATTATTAATAATCATAAACTTTGCAATGTTTTAATGATTAAGGGTTTTGAATTCAATAATTTTAATGCAGATTGAATCCGCACTAAACTATTGTTTTGCACCCACGAATTGTAAAATTATTGGGAAGACACATGGAGATAGTTCTATCCATGAGATAGCTTGACTTAAAAGCTAGAACCCTACCTTTTGTTTGTAAAGAGAAGGTTCATTGACTGGTGCGGTGGAGCTTGTGAGCTCGTGGCCGCCATGACTCTGTCAACTCTCTTATTTAAAATTGTCTTCCAACAAAGCACTACAAGCTGGTTTTGATGAGGGTACGAGGAGGATTCTTGGTGCTTAAAGGTTGTTGTATCATACTGAGAGTGTAGAAACTTGTTTTCTTCAACGATTCGAGGATTGAGTTAGTTTTAAGACTGAAAACAATGGATAGAGCTTATACAAGAGTGCTTCTTCATTCAGGTTGGAGTGTTGTTCATTTTCCTTCAAAATCGTGACTTGGTGTCTTCTTAAATTCCGTTGAGGTGCTAATAAGTCGTCTTAGGTGGTTGGTTTCCATGACTTCATTCAAACTGATATGCTTCCAGGTAAACCCCCAAACCTAGTTTTAAAAGGAAGTAGATGTTTAAATTATTTGATTTGTTAAAAGATTTGTGACCAACAAAAAGGTGGTTACTTTGTGCAGGTCCTCCTCACAACTCTATAGATTGGAATTGAGCTTGTTTCTTCAACTATGCAGACTCTGGTAAGCCTCAGTTGCATTGAGGGTTTCTCCTGCATTGGTATTATGGTGGTCGAAAAACAAGAAATTTTGCAATGGTTGTTAAGGCTTGGCCTTGATTTACTTGTCAAGTTACTTCTTCATGTTGTTTTGTTTGTGTAAATATTTTAAACCCTAAAGGGTATTATGGCAAGAAAATCTTTAAGGCTGTAGCAGCTGTGACTTGTGACTTTCTTGAAAGTGCCTTACGACCTTGGAGATGTAAATTTTTTTTGTTTAATGTTTGGAACTCGGCTCTAAGCCACGATACGGCCGTTCGACCTCTGCCTATTTAATTAGGCTTTTCAATGGATTTTAAATGGTGAAGAAAAAAACTGCTTACTCAAAGAGACTTATAAACAGGCGAAGGGTTATTAATAGTTAAAAAGCTTTTGGGTTTACTGTTTCTATTTTAAGAAAATAAATTGTAGAGTTTGTTTTTTGTACAGGATTTAAGCCTTGACAAAAATTTATAAAAGGCCTATGAGCCATTACGCTACTTTATATTTTGTCTCTTATTTAAATCATTAACAATGTTATTTAATTTTTTTA
The DNA here is from genome assembly GCA_001517045.1 of Pseudotsuga menziesii. NCBI lineage: Eukaryota > Viridiplantae > Streptophyta > Pinopsida > Pinales > Pinaceae > Pseudotsuga > Pseudotsuga menziesii. The sequence continues at coordinate 232,396 of LPNX011193477.1, forward strand.
TGTTATCTTGTAATTAAAATGATTTACGGTAAATTAATTTATTGGAGACTTTTACTGTGTTAAAGAGTAAAATTTGTACTTTGCTTTTACTTAGAAGGTTTAATATTTTAATTACCCTACAATTTTGTAATAAAATAGAAATCATAGGAATAATTTTGGTTTTGTTTTTCTATTTTTACTTTTATTATAAGGATAAACCTATCTTTCAATAACCTTAAGCAAACCATTGAAGTTTACAGTAGAAACATCTATTTTTAGTGCATAATGCAATTATGATCTTGGAATAAGTTATTATAAGAACTTATGGAATACTATCTAGTTTCAAACCCTAAGTGCTAGTTTGTTTACTGTTCTTATGTTTATTTGTTTAACTTTGTCTATTATGTTTATAATAATTATTAGTACTAATGATAGTTCTATGATTAGTATGATTACTAAATATTTATATATATATTATTAGTTCCTTGTATGATGTAGATAATTTCAATAGATAGAGTATGTACTGTTGTTTCTAAGCAATGAATCATATACAAACTATAAAAGAAATTATTTACATTTTTCATTTAGAGTTAATAACGAATCATCACATCTACTTAATCAACCGGCTGTACTAGAGTACTGCCTATACAAGACGTAGAAAAATACGGTATGGTAATCTATTTCTATTTACTTCTCATTTAGCATAATACTACTGTTTATAATCTACCTATCCCTCGAAAAAAAATAACATGAATATCTTTGAAAAACTAGTAAACATTTGTTGAAAACAGTAAAAAAATTATAAATAACTTGAACAAATAAAAACCCGTCAAATGATGAGGTGACAATAGCTTAAGGAGGCTATTCCTCCCAACCAACTCCTGGAGAAAGTTTAGTCTGCACTTCCTTAGGACCCCCGAGCCTGTTTCCTGGTCCTCCTATAGAGTACTGGGTGAAGGATGTATCCTTAAGACCTTCTGTCACCTGACTGGTCAAATTATCGCAGTAATTCAATCCTACTTATAGTAGTAAGAACTTTATCCTAACAGCTACATAAGTTTAGTTCTCAACAGTTAACCCCTCAAACTCACTTCCATAAGTCCCCTCCATCGAATTTCTCATATGCACTTCATTCACCCTGAATGATCACATTTCCAGAATGAGTAGCCTTAGCTGTCTTCAATGGGAATTTTTATAATAATGCCTAGGTCTTCTGGGTCAGTTTTTACTCAATGAGCCACCTGCTCCAATTCCACTTTCTTGGGGAATCATGACCACAAATATAGAGAAGTTTCCACCTGCAACAATTACAAGTAGTTTGAGGATGTTGCCACTTGTCAGTATACTCTCCACCCAGTCTCCTCCACCAAGTGACCAGTTAACACTCTTTTAGAAGCTTCCCTAAGCTGTTTTCTAATCATTTATTTATTTATTAATAAAATATTCTAAAATACATTAATTATTCTTGACCCCACTTGGTCATCAATTACAAACTTAGCATAAAATATAACATAATGTTCCTCAATAAAATTAAATTGTTCTGAAAATTGGGGCATGTGACACTCTCACAATATTGTTCTCATTTCCATCACATGCACCATCTTGTCCTTTTGTTTGGTCCTTAAGTAATACATTTTTTGGTCTTATACTTCACCATGTTAATAACATGAAGCCATTAGTATTGTTAGTAAAGAAATTTGTTAACAAATTAAATGTGCATAAATACTTGTATGGACAATTACTTAAAATACTACAGTAAATGACTAGTGTCCATAGCACAAGTAATTGCATGCACATATAACTACAGTCACCCTAGTCATGCCTCATGCCTTCTCTAACCGTGGTATTTATACCTTGTCTTACTGTTATGGATGTTTCTTTCTCGCCAACCTTGAACAGAAGTTTGGTCCTTGAATGGAAGTCTACTCGATAAATGGCGAGAAAGGGTCATTCAAAGCCATCGTCCATTGAGTATCTAAAATCCAAGAAAGTCAGGGCCATTTCTTCATCCAGAGCAGCATTTCTTCATCAATTGTGTGTAGAAGGTGAATTTTTGGCACAGATTTTGCTCTAGGAAGGTAAGTTTTGTTATTTTTTTTCTTTTTTCTTTTTTGTATAACCTCGATTTTTTTTGTGAAGGATTTGCACATGGTTGCATCCTTTTTGAAAAAAATCTTCTTGTTTGCATCCTTAAAATGATTTTCACATGCTTACATGCCTAAAATAGTTTGTCTTTTTCCTGAGGGATTTGGACATTTAAAACATTTATTTTCACGTTTAGGGTTTGTCTCAGGGATTTGCACATGATTGCATCCTTAAAAAGAGTTTCATGTCTTAGAGTGTTTTCTTGTTTCCTGTGTTATAAAGAAATGCAAGATGCCCAGTCTACTCCAAAGTGATTCCTTGATAATAAGGGAAGTCTAGGCAGATAATGTGGCGGAGGAGTTTGCTCTTATTCGTGAAATCGTGGGTGATTACCCATATATTTCCATGGATATTGAGTTTCCTCGTATAGTTTTTAAACCTCTAGGATATTTCCATACTTATTCATAGGAGTTGAAATATTTGGTTGTAAATTGTAATGTTGACATACTCAACCTTATTCAAGTGGGGTTCACATTCTCAGACGAGGATGGGAACCTTGCTCATTGTGGCACTAGTAAGCATTGCATCTGGCAATTCAACTTTTGCGAATTTAATATTGTTAAATATAGGTATGCTGTCGATTCTATCCAACTTCTGCAATGAAGTGGCATTGATTTCAAGAAAAATAGTGAGAAAAGAATAGATGCACGGGTATTTCATGAGATTATAATTTCATCTGGAATTGTTTTGAATCACATTGTGCACTAGGTCACCTTTGATGGTGCTCATGATTTTAGGTACTTGTTGAAGCTTCTAACATGCCAGTCGTTGCCTCCGACACCTGTTGGCTTCTTCAATTTGATGGTATTAACTAACATGTCAATCGTTTCCTTTAGCACATGTTGGCTTCTTCTTAATACTTTCCACGATTGTCTTTACAATTATGGAAAATATTATTTAAATAAATTTATAGTTATAATCATGTGATGATATCACATGAATTTCTTTATAACAATTATGGAAATATTATTCGCTATAATAATTATCGAAAATATTATTTAAATATAGTTGTTATGCTTAAGTAGGTCAGATTAACCAAAGTGTAACAAGTGTATACCAAGGATTTATTTCATGGCAGTCATATTTTGTTATGCAAATGCATCTTGATCAGTAAAGAGGAAGACATTAATATTATTAGTAAAGAAAGATGTCTATTTTTAACTAATTAGGCATGCATGAATGTTGGCATAACTAATTAAAATACTGAAGTCTACACTCTACAGTAAGTTTCTAGTAAGTTTCCGTTGCATTAGTATAGTTAGTGTCCATTGCATAGTACTTGCATGGTCAACTAATTAAAATACTGTTGGCTTCCAGTGTCCATAGCATAAGCAATTGCATGCACAGATAACTACAGTCACCCTAATCATGCCTTGTCTACTCATCGTTGGCATGCCTTGTCTTACCGTTACCATGGTGTGGCATGGGAATTTCATAAACTTTAGTATGGATTTTGAAATTTCATAAATTTCGTACCTTGTGGCAACCTTTCCCGCCACTGGCTCGATCCTTTGGCTTCAAACCCCATACAAAAGTCTACTCTATAAAAGGAGAGAATGTCATATATTTTTCCATAGGGTCATTTATTCATCCATGGTGTGTCTGAGCACCTCTAGGAAGGGAATATTTTGGCACATATTGAAGGTGTGTTTTGTGCTTCTAAGATTTCTCTTTTCTGGATTTTTGGATTTATATGAGCTTGATTCCTGTTCCCATGCCACGGTTCCTGTTAAGACTGAAAATCATTCCTAGTCTTTGTGTGTTGTTTTTCAGAGGTTTATTTCTTATTTACTTTTCATTTTGGGCTTGTTTTAACTTTTAATGCCTTTTTTTTTATAGGTTATGGTTTTGTTTTAATTTATTTCTTTTTTGTCTTAAGTTTTCTTTTGAATGACTTATTAAGTATTATATATCTTTCAAAGTCTACAAATGCTGATTTAAATTTATTCCAAGATGTATATCCAAGGTCTAACCCTTGTTTTGAGTTTCTTTGTCAAATATGTCATGACGAAATTTTCTCGTTGCACAAACTTCAGGGTCTATACAATATAGCGCTGTAGGAATCATGAATCATTGGAAAGAGTGGATGATTGATGATATAGCATGGCCCATTGTAGTCAAGGATGCTGGGATATTTTTAGACACCTGTTTAATATATCATGACACATGTACATAACCTTGTTCCATATATCATGACAATTGTATGAAGCTATGCGAATATCATTGAAGAAATCATGGTTTTGAACTGCAACGATTTCTAGTTTGGGTTATGAATTTGACTGCTACAAAGACGTAGTTTGAAAATTATTGAAGTTTCCTAAAGAAGTGAATTAGCCAAGTTACAGTATATCTATGGGAAATAATGGAAACAATAACAAGTTTGATCCTACACACATCAATTGGGCCACTAAATTTCTAGAATGTGCAGCCTTGTTTAGAGCAGTCGACTGGTTCAACTTTTTCAAAAAGATCACTGGATGTAATCCTGAAGTTTCACATCATTTCGCCCAGAATTTCATCAATGGCACTGTAACATTTAATAGTCTCAAATTCGAGCTCACAGAGGATTTAATATCTGAAGCCACTGGTGTCCCAAAAGATGGAGAATCCTGGTTTAAAAAGATTCCTTTCAGTTTTGACCCTAATGATTTCTTACTACCAAGAAATGAAACCCTAGACTAGGGCAAAGGGGTTAAATTAGAAAATTTTAAGCCAGAATGGAAAGAAGCAGTTGTTATTATACAGAGCTATATCACATGCGATGGTACATTTGCATTAGTATTTAAAGATCATGTTAGATTTTTACAACATTTGAATCAAGAATCCAAGATGAATTTTCCCTTATTTCTTTTAAAAATCCTCCAGAAGATGTCAAATCGAATCAAGGGACATTTTGATCATACAAACTAGTTAGTATTTCACCATGGCTTAATCAAATTGATCATTTGTACAGTTTTGAAGAAGAAAAATAGGACTTGGGATCACTTCTTATTCTAGTCAGCGTTTACCAATGAAAAGGGAGATCAGGTAAAGAAAATATTGACCAATAAAAAAATTGGTTTTGTCAAGAGATTTAAAAAAGAGGTGATTGAATATTTAGTACAAGATAACCTTCAGGAAAAGAGTTCGTGTCAAAGATTCAAAGATCCTAGTGATGAAGTCGAGGAAAGGAATTGGACGATAAGCAAGAACACGTTTTGGAGGATGAAAAAGTGGAGACATCTTATTTGAATCATGCGGTAGATAACTTTTCAACAGAAAAAAAAAAAGCAGAGTTCTATATGTGTACAAGAAATCTCAAATAAAGTTTATTTTGCAGTTGATTTGAAGGGTAATATTTTGCAAATCCTAGATGTAAAGGTACAAAATAAATCTCTTATGTAGTTAGAAGGATCGAAATGGAGGCCAAAGACCAGAGCTACAAATAAACTTAGATTAAATATGAAAATAATTTTAAACCCTAAACTGCAAAATGAGAATATTACAGTCATTCAAGATTCTTCAAGTGAGGAACATAATGAAAGTGAAGAGAATTTGAGCCCACAGCAAAATTGCATTCAAGAGGATCATTTGATATCACTAGAACCGGTTCAAGAAAACCATGAAGTCTGAGAAGAGCAGGTTACTCCTATTATAGAACAGGGTATGACTTCAAGTGCTTGATTTGTAAAGGAAGAAATGAAGGATAGACAAGAAGAAGATTTAAATTTTAAAAGGATGAATATTCCCTGGTTGTCAAACCAGGATTCGACATTATCTGGAGAGGTACATATGAATTCAGAAGTTGGAAATCTTAGGAAAACTCTGCAACAACATAAATCATGAATTTATTTTCTTAATGAAACTAATGACAAGCTGGTAATGAAAAATAGAAGATTAAGAGAAGACCTGGAAGACATTAATTCTCATTACCAAGAATTGATAGCACTATCAAAAAAAGCATTAAAGAGGAAGAGAGAAATACAGAATCAAGATGAATATTTAACCAAGCAGAATGAAATGTTATCAAACATAGTCAAAAGTCTAGAGATAGAGCAGGAATGAGCTAACAAGAAGTCTCATATGTTGGAAGGAATTTCTACGCTAGCAGAAGCAGCCAAGCGGTTATGACTGCCACCTAATGTCCAGCTCTCAAATATTTTATTTTGTTATAATGCGTTCGGTAGTTAACATGTAAGTATTTGTTGTAACTGACTTGAGTTTAGACCTAAAAGACAGTTATGAAACAATTATGAAACTGCTCTATCTTGTAAATGATAAAAGTAGGAAATTTTAGTGGAGTGGGGTATGATTTTTGTTTCAAGAAGTGCTATTGAGCTGAAGACTTTGGATGTATGTTCAAACTAATACTTATGACTCTCATTTAAGTGTTTAAAGACTAAGACTGATTTATATATACATATAAGCCATTTTATCCTCTATAATGATTTTGTTTATGGCCTAGTTGACCACTGAACTTATCATTTCATTTCTTGAATAATGTTTTTATTCATGTAAATGCTGATATGTTGTGGACAAAACCGGTACTGTGTTTATGATGTTCATGGTTTATATTTATCCTTTATGCATTTATATCTCAGACTTTCATGTTATTTCAAGATTCAGTGCATGTACTAGTTTGTTGATTATTTACCTTCTTGTGGATGAACTTTCAAACCAAAAAATTATAAAAAAACAATTCAATTTTTACTTTTTGTTTTGAGATTGTACTAGCGTGTTCCTTCGTAATCTAGGAACAATTTCTAGCACTAACATATTTGGCGTCATTGTCGAGGACGGAAGTGAAGTATCTCTTCCCTGGGATATCATTATTGATCCGGTTTTGAGAGGTGAACAAAATCAGAAAATATTTCAGACTACATTTTCACCAAACAGTGGTTCACATTGGCCACAAGAAATATTGGAACAAGAGTAAAACCTACTTCACCTTTACATTTGGGTGTCTCAGATCTAGAACAGATTTTGAAAGAAGCTAGAAAAATTCAAATATATTTCTCTTCTCCTTCTTTTTTTACTCCTGGTCAATTAGAGTCATCGTCCTCTTTTACATACTCAGAGCTTAAAACAGAAAAGGAAAACAAAATCTTTCTTGGTTAGTTCCTTCTACACTAGTTGAGACCTTTTAGATTCTTACTACTCCATTGTCTAGTCAAAAAAAAAAAACTAAAGTTCCCGGTAAAACTCCGTTGTTTCAATTTAAGCCATATAAACTCTTTTCTCAGTAAAGTCCGAGCAAGGTTAGTCATCCTTTTTCTTCACNAAAAAAAAAAACTAAAGTTCCCGGTAAAACTCCGTTGTTTCAATTTAAGCCATATAAACTCTTTTCTCAGTAAAGTCCGAGCAAGGTTAGTCATCCTTTTTCTTCACTAAATCAAAGTAGCTTCACGATGGCAGCACAACAACCTCTTTACATGATGGATCGAATGGTAGTTGCTAGATATGCTCCCTTAGTCCTTCCTCATCCCCTAAATGCTCTCCCCGGAGGAGATTATCATAAAAGGCTTCCTAGGTTTAATGTTCAGGGTGAGATTACTGTTGAAGAACATTAGGATGCATTTCTAAGCTATGCGAGCAATCAAAATATCGAAACTAAAGATGTGTGGCTCAGGATGTTTGTTCAGATTTTAGATGGGGAGGTAAGGAAATGGTTTTGATAATTACCATCTAATTCAATAACTCTTATAGAATAAATGGAGGACGTTTTTTTGAGGCAGCGGGGAGACACAAAGGATCATACTTATTACATAACAGAGTTTGGAGCTTTGAAAAGAAAAAAAGATGAAACTATAGCAGAGTTCTCAAAACGTTTTAATAAGATGTATTGTAGGATCCCAACTGAAATTAATCCTTCTGAAAATTCAGCTAAGCTAGCCTATGCGAATTCCTTTGATTTTTCCTTACATCTAAGAGAAAGAAGGTCAGTGACTTTATTAAAAATGCAGGAAGCCGTGTTGGAGGTGGAATCACACATTTTAGCTTCGAATAGGCTTAAAGAACATTCAGATCATCAAGAGTATGATCGAAAGGGTAAAAAGGAAATGATCCCACCAACCTCCCCATCATAGACATCAGAGAGTAAAATAGATGAGATGGCTAAGTTGGTTAGAAATTTAACAGCAAAACTAAATAAATTGGAATTAGATAAAAATCCAAATAAACCTCCACAAGAAGGAGAAAGAAATCCTAATCAGTTTAGGCGTCCATTTGCTCCTAGATTCATCCCTAGAGAAAGAAGAAGCAATGACATTCAGAGAGAAATAAGGGAGAATGAAGGTCAGAGAGTTCCTCCTCCACTCCAAAATAATGTAGCAGATGAAGTTTAAGAAGATGAAGATGTACAATATGAAGATTCGAATCAGAATATAAATTACTTTTAGGAGATGTTATTAGAAGGTTTCCTAACTGAATATGAATATCATAATTCTGAGTCTTTTGATTCACATATTTATCAAGAAGAAAGTGACTTTGGGCCGGAAGTTTCAGCTGGTGTATGTCAATTTGAAGCTAAAAAATATTATAACCTGAGGTCCGGTCCAAAACAAGTTTTCCAGATTCCCAAAAAGAAGATAGCTTCTCCTGCCAAGCAATTACCTAATCAAACATAGGAGAGGAGACAAAATCATGGTGACCAAACCAAGGCAGTAAAGATTGAAGAAGTTACCAAAAATGTGCAAACTTTTAATTTTGAAAATGAACTATGTAAGATTAAGATTCTAGTGCCATTGACTGAATTGATGAAGAATCCTTGTTATAGGAATGTTGCTTTAAAAATGATAAATTCACATGCTAATCGGATGCCTTCAGATACTGCGAGTCTTCAAGAAGAATTCCCTACAATCATTCTTGGTTCTTCCTTGTCTGAGAAGCCTGCAAATGATTTGAATTCTTCTCCACCTTTTTACATAACCCTGAATATCCATGATCAAATGATTCATAACTACCTTTTAGATTCTGTAGCTTCTCATAACTTGATGCCTAAAGCAGTCATGGAAGCCCTTGGTTTGAGTATCACAAAGCCATATCATGATTTATATGCATTTTATTCTAGAGTTGGTAAGTGATTAGGAGTGATTAAGGACCTCGTGGTAAATTTGACTCAGTTACCTATGAAGAGTGTTATTATGGATGTGGTGGTTGCTGACATCGCTCTTAAATTTGGTATGTTACTCTCAAGGTCTTAAGAAAAGAAATTAGGTCGTACATTGTAGATGGATTTATCATACGCTACAATTCCCGTATTTGGGGGAGAAAATAGAAGATTGTATAGGGAATTACAATATGCTTATATTGTCACAGATGATAAGAACCCAACAAATCATCCCATCTATGTTGTAGAGAAATATTTGGGGTCTTGTATGTTACATTTTAGTGATGAGGATACAAATGGCATGCTACATGTAGAAAAGGAAGCACCAATCAAGCGTAGTGTTGAGGAGAAAGATGAGTTATGGCATATGTACTTTGATGGATCCTCATCTAAGGAGGGAGCAGGAGCTAGTATTGTCTGGTAGATAGTTCCAATATCATAGAAGAAGTTTGTCATGACTTCAAAGTGGATCTACAATATCAAGCACGCTGCAGATGGTAGCATCGAGAAATTCAAGCCAAGGTTCGTAGCACGAGGCTTTAGAAATAAGGCATAGATTACAAATAGACATTTGCACCCGTGGAGAGGAACACTTACATAAGGACCATACCTGCATTGGCAATAGTTATGAAATGGAAAATACACCATATGGATTTCAATACAACTTTCTTGAATGGTGTAGTTGAGGAGGAAGTGTACATGGAACAACCACTGGGATTCGACACACATGACAGGAAGACCCATGTGTGCAAATTGGAGAATTCCTTGTATGCATTGAAAGAATCACCAAGGACATGGTATGATAGGATGGACAACTTCCTAATGAGTTTGGTATTTACAAAGAGTAAAGAAGATTCCAACCTCTACTTCAAGGTGGAAGACGGAAGAACTGTGATACTCTTGTTATATGTCAATTTCTTGTTTCTGATAGGTAATGTGGAACTCATTACAAATGCAAGGAGAAGACTTGATACAGAGTTGAAGATGAAATACCTTGGTATGATGAACTACTTCTTAGGAATGGAGGTGTGGGAGAGTGCAGATGGGATTTTCCTTAGTCAAGAAAATTATGCAGTGGAGATTCTGAAGACATTCGGAATGTTGGACTGCAAGGCGATAGCCACACCTATGACATATAACTTGAATCTTCTAAGAGATGCTTCATCTGATTCAGTTTATGCAACGATGAATCATCAAATGATTGGCTCATTGATGTATATGACAAGTACAAGACCAGACATATGCTTTGCAGTGAACACCTTGAGCTAGTTCTTGACGGATCTGAGACATGTTCACCTGATAGATTCAAAGCATGTTTTGAGGTGCCTAAAAGGTACAGTGGATTATGGTCTCAAATATGATGTGAATTAGAATATTAACATACATCTTTGTTGATTCAGATTGGGAAGGTTGCGCCATTGATAGGAAGAGAACCTTAGGTTGATGCTTCAGTTTGGGATCTCGAATGATCTCCTGGTTCAACATGAAGCAATCATGTGTGGTGATGAGTACATGTGAGGCTGTGTATGTTGTCATGTGCTAGGCTAGTTGCGAGGCAGTGTGGCTACGAAATATATTGTCTGACATATTTCATTTTAGGTTGGATGTGACTTGTATCTTTTGCGACAATCAGAGTTACGTGAAGGCGTTAGAAAATCTAGTGTTCCATGACAAGTCAAAGCACATCAAGATAAAGTTACACTATATCATGGATATGGTGTAGAGAAAAATTATGAAGCTCTAGTATGTGGTAACAAAGGAGCAAATAGTCAATGTGCTAACCAAGATGAATATGTTCTTTATTATACTTTGATACATACTAGACCTATTATATAGCTTGGAATTATATATGTTTATTTTTGTTAGTACTACATAATCTAAATGTATTTTGTGGATAGTACTACCTGCTGAGGATTAGTGTAGCTAGGGAAGCTACCTACTAAGGTGAAAGACTTGGGCCTACAGTTATTAGGTTCTAATAGTCAACATTTCTGGAAAACCCTATGTGTTGTGTTCGAACACATTGAGATGAAGTTTTATTTCATCGAAGTCATGGTCATGTAAAACTAAAATTTCAGTACATAGCTACTAATGAGCAGATTGCAAATTTTTGAACAAACTATTGTCAATAACAAAGTTGAGATACTTCTGAGATAAGCTTGGTAAGCTAGCAATTTCCTAGTAAAGTAAACTAAGAGGGAGTGTTGATTTTACATCATTAGGAGTCATTATTAGGAATTGTGAGTAATATCAAGTCAGACTTGTGAGTCATATCAAGTCTTATGTGTCCTCATATGATTTAAGTGGTGATGTTGTATTGTAAAGGTTGTGAATAATATCAAGCTGAGTCTTGTGGGTAATATCAAGACTAGACTTGCGAGTAATATCGAATCAACTATTCTCATAAAAGGTACACTATTAGAATGGATCTCCAATTGTGGAGATGATCTTGTGTTGTATCAATATTAAAGTCTTGTTTTGTATCAAGATTGTGGTCCTCCATTTGTTAAGGTGGTTATAAAATGTAATATATTTCTTGTCATGGTCACTGAGTGTTGTAAGTCTCCTTTAGGGATTAGCTATCCCTAGAGTGATTGCGCCAAGAGGCGCTCTACAGCCCAGTATGGGGTAGATCTTGTAACATTACGTAACGTTGTAACGTTAACGTTACATAATGTTATGTCGGCTATAAAAAATAGAAAGTTTAAGTTGTCGACATTCAGTTGGCTATAAAAAAAAATTAAAAATTAAAAATAAAAACAATTATATCTCAAGCCTTATGCAATACTTAATATCTCCTCAACCCCACCTCCAATGCAGCCATAACTCTGTGACTTCCTCTTACCAGCCTGTGCTCTATCTGGCGATCTACCCTGGGCATGCTATATCAATGGGAAGGCTCACCCAGCCATCTCCCATCCAACTATATATTAAATTATATATATTAAAAATATATATATTTCAATAGTATTCATATCAATAGCCTTTCAAGGAAAAAATTTGCAACAGACGTTTTCAAAGAGTAGCGAATCCATCACAAAGAAAAAGAAAGCAGGGAGAGAAACAGGGAATTGGCCTGTGAAGTTGTTGGTCATGAGGTCGAGTATCTTCAAGGACTTGAGTCCTGAAAAGTCTGGAAAAGTGTCGGAGAGATAATTTGTGGTGAGGTTGAGGGATTGGATATTGCTGCAATTCATGAGAAGTGGTGGCAGAATCCCATACAAATCATTGAAACCCATATGAAGCTTTTCCAAGCTCAGCAAATTGCATACGCCATAGTAGAGAGGGCCATTGAGAGATTTGTCCTCGAGTGTTATTTCTATGACCATACCTATAGGGTCATTCCATCCCAGTTGCAAGGTGCATTGGTAGAGTCTAACATCCAGTTGTCCAATGCGATATAGGGATCATCCTTGAAGCTTTTCTTCATTTGCAAGAGGATTTGAGCTTATTGAGAAAGAGCCTAGTAGTACCATGGATAAGTCATAAATGATGCCAAGCTCCATGCAAAAACCAGCCAGGTCAGCCGTGAAATCCAAACCGCAATGTTGTTTGTCTCCATTTTCAAGCTTCAGTCTTGGGACAACAAAAAATTGGATTTAGCTCTGCCCAGTTTGCTAGCTGCTGTAGAGATATAAATAGATTTCTCCAAGAATTTCCAAATGATGCCTGCTATTCTGGCTGTAGATTATCATTGCGCCGAGAGGCCAAATAGATAGTATTTTGAGGAAAGATAATCGATATTGGATTAGGTTATCAATGTGTGTAGTCTCTTTCATATATCACTCTAAATCACTTTCATGTCTGCCTTCGGACAGGTTCGGAATTGTTGTGTGCATATATATATATATATATATATACCTGTTTATCTATCTATCATGGGAAATGTTTTAAAGCTAATATGCAGGAAACCCTTAACCCACCCATTTACTGGTACTGGAAACTCGCTGAAACACTAAAATGGGTTCAAAATGCCTCGAAAATTATCTGAGTTGTACTGTATGGTGTTTCATGACTTAGAAACAACACATGGTATGTCTTGATTCTCAAGGTGTTTTAGCATGAAAGTCCCACGTTTTAGCATATTTTTTAAATTCTCCAGGCTCACTCAAGCGTCCACGAGGGGCATGGGACTTACAGGAAGTCTAAAAATTCATAATTTAGGGAATATGAAGATGAGTAAACCTTTAATTTGCTTCTAGGCCTACCTGCAATGTAAACTATCGTTCTTATTTTCGTGCAAGATAGATCTAAAGTATATCCCTAAGATGCTCTTCAGAAGTAAAAATTCACGGTGTATATGTTTGAAATAGATTTAATTTTGAAAAAAGACTATCTATTTGAGAGGTTTTATATAGCTTTTATTTATTTATTAGAGATCAAATCTTTCAATATTTGAAATCATAGATCCTTTTTATTATTTGAAATATTTATATTAAATATAACGTTAATATTTATATTAATATGATGATGTAACCTAACATAAAAAGGAATTGGGAGATTTGATCTCTCTCGGCGCTTAATAGAACCTAGGATTGGGATCTACGTTGGTTTAATTTAGAATATGAATATATGGTCCTGGGTAATATATATGATCATCAGTATGTATGGAATAATTCTTTTGAGTATGATATGATAAGATCAATAAATAATACACATAAGAACATTGCATTAATAATTTAATGATAATAAGATAAAGCATAGAGAAAAACAATTTGAATTTCCCATGCAAATGTCTGAATGAACTCAAGTTATAAAGCTTCAATAATATATCAATGCCTCAATAAAAGCATCAGTTGTACTATTAATTATGTAATCAATTAAGTAAAGAAGACCTCAATGTTCATAAATCAGCATGCATCGGTTAACTAAAGAGATCCATGAAAAAGTTAATAATAGAAATTGTGCATGTATGGAACTAAGAGTGATGCATTGATGACACTTAAGTTGTCATGTTAACTAAGTGATCAACAATTAGCTAAAGATTGATTTTAGTTCAAGTAAGTTAAAATTTAGTTCAAGTAAGTTAACATTCAATTCAAGTATGTTAACATTCAATTCAAGTATGTTAACATTCAACTCAGGTAAAGTTAACATTTATTTCAAGTAAGTTAACATTAAGTTCAAGTCAGTTAACATTAAGTTCAAGTAAAGTTAACATTAAGTTCAAGTCAGTTAACATTAAGTTCAAGTAAAGTTAACATTCAGTTCAAGTCACTTAACATGTAGATCAAGTCAGCTAACACTCAGTTCAAGTCAATTAACATTTAGTTCAAGTGAGTTCACTTTCAGTTTAAGACATTAAACATTCAGTTAAAGCTAATTGACGAAAGGAAGGGAACTAAAGTTAGCATGGAGGGAGTTCTAGTTATCTCTTCCTTGTGAATGCACTATGTGGTACTCTCAGTATGTTTATTGAGCCTCATATGCACTACCTTATGCATGCTAGTGTTTTTGGCTTGTTATTAATATGCTAGGCATATGACAAGTTCAATACAATTGCATACATTTGTTATTGCAAGGTTACATTGGATCTCTCTTCTCTACTATTGTAATGATATATCTTATCAGGTAATATGCTTATGTATTGTAAACCATTCTCTCCAAATCTATCTACAATACTCAAAGAATTGTTTGGTTTTTCATCCTTCGTGTTTGGAGTGTTTTCCCAGGGTATTTTTTGTCTCTCATGGTTTACTGATTTATATGGCCGATTTATGGAGTTGATTTATATGGATTATTTATGAAGATGATTTATGTGGTTTATTTATGAGATTAAAATGTGCTGAAATTGATTGATAAAATTTTTAAAGTTCAAGCATATATGATTTTTCTCAAAACATTTGCATTATTATATGATTTAGATCTCTTATTTATCAGCCTCTCTCTCTCTCCTTCTCTATATATTTTCTTATTTCAAATATCTTCTCTCTTCTCCTCATCCATTGAGTCTCTCACTCTTCTCTTCAAAAAATATCTCTTTGAAATGATCTAGTGATCCCTTGTACCTTTCTCCTCTCCTTAGGACTTATTTTATAACATCTCAATGACCAAAAACCTAACCTCAATCTCCAAAGGGATGGATGACTAGGGTTAGGTCTTGAGCCTCAGTT
The DNA here is from genome assembly GCA_001517045.1 of Pseudotsuga menziesii. Taxonomy (NCBI): domain Eukaryota; kingdom Viridiplantae; phylum Streptophyta; class Pinopsida; order Pinales; family Pinaceae; genus Pseudotsuga; species Pseudotsuga menziesii. The sequence goes on from LPNX011193477.1 coordinate 247,720, forward strand.
AATTTAGGATTAGGTATTGAGCCTAACTAGGATTAGGTCTTGAATTAATATTAATTTAATTTTTTGTCATTATCCAACATTAAGTTAATTAACATGCTTTTCCTAAGTTATACTTAGGAAAGAGATATAAAAATCACTTACTCAATAACTTGAGCAAGTACCTTGAGAGGTAATGGACAACTTATAAATGCTCACACCTAGCCTTTGGAAAAGCACATGTCCAAGATATAATCATCAATAGAGAGGTAATTGACAACTTCTAAATGTGCAACACCTATCCTATGTGAAAGCACATGTTTGAGTTATAATAATCAACACTTGGTTGTGACTATTAGTGTGGGAATTCCTATGAGATTTAGTTTTTTTTCTTGTTTATTTCACAATTTGCTTCTTTTTTTCCTCGTAAACAAAGGATTATGGTGAAGCAACTACTTCTTCCTTTGACAGGGTGGATGATCCTCAAAAGAGGTTTAGTATGGGAAAGTTCCCCCCCTATAATTGAAGTCATCAATGGATGCATCATGGAAGAGGATCTTGCTACGTATGCAATTTGTGTGTCAACATTTCTTTGTATTTTCTCCTCACATCTTCTTCTTCCTCTTTCTTCCTTTATTCTTCTCTGACTTCTTTCATCCTTTTCTCTTCAACTTCCTTCAAATCTACCTCCCTTTTTATTTGTTCTTCTACAACTGTTTTAGAAGATTCCTCTTGTTCTTTGAGTATATTTTCTTAGCTTTATGTGTCCTCCTTGGGATTTGACTGTGTAGTCGACCCTTTTCCTTTAGTCCCTAATATGTTTGATACTTCCTTAAGTGATTGAACCTTCAGAACACTTCTTCATTTTTATTGTTTCTTTAGATATGATTAGTTTATCTAGGATCGTCATCTGAAAGAATAAAAAGTACAACAAGGTGCATACGATATAAAAGATACATGAGACACAAATATTTTCACTGGGGAAACCATAAAGGAGAAAACCCCGCAAACTTCCACAGAATAGTAAGATGATCAAAAGCAGTAATAAGAAGTATTCAAAATCTATCTATCTCTCCTCCTTTGTATCTCTCTTGATTATGCGAATTTGAGAGTGTTATGTGTGTATAAATGAGGGAGAGAGCCTCCCTATTTATACCCTTTCAATTCACTGACCAAATATAAGACTGAGGCCCACATGTCTTCACTGACAGGGATGAATTCTCCTATAGAGACTCCAAACACACATTACATGATGTTAGATTGGGGACTGTTTCCTCGACTTACAAAGGACGATGTACCTCAAGGTATAGACATATTTAAAACATCCCACAAGGGGGTAAACACATCCCTAATGGGAGTACAACAACATACAATGATAATATACATCATAATATCTTCTAAAGTTACAAATACATCAACACTCCCTCTTAAATAGGAAGTTATTCTCTCTCTTCATAGTCATCAACACATCTAGTCAAGTCTTCATCTTAGAGTCATCATCACGGAGTCATAGAATCATCATCGTAGTTTTTTCCATCATATTCTTATTATTGATCATCGAATAGTACTATCTGTCATCAGAAGTTTCTACAGAGCCATCCCTCTCTCAACTGGATGTAGGCCTATCCCTCATCCAAGTCTTCATCACATCTTGAGCAAGCCATCTCATAGGAACAGTTCATGACCTTGTTTACATTGCCACAGAAATAACCTTCGTCTCCTATCTTCATCTCGTCGTATCCAAATCATCTCTTTTGTCTTGCACGGAACAAAACAAAGAAAAAAGCTTTAGATGCAAGAAACCTATGTTCTTTCACCATAGTAGTAAGTTAGGATAAGTTTCATGTCATTAATATAACCCGCAGCTTCTGCTATGTGAGAATCACCTAGGAGCACACTTAGTGCATTACATGTCTACACTATCAACTTGTGTTATACCAATAGAGGGAGAACCTCCTAGGTGCACCTCTCGTGATTCTTGACCTTATCATATCAACATGGGAACACACACACACACACACACACACACACACACACACACACACACACACACACACACACACACACACACATATATATATTAAGGACTGATTACGACCAAACAACCCGCTACATCAGGACCTTTTATGTTCCCTGGTCAACCTCAAGGATTTATTACATCTAAACAACCTACATCCAGGATATTTTACATTCAAAAAACCTTCAGGGCATATTAGATCCAAGTAACCTACGTACCACCCCAGGTCTCATTTTACACTCAGACAACCCACAAGACTATTAGATTTGAGTAACCTGGGTACCACACCAGATCTGACTTTACACTTGAATAACCTACCATAGGACGGATTATGTCCAAGGATAACTTGCGAGTCCAAGGATAACTTGTGATATTTGCCAAGAATTATTACATCTAAGGACAACCTACAGGACTGATTATGTTAGAGCATCCTTCTTTACTAGAATTTTTCCCACTCAGACAACCTGTCTCATTTCCCATGTGAGATATTATGAATTAACTATTTCTAGCATAGAAACACATTAGGACTGATTACATCCAAGGATAAACCAAAAGCTTCACCAGGACTTATCCAAGGATAACCTACAGGACTGATTAAATATGAGAAACCTACAAACTTCCCCAAGATGTTACGCTCATACAACCTGTCTCTCTATATGTGCTAGAACACATCACTCCCTCTTTCAAGGGAACTTGATCTGGATCAAACTAAGTATTTCTATGAAGTACTCAAACTTCACTCTCACTAGAGGATTGGTCAACACATTGGCTATCTACTCCTCTGCTACCACATACTGGAGCTTCGTTGCTCTTCTCTACACCATATGCCTAATATAGTGAAACTTGATCTTGTTGTGCTTCAACTTGTCATGGAACACTGGGTTTTCTGACAGCTTCACGCAACTCTGATTATTGCAAAAGATACAAGTCACTTCCAACTGGATATCAAATAAGAAAGATAGTATCTTTCACAGCCACACTGTCTCGCAACTAGCCGAGCAAGAGGAAACATACTATGCTTCGGTTGTACTCGGCACCACAAGTGATTTATTCCTGTTGAACCAAGAGATCATGCCAGATCCCAAACTGAAGTAGCAACTTAAGGAGCTCTTCCTACCAATGGAACTACCTTCCCAGCTCAAATTAACATAAATGTGTAGGTTAATCTTTTGATTCGCATAATATTTGAGCCCATAATCCACTGTACCTTTTAGGTACCTCAAAACATTATTTGCATCAATCAAGTGAACATGTCTTGGAACCGTCAAGAACTGGCTTAGGGTTTTCACCGTAAATCATATGTCTAGTATTGTATTCATTGGATACATCAATGAACCAATCATATGATGCTAAATCATGGCATCAATCGAGTCAGATGAAGCATCACTCAGAAGCTTCAAGTTAGATGTCGTAGGTGTGACTATTGCCTTGCATTCCAACATTTTGAATCTCTTCAAAATATCCACTACATAGTTTCCTTGACCAAGTAAAATCCCATATGAGCTCTTCTAAACCTCCATGCCTAAGAATTAGTGCATCATACCTAGGTATTTCATATTGAACTCTATAGCAAGTATCCTCCTTGCATTTGTAATGAGTTCCTCTTTGCATGTCAAAAAAAATTCATCGACATATAGAAGGAGTATCACAGGTATTATGTCTTCCACCTTGAAGTAGAGGTAGGAATCTACTTTACTCTTGGTAAATCCCAAGCTCATCAAGAATTTTTCCATCCTTTCGTACCATGTCCTCAGTGATTATTTCAATCCATACAAGGCCTTTTTCAATTTGCACACATGGGTCTTCCTATCATGTGTCTCTAATCCTAATAAGTTTTCCACTTATACTTCCTCCTCGACTACACCATTTATGAAAGTTGTCTTGACATCAATCTGGTGCATTTTCCATTTCATAACTATTGTCAAAGAAAGTATGGTCCTAATGGAAGTGTACCTCACGACGGGTGCAAATGTCTCTTCGTATTCTATGCCTTCTTTCTGTGAGAAGCCTCATGTTACAAACCTTTCCTTGTATTTCTCAATATTTCCATCTGTAGTATGCTTGATCTTCTAGATCCACTTTGAAGTCATGACAGACTTCTTCTACAGTCTCAAAAATGTCTCCCAGACATCATTCTTCATGATCAATTGATATTCCTCGATCATAGCATCCTTCCATTCTTTATTTTCTAAAGCCTCTTCATAGGTGTAAGTTTCTCAGTCAATGATGTCACATAACAGGGCCACATAGCTATTGTAGGTCTTTTCCCTCTTTCTCTCTATATGTATTCCTTTTGGAGCACCATACCTTTCAGCTTCTCGTATGAGGTCCCGTGCCCATGTTGGTTTCCTCTTGTGGGATTCCTTCTCGGTGATTGTATCTACTGGTTCTTGTAGTTCTACTATATCATGATCTTCATGGTCTTCTGTAATTGATTCTCTGATTTCCATTTCTCAGACTCTCGTCTCTTTAGTTTCCTTGAAAGTTCATGGATAAGAGACCTCCTGGATTTGAAGTATGTCGAGTCTTCATCAAATGTTACATATCTATTTATGTCGAGCTACTTGAATCCTGGGAAGTATATTCGGTAGTCCTTTGATGTATCATTGTATCCTATGAATATACCTTTCCTCCCACAAGGATTGAGCTTGGTCATTTTCTCCTTTGGGATATGTATGTACACTGGGCAACCAAATATTCTCAGATGGTTGACTTTTGGTTTCTCTCATGAGAAATCCTCTTTAGGAGTGTTGTTGTCAAGTACTCGATGAGGAGTACAGTTCTGTACATACACAATTGTTCTTGTTGCTTCCTCCCAAAGGTGCATAGGAATATCCTAGTCATGTAGCATAGCTCTTGCTGCTTCCATGATGGTTTGGTTCTTTCATTCTGCAACCCCATGTTTTTTAGGATTGTATGGAGTGCTCAACTCTCTCTTAATCTGGGACTCTCTACAGTGTTCCTTGAATTCTTCCAATGTGAATTCTCCATCATTATCTTACCATAGAATCTTGATCTTCCTATCAATTTGGTTCTAGACCAAGGCTTTATATTCCTTGAACTTACTCAAAAGTTCATTTTTTCCTTTCAAGTAATATATCCAACTGTTATGTGAGAAATCATCTATATAGGAAACATAGTACACATACCCACTTAATGAGCTAGAATACATGGGTCCACATACATCCAAGTATACTATCTTGAGTATTCCCGCCCTTGCTCTCGCTGCTGGGAAATGTCTTATTTACATTCTTTCCTTGTGCACATACTTTGCAAATGCCTTCATGATTTTTTTGGATCGATGGAAATATTGAGACTTCTTTTCTTTCCATCTGTAGTGCACTGTAGCACACATGTGCAATCCTTTTGTGCCATATTTTGCTTGGTTCAATTGAATCATGAACCCGTTCTTGTTTAGTCTATCCGTTTAGCTTGTACAAGCCTCTGTGTTCTTCTCCAATCACTGTTGCATCCTCTATTGTCTTTCCTCTGGGCCACATCAGAACTTGGCCATTGACAAAAGCAACCTTAATTCCCTTTGCATCTAGTGCAAAGATGGAGAGAATATTCTTCTTCAATCCTAGAACATATAGCATATCCTTCATCTTTGAGGAATTCCCTAAGTAAATCTTCTATGAAGCTTCTCCACTCCCTTTTATGGGGTATTGGTAATCATCCCCAAGTTCACCTTGTGTGGTGACTCATGTTCAAACATATTTACAAAGGATTCCAATTGATATTCTTCATATGAGAGAGTGCCCATAAGTGCTTCAATTAGCACATATTCTTTATCTGAATCATCCTTCTCTCATTTGAATCTTTTGTTTGTGGGTTCATCATGTTCGAAAATATGAGCATGGTGTTTCTTTTTCTTAATGGGAAAATCTCTTGCAAAATTACCCTTTTCAACACAAGTGTAGCATCAAACATTTTAAGTATCTCTTTTGGTATTCTTTTTTTTCTTGTCCTTCTTCTTTTTGTGATGAAATTTCTCCTTCTTCTCCTTCTTGAAGTTCTTCCTGGTGTGAACTATGAGAACTTAATCTTCAGTTGCTCTCATCTTCTCTTCTCTTGTAATGAGTCAAGCTTCTTTTTTTGCACTATATTCTCAGAGTATGTTGAAAGAGATCAACCTCCTTCTTACACAAATCCCATGAATGAATGAGTCCCATGATATGGGGAGACCATTCAAGGTATTCATTACAATTTCTCATTCTTCGACATTCTCTTCAACTACTTCAAATTGTTCTTTGACTTGAGAAACCCTTGTGAAGTAAGACTATATAGTCTTGGAGTTTTGTATCTTCACGTTCTTCAATTGGTTCCCCAAAGTAATCTTATAGTTGATGTTCTTTCCTTCGAACATATTTGTCAAAGCATCATATACTTCCTTTGGTGTCTTGAATGAAGACACGTGGGGGATGAGGTGATCCTTAATGGAATCTATTGTGATTCTCTTATCCTTATCCATGCTTCTCTTATGAGCAGCCTTAGCCTCATATCCCTTTGGTTCTAGAAATTCTTTGGTGATAAACTAATCCAAGTCATTTTATTCAAGGATTAGAGAGATTATGTACTTCCATGCTCGGAAGTTATCATCCCATCCAAGCTTGTCCTCAAGCTGAGTATGGTGAGTCATATTTTCAAATGAGAACCTCAAATGGAAATAGCAAATATTTAGATCTTATCGATTTGAGCTGTTTGACCTAGTTCTGGAGTTGGATTACCTAGGGTTTGTCAAAGAAACCCTAATTTTCCTAGCTTGGATTTTGGGAATTCTGTTTGGACAAAACTATGAGAATACTTAAGGAGAGATGCTTAGTAAGGTCACTTTCTGAAAACTGAGGTGGGAAGCCTCTGAAACTTGATTCCCTAGTTCTTCCTGGCAACAATGACAAGGTCAAAAATGAAAATTCTTCAATTTTGAAATCCTTCCACCAAAAGATGTTCCATACTAAGGCAAGTTAGCCTAGACCTGTTTTCTTGATGATCTATGGAGAGAACACCTTGAACTAGGAAGCCCTAGTTTTAGTTGTCGTATAGTGCCTTCTTTCAGAGAGGCTCTGATACCATGTTAGTTTTTCTTTAGATCTGATTAGTTTATCTAGGATCTTTATCTGAAAGAATAATAAGTACAACAAGATGCATAAGATATAAAGTACACATGAGACACAAATATTTTCACCGGGGAAACCATAAAGGAGAAAACCCCACAAAATTCCTAAGAATAGTAAGATGATCAAAGGAAGTAATAAGAAGTATTCAATGGCTATCTATCTCTCTTCTTTTGTCTCTCTCTCTCTCATGCAAAATTGAGAGCATGAAGTGTGTATATGTCACGTCCCCATGCCTCCGACCGGCAAGGAAGACGCAACTACTAGCTTTACCATACTGTCACGTCCCCATCCCTCAGACCGGCGAGGAGGACGCGACAAACATCATATAACGACCGGGCAAACCGCCCATGAATATAAACAGAAATCAAATGCTGAAATTGGGAGCTTAAACAGGCATCATAACAGGAATGCCAAAAATACAAGAATGCACAGATGCATAATCCTTTAATTATATAGCGGAAACAAACATACATTTCGGCATTAATCATGTTCATTATAATTCATTTGTCATCAACATAATTTGCAAAGATGAAGTAACCATCAGCACTTATCTTTCAATGAAGAACTTGCCCGCAACCAGCTACGTCGCTACAACGTTCCACCCAACCATAGGCCATCTTGCTCATCAATCTCCCAGCAACGCTGCCACCCTCGAGCTGGGCACGATTCCTCAAGTACTAAGGGACAATTTCAGGCTTACACATAGCCAAGGGGACACAAAACAACCAAACCAAATACCGCTGGGTTTAACAGGCCTTCAATGAGCGGCCAAGCCAGCACGATCCAAGGGACAACCACTACATACCAGCAGCCAAACAACCCTTCACAGCCCTGTGAAGAAGGCAAAACAACCAGGAAAAGATCCCAATCCAAGGGTGAGACACAGCTCAAATCCAACCACACTGCTGAGTTGTTCTTGGCCCTAACGTGGCCAAAACAACTCAACCACAACACCCAAAAGATGATTGCATCCACAGCATCCAAAACCCGGGCAATTCAACAACCCAAAATGACAATGAGTGATGGCAACCAATCACAGTCCTAAAACCAAGGAGAGCCAACTCCTAGCATAGATATGGGAGACTCAAACGCATCCCACAACAGAAAAACGGCTCACCAAAAATACCCAGTGGCCCAAAACGCAGTTGGACACCATAGCCAACAAAAACGTGGGGAAGACAACAGTCCCAAAACAAAGACAGTGAGCACGGCTCTCTCATGGGAAATCGACCTCAATGGTCTGTGCGTGAGGAAAAGCTCGCACCTAACAGAAAAATACACAGGAAAGACATACCCGATTTTTGCATGAGGATTCCCACCTGCGCATGAGGGGAAATAGCCTCACTCTCTGCTCGTGAATCAATCGGCCATAGGGAGGACGAACAAACCTATGCGTGAGGAAGAACAAACTAGCCGTGAGAGTAAGCAATAGGACGTGAAAACCACCGACCATGGGGAGAATGGAGTCGTGGGGAAGATGGAGGAATTGCTTGCCCCTTTACCCACAGTTTTCTCCAGCAATAAATGCCCTCAGCCACTCAGCCATAACTCCCCAACCACCAGCTGAAGCATTAAAGAGGTTGACAAGGTTGGATGAGACAAAAGGTGACAAACAACAAAGGTGGTGAAACATGGGTTTTTCCCATAACCAAGGTTTGACATCCCCCACCCCTTATCCTTTCGAACCATGCCCTTTTCATTCAACGTTGCACTGCCGTAGCTGGTTGTGGTTTTAGTTTAATTGATGTGCGTGTTTACATGATGCCGAATTATAATGTGCCAAATGGCATAATAAACCATCGACAACTATCCCCATTGCCGAACATACACAACCAAATCGATGGCAGGGCTTTTGCCTTTAGCTCCTCACCACGATTAATTACAATATATACATCATGCAAACGGGGTCAAAACCGGGGAAATTACAGTATAAATGAGGGAGAGAGCCTCCCTATTTATACCCTTTCAAGTCACTGACCAAACATAAGGCTAGAACCCATATGTATTCCCTAATAGGGTCGAATTATCCCAGAGAGACTCCAAATACACATTACATGATGTTACATAGGGCACTATTTCCCTGGCCTACAACAGAGGTTGAGCCTCAAGGTATGGACACAATTAATACATCCCGCAAGGGGATAAACACATTCCCAATAGGGGTACAACAACATACAATGATAATATACCTCAAAATATCTCCAAAGTTACAAATACATCAGTATTCATCTCTTCATAATTCATATTTGTAAACTTAATTGTACTTAAAAAGAGTTGTAGTGGCACTCTACAGGCTTTCTTTGAGTCATTCCTTCCAAAGGTCTTCGTGCCAAAGTGGAAAACATATATAAATTGAGCCTCTTCTTTTTCATCTTTCACAATATTCAAATTATAACCTACATTAGCTAGAGGCAAGGGAATCCATGGAGCTTTATTTTCATTTTCCATCACTGCACCAATTTCATTGATGTATGTTTCATAGGCCACTTCTTTTGACACCACCTTCGTTCTGACAAAAATGGAAATATTCAAAGATTTTGTGTGTGTTCCATATATTCATAAGTAAGTCCCCATTTCTATTACATACCAATCTCTAAGTGTTTTCAATGGCTCCAATGCTTTATTAGAAATACATTTTGTTGGTTCTATGTGGATGATTGTATGCAATGCCATCATAAACTCTTCATGAATATTCATATAACTATTAATATAATTATTCTCTTACTAAATTGTAGAATGGACATGAACTGGGGGATTTGTAGGGAGCCATTTCCAGGACATCCCTAAAAAATGTTTGTGGCACATACAACGTCTAGAAGATATGAAGACATATAAAATTATGAGGGCTATTTAGTTAGAGTTTGTTTCTCTTGAGTCGATATATATTTCTTTAGGTTAGTAGAGAGAATAAATTCCTAATTTAAAATGGTTGTGTTCCTAACTATGACAAAGAGGAGAAAGACACAAAGAGGTTGTGTTCCTCCATATATTCATAGGTAAGTCCTTTGTTAGAAATACATTTTGTTGGTTCTATGTGGATGATAGTATATAATAGCCTCATAAACTCTTCATAAATATTCAAATAACTATTAATATAATTATTCTCTTATTATACTATACAATGGACATGAATTGAGAGATTTGTAGCGAACTATTTCCATGACATTCCTTTAAAAATATTTGTGGCATATACTACCTCTAGGAGATATGTTTGGACATATAAAATTACGAGGGATTTTTGGAGGTTGTTTCTCTTGAGTCAATATAACTTTCTTTAGGTTGGTAGAAAGAATGGATCCCCAATTGAAAGTGGTACCAAGTGACCTTACTTGCCTCAATAAGGGTACTTAGGATTCTTGAGTCAATATAGCTTGCTTTAGGTTGGTAGAAAGAATGACTCCCCAATTGAAAGTGGAAACAAGTGACGTTACTTGCCTCGGTAAGGGTACGTAGGACTCTAGGAATTGTGTGGTGTGTTTCTATACATATAAAGTAGCAATCAATGTTTCCACCATTTTGTAAGAAAATATAAACTACTTTGTGGGATATAATCCCGTGTCCCTTGATTTTAACCTTTTTCCCTCTACTCTCCACTTTCTCAATAGCATGTGATAGTTTACTTCTATAGGTGTTATAAATTCCTCTGTTAGATAAATGATTGTAAATGGGAATTTTTGCTATGCATATATAGTAGAAGGTTGAAAGGGTGCAATGGCTCTATAATCAATTCTCTTGGTCAACCTCTTTTCCACATCAACTCTAGGAAGTAGCCATGAAATAATTTTAACATGGGGAAAAATAATTGTTCTAGCTACCACCCTATGGGGACATGATCTTCAAATTTGATAAACCCCCATGTCATTGACATATTTACTCTGAATGGTAAGATAACATTAATGTTTCAAAAATTGATATATCTTACCCCATTTGTAAGTTGGTTCTACATTAGTGCTACTATATATGTCACCATAATTCTCTCTATAATAAACCAAAAATTCGTAAAAATTTAAAATTTTTCATTTGACATAAAATGTCAATTGTCACCGCTAAAATACCCCTAACTGTCAGCAGATAATAAAACAGTTTGAAAGAGAAACACGAATTACTTCTTTATAAGAAATTTGTATTATCTAGAGGCTTGTCTTTAAAAACTGTGTTAGTATTGTTTTCAGCTTAGCAGTTGTAGTTTTCTAGAAAGTAGAAAGAAACTTGTAATTTACTGATGCTACAAATATTGTTAATTTCTTTTGCCAAGTAGGGAAAGTTTCTTATGTGAGATCGAGGCTTACTTAGCTTTAAGCTAACATAGTTGGACTGATGGTTCCTTACAGGTTTAGTAAGTAAGCGTATGTTCCAGTAAAATAATATTTATATTCAAGTCAAGAAGATACTTCCCTAGCATGTTTATGATGCTAGACTTAGAATGTTTTAACTGCAGCTTGTCCCATAAGAGGTAAAGTTGATCTTAATTTCTTTTACTATCAAAACTCTGTAATGGTGTTTAAACAAACTACATATGCATGGGTTAAATTGCATGATCGATTACTATCAAAAAATTTGGGTGATTAATATTAAATTCTAAAGACTACTTGTATTGTTACTTATAGTAATTGTGATCTAGTGTTTAAAAAAAGGAAGAAACAAAGTTCGCAGCTTAATGCTTAGTCCACTCAACACTGTTTGGTTTCTATCACAACTACCTTCATTATAGGGATCTATAAACAACATCCTCTCTATGAATAGCCCAATTAATTTTTCTTTCATCTATATACTCATTACTAAGTTGCTTGAATTTCACTGAAACTCTGTATATAGTCTAAGGACTGTATTTACTAGCATTCCTAAAACCACAATGCATTAAGGAAATGGGTTAGGACTATAGTCCTAGTTGAAAGTATGTCTTTTATCTATGTTTTCTAAAACATAGTTAATAAGAGCGTTCCCTATCATGACCAACAATAAATTATTTAAAAGAATAACCTTTCCATAAATCTAAAGTTGATAGATTAGGTTTTTGAATGATTAAAGCTCAAAGCATTATTAATAATCATAAACTTTGCAATGTTTTAATGATTAAGGGTTTTGACTTCAATAATTTTAATGCAGATTGAATCCACACTACACTATTGTTTTGCACCCACTAATTGTAAAATTAATGGGAAGACACGTGGAGATAGTTCTATCCACGAGATAGGTTGACTTCAAAGCTAGAACACTACCTTTTGTTTGCAAAGAGAAGTTTCATCGACTGGCACAGCGGAGCTTGTGAGCTCATGGCTGCCATGACTCTGTCAACTCTCTTATTTAAAACTATCTTCCAACAAAGCATTACAAGCTGGTTTTGATGAGGGTATGAGGTGGATTCTCAGTGCTTAAAGGTTGTTGTAGCATACTGAGAGTGTAGAAACTTGTTTTCTTCAACGATTCGAGGACTGAGTTAGTTTTAAGATTGAAAACAGTGGACAGAGCTTATACAAGAGTGCTTCATCATTCAGGTTGGAGTGTTGTTCGTTTTCCTTCAAAATCGTGAATTGGTGTCTTCTTAACTTTCGTTGAGGTGCCAATAAGCGGTCTTAGGTGGTTGGTTTCCATGACTTCATTCAAACTAAGACGCTGCCAGGTAAATACCCAAACCCAGTTTTAAAATGAATTAGATGTTGAGATTATTCAATTTGTTAAAAGATTTGTCACCAACAAAAAGGTGGTTAGTCTGTGCACATCCTCCTCACAGCTCTATAGATTGGAATCAAGCTTGTTCCTTCAACTATGTAGACTCTGGTAAGCCCTGGTTGCACTGGGGGTTTCTCCTGCATTGGTATTATGGTGGTCAGAAAACAAGAGATTTCGTTGTGGTTGTTAAGGCTCGGCCTTGATTTACTTGTCAGGTTACTTCTTCATGTTGTTTTGTTTGTGTAAATATTTTAAACCCTAAAGGGTATTATGGCAAGAAAATCTTTAAGGTTGTAGCAGTCGTGACTTGTGACTTTCTTGAAAGTGCCTTACGGCCTTGGATATGTAAAAGCTTTTTGTTTAACCTTTGGAACTCGACTCTAAGCTGTGATAAGGCTGTTCAACCTCTGCCTGGTTAATTAGGTTTTTCAATGGATTTTAAATGGTGAAGAAAAAGGCTGCTTACTCAAAGAGACTTGTAAACAAGCGAAGGGTTATTAATAGTTAAAAAGTTTTTGGGTTTATTGTTTCTATTTTAAGAAAATAAACTGTAGAGTTTGTTTTTGTGCAGGATTTAATCCTTGACAAAAATTTATAAAAGGCCTATGAGCCATTACGCTACTTTCTATTTTGTCTCTTATTTAAATCATTAACAGTGTTATTTAATTTTTTTTATGTTATCTTGTAATTAGAATTATTTACAGTAAATTAATTTATTGGAGACTTTTACTGTGTTAAAGAGTAAAATTTGTACTCTGCTTTTACTCAGAAGGTTTAATATTTTAATTACCCTACAATTTTGTAATAAAATAGAAATTATAGGAATAATTTTGGTTTTGTTTTTCTATTTTTACTTCTATTATAAGGATAAAGCTATCTTTCGATAAAGTTAAGCAAATCATTGAAGTTTACAGTAGAAATATATGTTTTTAGTGTAGAATGCATATATGATCTTGGAATAAGTTATTATAAGAACTTATGGAATACTATCTAGTTTCAAACCTTAACTGCTAGTTTGTTTACTGTTCTTATGTTTATTTGTTTAACTTTGTCTATTATCTTTATAATAAGTATTAGTACTAATGATAGTTCTATGATTAGTATGATTACTAAATATTTATATATAGATATTCAGTTCTTTGTATGATGTAGATATTTTCAATAGATAGAGTATGTACTATTGTTTCTAAGGAATGAATCATATACAAACTATAAAAGAAATTATTTACATTTTTCATTCAGAGTTAATAACGAATCATCACATCTACTTAAACAACTAGTTGTACTAGAGTACTGCCTATACAAGGCGTAGAAAAATACAGTATGGTAATCTATTTCTATTTACTTCTCATTTAGCATAATACTAATGTTTATAATCTACCTATCCCTAGCAAAACAATAACATGCAGATCTTTGAAAAACTAGTAAACATTTGCTGAAAACAGTAAATAAATTATAAAAAACTTGAACAAATAAAAACCTGTCAAGTGATGAGATGACAACAGCTTAAGGAGGCTATTCCTCCCAACCAACTCCTGGAGAAAGTTTAGTCTGCACTTCCTCAGGACCCCTGAGCTTGTTTCCTGGTCCTCCTAGTAGAGTACTGGGTGAAGGATGTATCCTTAAGACCTTCTATCACCTGACTGGTCAAATTACAATAGTAATTCAATCCTTCTTACAACAGTGAGAACTTCATCCTAACAACTGCATAAGTTCAATTCTCAGCAGTTAATACCTCAAACTCACTTCCATAGGTCCCCTCCATCGAATTTCTCATATGCACTTTATTCACCCTGAATGATCACATTTCTAGAATGAGCAGCCTAAGCTGTCTTCAATGGGAATTTTTATAATAATGCCTAGGTCTTCTTGACCGGTTTTTACTTAATGAGCCTACTTGCTCCAATTCGACTTTCTTGGGGAATCATGACCACAAATATAGGGAAGTTGCCACCTGCAACGGTTAGAAGTAGTTTGAGGATGTTGCCACTTGTCAGTATACTCTCCACCCAGTCTCCTCCACCAAGTGACTAGTTAACACTCTTTTAACAACTTCCCTAAGCTGTTGTCTCATCATTTATTTATTTATTAATAAAATATTCTGAAATACATTAATTATTCTTGACCCCATCGTTGGTCATCAATTACAAACTTAGCATAAAATATAACATAATGTTCCTCAATAACATTAAATTGTTTTGCAAATTGGGGCATGTGACACTCTCGCAATAATGTTCTCATTGCCATCACATGCACCATCTTGTCCTTTTGTTTGGTCCTTAATTAATACATTTTTTGGTCTTATACTTCACCATTTTAATGACATGAAGCCATTAGTATTATTAGTAAAGAAATTCGTTTACAAATTAAATGTGCATAAATACTTGTATGGACAACTACTTAAAATACTACAGTAAACAACCAATGTCCATAGCATAAGTAATTGCATGCACATATAACTACAGTCACCCTAATCATGCCTCATGCCTTGTCTGATCATGGTATTTATACCTTGTCTTACTGTTATGGATGTTTCTTTCCCGCCAACCTTGAACAGAAGTTTGATCCTTGAATGGAAGTCTTCTTGATAAAAGGCGAGAAAGGATCATTCAAAGCCATTGGCCGTTGAGTGTCTAAACTCTAGGAAAGTGAGGGCCATTTCTTCATCTAGAGCAGCATTTCTTCGTCGATCGTGTGTAGAAGGTGAAGTTTTGGCACATATTTTGCTCCAAGAAGGTAAGTTTTGTTATTTTTTTTTTCTTCTGTATAACCTTGATTTTTTGTTCGATTTTTTTTCTTCTTGTTTGCATCCTTAAAATGATTTTCACATGCGCACATGCTTAAAACAGTTTGTCTTTTGCTTGAGGTATTTGGACATTTAAAACATTTTTTCTCACATTTAGGGTTTGTCTGAGGGATTTGCACATGATTGCATCCTTAAAAAGAGTTTCATGTCTTAGAGTGTTTTCTTGTTTCCTGTGTTATAAAGAAATGCAAGATGCCGAGTATACTCCAAAGTGATTCCTTGATAATAAGGGAAGTTTGGGCAGATAATGTGGTGGAGGAGTTTGCTCTTATTCGTGAAATCGTGGACGATTAGCCATATATTTCCATGGATATTGAGTTACCTCATATAGTTTTTAAACCTCTAGGATATTTCTGTACTTATTCATAGGAGTTGAAATATTTGGTTGTAAAGTGTAATGTTGATATACTCAACCTTATTCAAGTGGGTTTCACATTCTCAGGCGAGGATGGGAACCTTCCTCATTGCGGCAGCGGTAAGAATTGCACATGGCAATTCAACTTCCACAAATTTAATCTTGTTAAATATAGGTATGATGTCGATTCTATCCAACTTCTACAATGAAGTGGCATTGATTTCAAGGAAAACAATGTGAAGGGAATAGATGCACGGGTATTTCATGAGATTATAATTTCATCTGGAATTGTTTTGAATCACATTTTGCACTAGGTCACCTTTGATGGTGCTCATGATTTTAAGTACTTGTTGAAGCTTCTAACATGCGAGTCATTGCCTCCAACACCTGTTGGCTTCTTCAATTTGATGGTATTGACTAACACGTCAATCGTTTCCTCTGACACATGTTGGCTTCTTCTTAATACTTTCCACGGTTGTATTTACAATTATGGAAAATATTATTTAAATAAAGTTGTAGTTATAATCATGTGATGATATCACATGAATTTATTTATAACAATTATGGAAATATTATTCTCTATAATAATTATGGAAAATATTATTTAAATATAGTTGTTATGCTTGAGCAGGTCAGATTAACCAAAGTGTAACAAGTGTATACCAAGGATTTCTTTCATGGTAGTCATATTTTTTTATGCAAATGCATCTTGATTAGTAAAGAGGAATCCATTAATATTATTAGTAAAGAAAGATGTCTAGTTTTAACTAATTAGGCATGCATGAATGTTGGCATAACTAATTAAAATACTAAAGTATACACTCTACAGTAAGTTTCTAGTAAGTTTCCATTGCATTAGTATAGTTATCATCCATTGCATAAGTAATTGCATTGTCAACTACTTAAAATACTACGGTTGGCTTGTAGTGTCCATAGCATAAGCAATTTCATGCATAGATAACTACAGTCACCCTAATCATGCGTTGTCTACTCATCGTTTGCATGCCTTGTCTTACCATTACCATGGTGTGGCATGGGAATTTCATAAAATTTAGTATGGATTTTGAAATTTCATAAATTTCGTACCTTTTGGCAACCTTTCCCGCCACTGGCTCTATCCTTTGGATTCAAACCCCATATGGAAGTCTACTCTATAAAAGGAGAGAATGTCATATATTTTTCCATAGGGTCATTTATTCATCCATGGTGTGTCTGAGCACCTCTAGGAAGGGAATATTTTGGCACATATTGAAGGTGTGTTTTGCGCTTCTAAGATTTCTCTTTTCTGGATTTTTGGATTTCTATAAGCTCGATTCCTGTTCCCATGCCATGGTTCCTTTTAAGACTGAAAATCATTCCTAGTCTTTGTGTGTTGTTTTTCAAAGGTTTTTTCTTATTTACTTTTCATTTTGGGGTTGTTTTAAATTCTAATGCCTTTTTTGTTTTATAGGTTATAGTTTTGTTTTAATTTATTTCTTTTCTTTCTTAAGTTTTCTTTTGAATGACTTATTAAGTATTATATATTATATCTTTCAAAGTCTATAAATGCTAATTTAAATTTATTCCAAGATGTATACCCAAGGTCTAACCCTTTTGAGTTTCTTTGTCAAATATGTCATGATGAAATTTTCTCGTAGCGCAAAATTTAGGATCTATACAATATAGCACTGCAGGAATCAAGAATCATTGCAAAGAGTGGATGATTGATGATATAGCATGGCCCGTTGCAGTCAAGGATGCTAGGATATTTTCAGACACTTGTTTAATATATCATGCCACATGTACATAGCCTTGTTCCATATATCATGACAATTGTATGAAGCTGTGTGAATATCATTGAAGAAATAATGGTTTTGAACTACCACGATTTCTAGTTTGGGTTATGAATCTTATTGCTACAAAGACGTAGCTTGAAAATTATTGAAGTTTCCTAAAGAAGTGAATAAGCCAAGTTACAGTAATCTATGGGAAAGAGTGGAAATATTAATAGGTTTGATCCTACAGACATCAATTGGGCCACTAAATTTACAAAATGTGTAGCCTTGTTTAGAGCAGTCGGCTAGTTAAACTTTTTCAAAAAGATCACTGGATGTAATCCTGAAGTTTCACATCATTTCACCCAGAATTTCATCAATGGAACTGTAACATTTAATACTCTCAAATTCAAGCTCACAAAGGATTTAATAGCTAAAGCCACTGGTGTCCTAAAAGATGGAGAATCCTGGTTTAAAAAGATTCCTTTCAGTTTTGACCCTAATGATTTCTTACTACAAGGAAATGAAACCCTAGATTGGGGCAAAGGGGTTCAATTAGAAAATTTTAAGCTAGAATGGAAAGAAGCAGTTGTTATTATACAGAGCTATATCACATGCGATGGTAGGTTCGCATTAGTATTTAAATATCATGTTATATTTTTACAACATTTGAAGCAGGAATCCAAGAGTTTGGAGCTTTGAAAAGGAAAAAAGATGAAACTATAGCAGACTTCTCAAAATGTTTTAATAAGATGTATTGTAGGATCCCAATTGAAATTAATCGTTCTGAAACCTCGGCTAAGCTAACCAATGTGAATTCCTTTGAGTTTTCCTTACATCTAAGAGAAAGAAGGTCGGTGATTTTATTGAACATGCAAGAAGCCGTGTTGGAGGTGGAATCAAACATTTTAGCTTCGAATAGGCTTAAAGAACATTCTCATCATCAAGTGTATGATCGAAAGGGTAAAAAGGAAATGATCCCACCAACCTCCACATCACCAACAACAGAGAGTAAAATAGACAAGATGGCTAAGTTGGTTATAAATTTAACAGTAAAACTAAATAAATTGGATTAGATAAAAATCCAAATAAACCTCCACAAGAAGGAGAAAGAAATCCTGATCAGTTTAGGTGTCCATTTTCTCCTAGATTCATCCCTAGAGAAAGAAGAAGCAATGAAATTTAGAGAGAAATAAGGGAGAATGAAGGCCAGAGAGTTCCTCCTCCACTCCAAAATAATGTAACAGATGAAGTTGAAGAAGATGAAGATGTAAAATATGAAGATTCGAATCAGAATATAAATTATTTTGGGGAGATGCTATTAGAAGGTTTCCTAACTGAATATGAATATCATAATTCTAAGTCTTTTGATTCACATATTTATCAAGAATAAAGTCACTCTGGTCCTGAAGTTTCAGCTGGTATATGTCAATCTGAACCTAAAAAATATTATAACCCGAGGTCTAGTCCAAAACAAGTTTCTTAGATTCCCAAAAAGAAGATAGCTTCTCCTGCCAAGCAATTACCTAATCAAACACAGGAGACGAGACAAAATCATGGTGACCAAACCAAGGCAGCAGAGATTGAAGAAGTTACCAAAAATGTGCAAACTTTTAATTTTGAAAATGAACTATGTAAGATCAAGATTCTAGTGCCATTGATTGAATTGATGAAGAATCCTTGTTATAGGAATCCTGCTTTAAAAATGATAAATTCACATGCTAATACGATGCCTTCAGATACTGTGAATCTTCAAGAAGAATGCCCTACAATCATTCTTGGTTCTTCCTTGTCTGAGAACCCTAAAAATGATTCGAATTCTTCTCCACCTTTTTACATAACCCTAACTATCCATTATCAAATGATTCATAACTACCTTTTAGATTCTGTAGCTTCTCATAACTTGATGCCTAAATTATTCATGGAGGCCCTTGGTTTAAGTATCACAAAGCCATATCATGGTTTATATGCATTTGATTCTAGAGTTGTTAAGTGCTTAGGAGTGATTAAGGACCTTGTGGTAAATTTGACTCAATTACCTATGAAGAGTGTTATTATGGATGTGGTGGTTGCTGACCGCACTCCTAAATTTGGTATGTTACTCTCAAGGTCTTAGGAAAAGAAAGTAGGTCATACATTGCAGATGGATTTATCATACGCTACAATTCCTGTATTTGGGGGAGAAAATAGAAGATTATTGTATAGGGAATTACAATATGCTTATATTGTCACGAAGGATAAGAACCCAAAAAATCATCCCATATATGTTGTAGAGAAAGATTTGGGGTATTGTATGTTACATTTTAGTGACGAGGATACAAATGGCATGCTACGTGTAGAAAAGGAAGCACCAATCAAGCGTAGTGTTGAGCAAAAAGATGAGTTATGACAGATGTACTTTGATGGATCCTCATCTAAGGAGGGAGCAAGAGGTGGCATTGTTTTGATTTCCCATGGTGGAGAGATGATTAGTTTGATGTATAAGTTGGAATTTGTGACTACCAATAACATGGAAGAGTACGAGGCATTAATACTTGGCATAAGGGTTGCAAAGGACCTTGGGATTCAATAGATTTCAGTTTATGGAGACTCCGAACTAGTTGTCCAACAGGTGAAGGACAAATATCAAGTAAAGCAGTATTTGTTGAAGGTATATAGAAACGAAGTATGGGATATGATTGACAATTAATTCATAGAATTCAATATTTCTTTCATTCCCAAGGATCATAATCAAACAGCCGATTCACTTGCTTTGGTAGCTACACACTTCAAAATTCCAAAACAAGCCTAGTTGAAATATCCAATTGAGCTCAGATATAGACCTTATGTGTTAGACAATATTAGACAGTGGAGAGTTTTTAAAGATGATTTGGAGATAAAAATATTCTTAGAGTTAACTGGAGAGTTTTCTAATTTACTAATTGATTAAGACCATGATGATGAAGTTGATAATACTGTTGAATATTCAGAGAATACAATTGTTGAGCATAAGATTATTGATTTGAAAGGTAACTTTATTCCTAAAGGTTTGGTTCCCCTGGAGAGGATATTTTCTAAACATGATACTCTGTTAAAGCCAACCATGCAGACCTCATAGGAGAATATTATAAATTGTAATATTGGTATAGAAGAGCATCCCAAGATTGTGAAAATTTCCAAATCTCTTTCAATTGAGCAAAGGAGCAGGTATATCAAATTATTGAAAGAGTATGTTGACATTTTTTCTTGGTCTTATGAAGATTTAAGAACTTATGATACCAGTGTTATTCAACACAGTATTCCTTTGAACCCAAATGTGAAACCTTTTAGAAAAAAATTGAGGAGAATCAACCCAGCCTTATTTCCAGTTATAGAAAAGGAAGTTAAGAAATTATTGGATGCAAAGATAATTGTTCCACTAAGATATTCATCATGGGTAGAAAATTTAGTTCCAGTATGAAAAAAGAAAGGAGAGATCAGGTTGTGTGTCGATTTTCGTAATTTGAACAGACCTTTGCTGAAGGATAATCATCCATTGCTTAAGATTGAGAAAATTTTGTAGAAAGTGGTGGGTGCCTATATAATTTCAATGGTTGATGGATTCTCAAGTTACAATCAAATTGCTATGCATCTATATGATGGGGAGAAAACAACCTTTACTACTTCTTGGGGTACATTTATGTATGACAAGATGCCATTTGGTTTGATGAATGCTGGTGCAACTTTTCAAAGAGCTATCGATATAGCTTTTGTGGGAGAAAAAGAAAAATTTGTAGTAATTTATCTGGATGATATCACTCTATTTTCTCAATCTGATGAAGAGAATTTAAAACATCTCAAACAAATTTTTTTGAAATGTAGAAAGTTTTGACTGTCATTAAATCCTAAGAAGTCCCATTTTGTTGTTCAGGAGAGTAAGCTTTTGGGACATCTAGTTTCAGCAGATGGAATTAGGATAGATCCTGAAAGAGTCAAGGAAATTTTGGAACTTAGTCTTCAAAGAAGTAAGAAGGATGTCCAGTCATTCATTGGAAAAAATAATTTTCTGAGATGGTTCATTCCAAATTTGGCTGAAACAATAAAAAAGATAAAATCTATGTTAAGGAAAGACCAGGAGGTAAAGTGGACAGCAGAAGCTAGAGCCTCATTTGAAAAGATCAAACAAGCCCTTATAGAAGCACCAGTGCTTGGAAGCCCAGAATTTTCAAAATATTTTTGACTTTCAGTTTTGCATCTCAGGACACAATAGTTGTTGTTCTACTACAAAAAAATTGTAGATGGATTAGAACAGCATATAGATTTCTTTATCAAAACTCTTAGAGATTCTAAATTAAAAAATACAATACACTAGAGAAGCTAGCCTATTCACTGGTAAAATCATTGAATTTTTTAGGATCTATATTCTGCATTCAAATATTAGTGCCTATGTACCTAATGCTGCTATTAAAGAAATTCTAACTCATCCAAATAGTGAAGGAAAGCAATGGAAATGGATTGCAAAAATCATGGAATATGATGTGGATATTAAACCTACCAATATTGTAAAAGGGAAGGGTCTAGCAATACTATCAGCAGATTCAAATTGTGACGCCCTTGGTCTTCATTTGATAGCAGGTTAGCCAATACAGGGGGAATTGCAAATAGGGAAAGACAAAAAACATATCATGGATAAATATGCAAAATCAGAATGGTATGCTGATATAGTTCACTTTTTATTGCATTTGCAGTGTCCTGTTCATTTGGATAAGAAGTCTACTAGATAATTAAAACTGAAGGCCACCAAATATTCTCTAATAAATCAGCAGTTACATTCGAAAGATCCAGGGGGAGTGTTACTTAGGTGTTTGGAGAAACCAGAAATTGAAGAGATCATTTCAGAATTACATGAAGGTGCATGTGGAGGTCACAAATATTGGAAGACTACAGCTTATAAAATTCTAAGATCTCGATACTACTGGCCATCTTTGTTTTCTGATGTCTATCAATAGGTGAGGGCTTGTATTAAGTGTCATAAGTTTGCTGAAAAAAAAATCTTGTGTCCTTACCTTTGAAACCCATTGTGGTAAATGCCCCTTTCCAGCAGTGGGGTCTGGAATTTATAGGAGACATCAATCCTGCTTCCTTTGGGCAGCACAAATGGATACTTACAGCTACTGATTTTTTCACAAAATGGGTGGAGGCCATTCCTACACAGAATGCAATTGATAAGGTAATCATTAACTTCATTCAAGAAAATATCCTGAGTATATTTGCTTTTCAAACCAGAGGATCATTTGATATCCCTAGAACCGGTTCAAGAAAACCATGAAGTCCCAAAAGAGCAAGTTACTCCTATTATAGAAAAGGGTATGACTTCAAGAGCTTCATTTGCAGAGGAAGCAATGAAGGATAGACAGGAAGAAGATTTCATTTTTAAAAAGCTGAATATTCCTTGGTTGTCAAACCAGGATTCGACATAGCATGGAGAGGTACATATGGATTTGGAAGTTGAAAATCTTAGGAAACTCTGCAACAACATAAATCACAAATTTGTTTTCTTACTAAAATTAATGACAGGCTAGTAATGACAAATAAAATATTAAGAGAATACCTAGAAGACATTAATTCCCATTACCAAGAATTGATAGCAATGTCAAAAGAAGCATTGAAGAGGAAGAGAGAAATACAAAATCAAGCTGAAGATTTAACCAAGCAAATTCAGAATCTAAGCAAGAAGAATGATATGTTATCAAACAGAGTCAAAATTCTGGAGACAAAGCAAGAATGAGCTAAGTAGTCTCATGTGTTGGAAGGAATTTCTATGCTAGCAGAAGTTGCCAAGCGGTTATGACTACCACCTAATGTCCAGCTGTCAAGTATTTTATTTTGTTATAATGCATTCAGTAGTTAACATGTAACTATTCGTTGTCACTGACTCGAGTTTAGACCTAAAATACAGTGATGAAATAGTTATGAAACTGCTCTAGCTTTTAAATGATAAAAGTAGGAAAGTTTAGTGGAGTAGGGTTGGATTTTTGTTTCAAGAAGGGATATAGAGCTGAAGACTTTGGATGTATGTTCAAACTGATACTTATGACTCTCATGTAAGCGTTTAAAGACTAAGACCGATTTATATATACATATAAGTCATTTTATCCTCTATAATGATTTTGTTTACGGCTTGTTTGACCACTCAACATATGATTTCATTTCTTGATTAGTGTTTTTATTCATGTAAATGCTCATACGTTGTGGACAAAACCAATACTATTTTTATGATGTTCATGGTTTATATTTATCCTTTATGCATTTATATATCAGTCTTTCATGTTATTTCATGATTTTGTTCCTGTACTAGTTTGTTGATTATTTACCTTCTTGTGGATGAACTTTCAAACAAAAAAATTACAAAAAAAATTCCATTTTTGCTTTTTGTTTTGAGATTGTACTGGCTTGTTCCTTTGTAGTCTAGGAACAATTTCTAGCACTAACAGTTCCTCAACAATTTCTTTATCATTTAACACATGAGGGGTGGGGGTGCTCCTAAAATGCTATCTCTCAAAAGTCTTATCAAATTCTACTTTGGAGCATTAAGTAAACAACATAATATGTCCAACTATCACAAATGATTCAAGCATTACGTAAACAACATAATAAGTTCAACTATCCATACACTAAAAAATAGAGCAGCTCCAAATCAACATGCTCAAAATAGGATTATTCTTATTAGTTACTTCTTAAAAATTTTACAAGGCAGTTCCAAGAGAAAAAATCTCATTCTTTATCTCTTGAGAGTTCCTTTTATAAATTTCCAAAATGACCCTTAGGTGACTTACCCTTCATCTTCCTTTTGACACTAAACTTATCTAATACTATTCAAATTCCTTTTACAATGATCTTTCAAACATAAAATATTACAATAGTTACATGAAGGGTTCCTCCCCCCCCATTTAAAAAAAATGACTCACTCTCTAGATAAATATGAAACTTTATCAAAACTTTTTAATATTGTAAAATGTCATGTGGGAGGTGGGCCCTTAGTGGCCACATAAGCTCTCCATGCGTCATATTGAACAAACATCAAATTAATGTGTTGGTGCCTTAGGGATTCCAAGGTTATCATATGGTTGGCAACTTCACTAGAAATAATACTAAGTCTCTTTTTAAAATAAAGGGTCGAAGTATTTAATAATTAATATCATTGGTTGGGACCAAAATGTGCTCTATTAAAAATGATTTAATGACATCAATCATGACCCCCATTGTAACTTTTCTTTGTTAATGGCCTCCAAGACTTTTTTTTTATCTTCTTCTTTCCTGTGATTATCTATATCACAGAGAGAAGGAAAGTGATGCCCTCATATCACTCTTGTGGAAATGCCATCCTCCCTAGCTTCTTGGATATGTTAGGATTATTAATCCTCCCTTGTCCAATTTGGTCATATGTCTAAATCAGGAGTCATGTCTAAATCAGGAGTCCATCTAGTCTATTTCTAGTCACTAGCACCATTGGGTCCACTTGGCCTAATTGGGGCACATGTTCTAGTTACTAAAGTGTGGGGAACACTAATTGAGGCCTACTGCCACTAATTGCACTTTCAAGTAGATTCTAATCAATTTGAATTTCCTCATGTGGATTAAATTTGCATGTGGCTATTTAAGCCATTGTACTTCATTGTAATTATTATCTAATTACTCTTTGATTAATGAAAAGCATTCACAACTGCAAGCCATTTTTGCAGTTTTTCATTCTTCAATAGCTGAGTAAATTGTGTGATCTATCTTGTGAGTTGCATATTTTTCCACAGATATATGTGCTCAATTTAATATGGTATCAGAGCCTCGGTAGACAAGGAACTTCTCCTCATCGGATCTCCTACTGGATCATTTTTTAGCAAAATTGCTCCTTCCAGCTTTGCACCAGAAGCAAAAGGTTTACCACTTAATACCCCAAGTTAAGGAATTCTTGATCAAGCTTGATCAACTATGCTGGGTGCGATGAAAACCTGAAATGGGCAGGTTGTTCGACTTTATGGTGCCCTTTTTTGTTTTGCAGGTACAAATTCTAAATGAATTCATCAGTTCCTCTTCTCACTCGATCCTCAAACTATTTTGAATGGAAGGTGAAGATGTCTGTATTTATGAATAGACAATATCTCTATTGGGTGTCTCATGGATTCGATATAGAGTCTTTTGATATTGATAATGACTACCTAAATGCATGTGATGCAGCTTTTGGAGTAATGAAACTGGCTCTTTCTCCTAGCTTGCGCTACCTCAGTAGATCGATTAAAGATCCATAGGAAATCTGGACAAGATTGGATAGAAACTTTGGAATGATTGATGAGGATAATTAATAGCTCTTTGGAGATCACATCCAGCACCATAATAATCCATGATCCAAAAATCTGTGCCTCCACTCTCTTTGATGAAGTTGTTCAAGATGAAGAAGAAGCAGAAGCTCCTACACAATCAATTTGAATTGAAGACAGTCTCCTTGCAGTGACTCCTTCTCCTGATGCTCTGGAATTTTATGAGATATTTGATATATCATATCCTCATATGGATGAAACAGAAGAATGTATTTGAATCTCTAATATTGAAGAAAAATACTGCTGCACTTCCATGCAAACATTCACTGGTGATTTTCCTTTGAATTATGTGCAACATTTGCCAGTAATTGCTTCCGAAAGTGAAGAGAAATTTGATTTTTCTCCCTATAATGTTGTTGATGGTGTGAAAATATGTAATAAATTGTATATTTTGGAAGAAATATCATATTACTAGAGTCATCCATTCACTCCCCTTGATCTAGATCTTCCAGCAAATTCCTGCAGGATTGCATGCACCAAAATTCAGAATTTTAAAGAAGAAGAAAGTTGTGCATCCACTGTCTCGGTTGACCATTTATTTGGATCGGATATGAGCCTTATTGGATATGATATGATATTTTTTAGATCTGATCTGATATTTCTTGGTTTAATATTTCAGGTTCATAAGCTTTCGGTACTGCTTGTAGCTGTTCTCATTAATTTTGTGAAGAAACAAGTACCGCAAGTCTCCTACAAAACTGCTGCTAGGGATTTGATTTCATTTCATAGTTTTGGATATGTTGTGAACCTATTTAGATCTGATTTAATTTCTTATCTGATATTACTTGGTTCAAATTTTAAAATCTAAGAGCTTTCATTCATGCTTGTAGCTTCTCTCACCAATTCCGGTGTGAAAAATCAAGTACCGCAATTTCTCTTCAAAATTGTTGTTGGGGATTTGGTGTTAGTTTCAACTTATGAGGTTATGATATTTTATTTTGTGAATGATTATATATTTTTAAATCTATATCAGACTATGGAGATCAATCATTTTCTCTCCATAGTCCCAGTGCTTCTCTACCATTGATCACATGCTCATGTCCTCATAGAACTAGTAAAGAGGAGGACATTCTGCATCCGCCTGAACACTTGCTCCTAACAATTGGGGATGATTTTACCACTCATGGTTTTCTGTTCATGGCTGAAACATATCAGTTTCTTGATTTTTCCTCACATGTTCTGAATCCTCAAGAACCTTTCTCACTTATCAATTGATTTCAGTTGCTCTACATGGGTCAAATCTTCATCCGGCAGCTATCTATATTTCTGATTTAGTTGAGCATATCATTATTCTTCCAAAGAGGAAGATTCCTCCCTACATAATGATGGAGAGTTTCACATGCCAGGACCTAGGATACCTATTCTCAGAAGAACTAGATTGATCCTGATTCTACATGCTTAATTAGAGGGGGGGATTTTCTCCATGTGGTTTTTCCCCAGCTCCTTGTATTAAGCAGTTACTTTACTTTACTTGATGTAATGGGTGACCTATGGTCTTAGTTACCAAGACCCACATATTTTCTAAGTTAGCATTCAGGGGGGGTGTTAGGATTATTAATCCTCCCTTGTCCAATTTGGTCATATGCCTAAATCAGGAGTCCATCCAGTCTATTTTTAGTCACTAGCACCATTGGGTCCACTTGGCCTGATTGGGGCACATGTTCCAGTTACTAAAGTGTGGGGAACACTAATTGAGGCCTATTACCACTAATTTCACTTGCATGCATCAGTTTAGGAGCCTTATAGATCAATTCCTATAATTTAGGAGCCACTGGGAGTGTCGATACCAACCTTCATCAGTTGAGTTCAGTTAGTGACTAGTCAAGTTGAGTTAGGAGTCAGTTACATTCACTTCTAGTCCTCTACATTCAGTTAGTGCTAGGTTAGCATGGTTGCATGCAGAAGAGGTGCATTTGTCACCTACCACATTTAGTTAGCCTCAATTAGCACTGAATTAGACACTTGAGTTGTGTTTTAGAACGTTGTTGAACTCCGATAATGGTTTAGACAAGGTCAGTTAACTATTGAGTCCTCCTATAATGATTTAGACAAGGTCTTAGTTACCTAAAGTCAAGTAGATTCTAATCAATTCAAATTTCCTCATGTGGATTTGAATTGCATGTGGCTATTTAAGCCATTGTACTTCATTGTAATTATTATCTAATTACTATTTGATTAATGAAAAGCATTCAGAGCTGCAAGCCATTTTTGCACTGTTTCATTCTTCAATAACTGAGTAAATTGTGTGATCTATCTTGTGAGTTGTGTGTTTTCCCACATATATATGTGCTCAATTTAATATGGTATCAGAGCCTTGGTGGACAAGGCACTTCTCCTCCTCAGATATCCTACTAAATCATTTTTGAGAAAAATTGCTCCTTCTAGCTCTGCACCAGAAGCAGAAGGTTTACCACTTAATAATCCAAGTTAAGGAATTGTTGATCAAACTTGATCAACTATGCTAGGTACGATGAAAACATAAAATGTGTAGTTTTTCCGACCTTATGGTGCCCTTTTTTGTTTTGCAGGTACAACTTTGAAATGAATTCATCAGTTTTTCTTCTCACCCAATCCTCAGACTATTTTGAATTGAAGGTGAATATGTTCATATTTCTGAATAGACAAGATCTATATTGGGTTTCTGATGGATTCAGTAGAGAGTATTTTGAGAGTGAGAATGACTGGCTAAATGCATGTGATGCATTTTTTGGAATAATGAAACTGGCTCTTTCTCCTAGCTTGTGCTACCTCAGTAGATCTATTAAAGATCCACGGGAACTCTAGACAAGATTGGACAAAACCTTTGGAATGATTGATGAGGATCATAATAGCACTTTGGAGTGCACATCCAGAACCATAGGCATCCTTGATCCAAAAATATCGGCCTCGACTCTCTCTGATGAAGATTTTCAAGATGAAGAAGAAGCATAAGCTCCTACACAGTCAATTTGAATTGAAGACAGTCTCTTTGCAGTGACTCCTTCTCTTGATGCTCTGGAAGTTTATGAGATCTCCGATATCTCATCTCCTCATATGTATAAAATAGAAGAATATATTTGAATCTCTGATATTGAAGAAACATAATACTGCACTTCCATGCAAACATTCACCGGTGATTTTCCTTTGAATTCTATGCAAAATTTGCTAGTAATTGCTTCCGAAAGTGAAGAGAAATTAGATTTTTCTTCCTCTAATGTTGCTTCTGGTATGAAAATATGTAATACCTTGGATATTTTGGAAGAAATATCAGATTAATAGAGTGATCCATTCGCTCCCCTTGATCTAGATCTTCCAGCAAATTCCTACAGGATTGCATGCACCAAAGTTCAGAATTTTGAAGAAGAAGAAAGCTATGCATCCACTGTCTCGGTTGACCATTTCTTTGGATCTGATATGATATTATTTATATCTGATCTGATACTTCTTGTTTTAATATTTCAGGTTCATAAGCTTTCAGTACTGCTTGTAGCTATTCTCATTAATTTTGTGAAGAAACAACTACCGCAAGTCTCCTACAAAACTGCTGCTGGGGATTTGATTTCATTTCACAGTTTTGGATCTGTTGTGAACCTATTTGGATATGGATTTACATTATGATATTATATTATTTGGTTCAAATTTTAAAATCCAATAGCTTTCAGTCATGCTTGTAAATGCTCTCACCAATTCCAATGTGAAAAATCAAGTACCACAATTTCTCTTCAAAACTGCTGTTGGGGATTTGGTATTAGTTTCCTCTTATGAGGTTGCTGATATTTTATTTTGTGAATAATTATTTATTTTTGAATCTATATAATACTATGGATCTCAATCATTCACTCTCCATAGTCCCAATGTTTCTCTATTATTGATCACATGTTCATCTCCTCATAGAACTAGTAAAGAGGAAGACATTCTGCATCTGCCTGGACACTTGATCCTAACACTTGGGGATAATTTTACCACTCATGGTTTGTTATTCATGGCTGAAAATTATCAGTTTCTTGAGTTTTCCTCACATTTTCTGAATCCTCAAGAACCTTTTCTCACTTATATGTTGATTTTAGTTGCTCTACATCGGTCCAGTATTCATCTGGTAGCTGTCTATATTTCTGATTTAGTTGAGCATATCATTCTTCTTCCAAAGAAGAAGATTCCTCTAGAAATAATGATGGAAAGGTTCACATGCCAGGTCCCAGGATACCTGTGCTCAGAATAACCAGATTGATCCTGATTCTAACTGCTTAATTAGAGGGGGGGATTTTTTCCCATGTGGTTTTTCCCCAACTGCTTGTATTGAGCTGTTACTTTACTTTACTTCATGTAATGGGTGACCTATGGTCTTGGTTACCAGGGCGCAAAGATTGTCTAAGTTAGCATTCAGGGGGGTGTTAGGATTATTCATCCTCCCTTGTCCAATTTGGTCATATGTCTAAACCAGGAGTCATGTCTAAATCGAGAGTCCATCCAGTCTATTTTTAGTCACTAGCACCATTGGGTCCACTTGGCCTAATTGGGGCATATGTTCTAGTTGCTAAAGTGCAGGGAACACTAATTGAGTGCTACTGCCACTAATTGCACTTGCATGCATCAGTTTAGGAGCCTCCTAGGTGAATTCCTACAATTTAGGAGCCACTGGGAGTGTTGATACCATCCTTCATCAGTTGAGTTCAGTTAGTGACTAGTCAAGCTGAGTTAGGAGTCAGTTACGTTCAATTCTAGTCCTCTATATTCAGTTAGCGCCAAGTTAGCATGGATGCATGTAGGAGAGGCACATTTCTCAACTACCACAGTTAGTTAGCCTCAATTAACACTAAATTAGACACTTGAGTTGTGTTTTAGAACTCTGTTGAACTCCAATAATGGTTTAGACAAGGTCAATTAATTATTGAATCCTCCTATAATGATTTAGACAAGGTCTTAGTTACCTATAGTCACGTAGAGTCTTATCAATTCAAATTTATTTATGTGGATTCAAATTGCATGTGGCTATTTAATCCATTGTACTTCATTGTAATTATTATCTAATTACTCTTTGATTAATGAAAAGCATTCGCAACTGCAAGCCATTTTTGCACTATTTCATTCTTCAATAATTGAGTAAATTGCATGATATATCTTGTGAGTTGTGTCTTTGTCCACAGATATATGTGATTAGTTTAATATGGTATCAAAGCCTCAGCACACAAGTCACTTCTCCTCCTCAGATCTCCTAATAGATCAGTTTTGATCAAAATTGCTCCTTCCAGCTCTACGCCAGAAGCAGAAGGTTTACCAATTAATACCCCAAGTTAAGGAATTGTTGATCAAGCTTGATCAACTATTCTGGATGCGATGAAAACCTGAAATGTGTAGGATATCTGACCTTATGGTTCCCTTTTTTTGTTTTGCAGGTACAACTTCAAAATGAATTCATCAGTTCCTCTTCTCACCCAATCCTCATACTATTTTAAATGGAAGGTGAAGATGTTTGTATTTCTGAATATAAAAGATCTCTATTGGGTGTCTGATGGATTCGATAGAGAGTCTTTTGAGAGTGATAAAGGCTGGCTAAATGCATGTGATGCAGCTTTTGGAATAATGAAACTGGCTCTTTCTCCTAGCTTGCGCTACCTCAGTAGATCTATTAAAGATCCAAAGGAACTCTGAACAAGATTGGACAAAAAGTTTGGAATGATTGATGAGGATCATAATAGCACTTTGGAGAGCAGAAACAACACCATAATCATCCTTGATCCAAAAATATCGGTCCCCACTCTCTTTGATGAAGCTGTTCAAGATGAAGAAGAAGCAGAAGCTCCTACATAACCAATTCGAATTGAAGACAGTCTCCTTGCAGTGAATCCTTCTCCTAATGCTCCAGAAGTTTATGATATCTCTGATATCTCATCTCCTCATATGGATGAAATAGAATAATACATTTGAATCTCTTATATTGAAGAAAAATACTATTGCACTTCCATGAAAACATTCACCGATGATTTTTCTTTGAATTCTGTGCAAAATTTGCCAGTAATTGCTTCCGAAAATGAAGAGAAATTTGATTTTTCTCCCTCTAATGTTGCTGCTGGTGTGAAAATATGTAATAACTTGTATATTTTGGAAGAAATATCAGATTACCATAGTAATGCATTCACTCCCCTTGATCTAGATCTTCCAGCAAATTCCTGCAGGATTGCATGCACCAAAAATCAGAATTTTGAAGAAGAAAAAGTTTTGCATCCACCATCTCGGTTGACCATTTATTTGGATCCTATATGAACATTATTGGATCTGATATGATCTTATTTATACCTGATATGATATTTATTTGTTTAATATTTCAGTTTCATAGGCTTTCAGTACTACTTGTAGCTATTCTCATTAATTTTGTGAAGAAACAAGTACCACAAGTCTCCTACAAAACTGCTGCTGGGGATTTGATTTCATTTCACAGTTTTGGATATGTTGTGAACATATTTAGACATGATTTAATTTATGATCTGATATTATTTGGTTCAAATTTTAAAATCTTAGAGCTTTCAGTCATGCTTGTAGTTGCTCTCACCAATTCCAGTGTGAAAAATCAAGTACTGCAATTTCTCTTCAAAACTGCTGCTGGGGATTTAGTGTTAGTTTCACTTATGAGGTTTCTGATATTTTATTTTGTGAATAATTACATAATTTTAAATTTATATCAGACTATGAAGCTCAAGAATTCTCTCTCCACAGTCCCAGTGCTTCTCTACCATTGATCACATGCTCATCTCCTCACAGAACTAGTAAAGAGGAAGACATTCTGCATCTGCCTGAACACTTGCTCCTAACACTTCGGGATGATTTTACCACTAATGATTTAATGCTCATGGATGAAACATATCAGTTTATTGAGTGTTCCTTACATGTTCTGAATCCTCAAGAACCTGTTCTCACTTATCAGTTGATTTCAGTTGTGTTACATGGGTCCAGTCTTTATCCGGTCGTTGTCTATATTTCTGATTTAGTTGAGCATATCATTCTTCTTCCAAAGAGGAAGATTCCTCCAGACATAATGATGGATAGGTTCACATGCCAAGTCCGAGGATACATGTGCTCAGAAGAACCATATTGATCCTGATTATACCTGCTTAATTAGAGGGGGGGCTTTTTTACCATGTGGTTTTTCCCTAGCTCCTTCTATTGACTAGTTACTTTACTTTACTTGATGTAATGGGTGACCTATGGTCTTAGTTACCAGGGCCCACAAATTTTCCAAGTTAGAATTCAGGGGGGGTGTTAGGATTATTAACCCTCCCTTGTCCAATTTGGTCATATTTCTAAATCAAGAGTCATGTCTAAATCGGGAGTCCATCCAGTCTAATTTTAGTCACTAGCACCATTGGGTCCACTTGGGATAATTGGGGCACATGTTCCAATTACTAAGGTGTGGGGAACACTAATTGAGGCCTATTGCTACTAATTTCACTTTCATGCATCAGTTTAGGAGCCTCCTAGATCAATTCCTACAATTTAGGAGCCACTGGGAGTGCCAATACCAACATTCATCAGTTGAGTTCAGTTAGTGACTATTCAAGCCGAGTTAGGAGTTAGTTACATTTAGTTCTAGTCCCTACATTGAGTTAGCACTAGGTTAGCATGGTTGCATGCAAAAGAGGCACATTTCTCACCTACCACAGTCATTTAGCCTCAATTAACACTGAATTAGAGACTTGAGTTTTGTTTTAGAACTTCGTTGAACTCCGATAATGGTTTAGACAAGTTCAGTTAACTATTGAATCCTCCTATAATGATTTAGACAAGGTCAGTTAACTATTGAATCCTCCTATAATGATTTAGACAAGGTCTTAGTTACCTACAGTCAAGTAGAGTCTTATCAATTCGAATTGCATGTGGCTATTTAATCCATTGTACTTCATTGTAATTATTATCTAATTACTCTTTGATTAATGAAAAGCATTCAGAGCTGCAAGCCATTTTTGCATTGTTTCATTTTTCAACAACTTAGTAAATTGTGTGATCTATTGTGTGAGTTGAGTGTTTGTCCATAGATCTATGTGCTCAATTTAATAGGTTATGCCAATTTTGGATTATGAGATTCCATGGGGGTACTTCGATGGTGCCATCCAAGACCATCCCCCCAAATGCGGAATAGGAGTGGTTCTATTTCTCAATCAATCCCATTATTTTTTCATTGGGTATGTTCTAGGGAATGACTCTAATTTGAAGGTAGAATTCTCAGCCTTATGGAATCTCCTCTTGCTTGTAGAAAAACAAAATATCAAGAATATTTATATTTTAAGAGTCTATATTTCTCGCATATCTATACGAAATCGAATTCTCTCATCAATTCTCTATCCAAACAAGCTCTTGTCTTGGGAAAAGGTTGTTTTGTGATCTATGAATTTTTCAATGCCGGGGAGCAAGAGGTTGGAATTCCTTTTCTAGTTCTCTATGTTAGTTTTTTCTTAAGATATAGAATATAAACATTGTAAAATATAATAACAATAATAATGAAAAAAATACAATTGCAATTTGGTTGGCTGGATTGGAAAGGGGAAGTGCCATTACCTCCACCAAATTTCAAATCCCCTCACTCACATTTTTGTCACTAATGCGCCAACATGCTTATCCACATTCACCATTTATTGATAATGGTCATTATTTTCAACATATAGTCTGACCATGGTAAACCATTATAACTATTACTTATTATTTATTTATTTTGATGATTATTAACATTTGTTAAGTAGTACTTAAATGCTTAGTAGTTAGCGATATTTTATATATTGATCATGGTTCATCGAAATTGATCATGGTTAACCATTATTGACCATATTAATAATTTTGACTATGTCAATATGGTTGGTTGTATTACCCATACCTAATCATATTGACCACATAAAACAATCAATTGTTAATTCCCTAACATACTAATCTCCTAACCCTATAACTTATTAACTTAAAAATACCACACCCACTAACTTCAATATTAAAACTCACTAACTACTGACTCATAAAGACACTAACCACTAAACTACCAAACTAGTATACACTATCCCCCTAACCATTGCTATGATACAAGCACTTCAACTATGAGGTGAAACGTTCACACGCCACATACACACACACACACATGGTTGGGCATCTAAATTGAATTAGGTTAAATAGTTATAATGTCCAATACTATTGAATTTTCTAAGGTTTGTATTTATATTTGTTTGATTGTCTCAATATGGAATAGATCCAAGTTTAAGATGAAGGATGACAACTTTTAGGGATATTGATGGCAATTGTAGCGGTAGCAGTAATAAAGCTAAGAATTTATATCATTGTATGATTTGGAAAATTGATGTAAACATTGTAATTATAAATGCATGGGAATTGAATTTTCTTGTTTGGAGGTTGGTGATGGTTTATATATTGTATTGTAAATGGTTGAATTAATACAATGTAAAAGAACCAAAGAGAGCGATGAAACTCTAAGTTAATTTGGTTCTTTCTTTCATAGTTTCCAGGTTAAATTGTTGTGTATTGTGTGTGAATGCCATTATTAATTTTTGTTTTTCTAAAGATTCATATGAATTGTTACATTTAAACAGGTTTATAAAACCTAAGGACTAAATTTGGAGGGTTTTTACCAAAATATATTTGAGATGAGCATAAACTTTCTTGTGAAAGATGTTTGGTTTAAATCCAAAATACTCAACAAGAGAGGGCTCCATACTATAGAAATATTGCATGATTACCAAAAGCATGATATGTTGTATTGGTAATATATCCTAAATTGAACTACAACTTTAAGTTTGATTACAATTTTATGTTTCAAAGGATTTTTGAACTCTTAAATAAGGAAATATACTTGAAATCTAGAAGAAAAGACAATTAAACTTTGTGGAGGGATTCATCTAGAAGTTTTCCAAGCCTCTTTTGTCAATTTTGGTAGCTCAATGGAAGATGGAAATGTGGGGTACCTTTGTGATGGTTTGCAAGGGTTACAACTCTCTAGAAATCTCTGTTGGAACCTAAAAAGGATTGTTTTCTCGATCTTTGATTTACTTGGATGGTTTGTAAGGTTTGACTCTCTCTAGAAGGTTCCTTATGAACCTATAATTATTTATTTATTTTCTTTGATTCACTTAGGTTTTACAATTACAAAAAGATTTGTCAAAATGAAAATGAAGGTTTTACCCTAGCTAAGTTCATTTCATCATAGGTATTCATGCTTTCCAAGCCCCCTTCTATGCTCAATGAAATTGGTTGATAATACTATTGGGGGATACCAAGTTGTGGCTTATTACCTTATATATTGTGTAACAACCATTGAGATTGGAAATTATTTACTATATATGGAAATTCTCAAAATTTTGAAACTTGTGACTTTGCCATCCTTCGGTTTGCTTGAATGAGCAAAATTATGATAGAATAAAGCACTAGAATATGAAGTGATAATTCTTCACATATTCACATGAATAAGGGGCATATAAAAACCTTCATTAGCATACACATGAACTTGAGAATGTGGGTTAACTCATTCAATTCAAAAAAGAGTAAATTGTGCACACAATTTAGCAAGTTTAGTAAATGGCTATGCAATATAATGCTCAATTAAAGGATTAATAGTGAGTCCACATTTATGTGAAAATTATCCAATTTCATTGAGTTTAGTTAAATAATGTTGAACTAAAATTAATAAAAAGGTGGGAATTGGGAACTTAAAGTATAATGTGTTGGTTCAACAAAAAATGGGAGATGATTGATCTTTATTCTTCATTGCTTTTCCTCGTTAGTGACATTAGTAGGAAAAAAAATTATCATCTCCATCATGAGCAAAAATTCTTAGTATTGAGTTTCCACTAGTCTAACAACCCCCCATCTTCTATTCCTACTATTCTTAAATCCAAAATTACGATGACCTACACTTCTTTGTATTTCCCAACTTATTAATTCAAATCCTTTGACAATGCACAACTATTTTTAGTGTTACATTTTATGTGTTAAGTATTTGACATTCTCCTTGAACATAGTATGGTTGAATATCCTTAAAAAACACATTTGTTGCTTATCTTTTATACATGCTTCAACATAGCCACTATTTGGGTGTTTTGTAAAGCCATAGTTCTTTGAGAAGTTAAATTATGAGGCCACACAAGATGCAATTCTAACTTTGTTCACTTTTTTGTAACAATTCTAATTTGTCATGGTAATTTAGTTTAGGCTTTGTAATGAGGAGTCAAATTAGGAATTGGAATCCTTTAATCTACTTAAATGAAAAAAATATATGATAGAATAAAGCACTATAATCTGAAGTGATAATTCTTCATATATTCACATGAATAAGGGACAAATCAACACTTTCATTGGCATACAGATGAACTTGAGAATGTGGGTTAACTTATTTAATTCAAAAAAACATTATTCTCATAAACTAAAACCTATTCTACATTATTCATTATGCTTTATACCAAATTATAGTCCCTGTATCATTTTTTCAAATGTTTGTACTACAAGATTTTGGACAACCTTAGTACCCCAGCAAAATCTAAAACAAAATTCCCCCATGATGGCTTGTCAAAATGGATTATTGAAACCATGAGTATATATTATTGATGCTATAATGTATGTTCCTTATGTCTCAAATTTTTATAAAAGAATGTTTAAAATAACATCCTTGCTAATGTCCTCCAAAATGTTTCTACTTGCACCCTAACGAAAAATCCTTTTGTTGGAATAGAATAGTGTCATTTCGCATGCCTAAAAGTCATTATAAATATTGTGAAGGGGTGATTATAGTGCTTATTGTTGAGCAATGGATAATGTCCCTTGTAGTAGGATATTACAGTGATTTAATGAATAGGTTTTTTATTATTATGGTTTTATACATTATCGAAAAATTCACCAAGTCTTCATAATGTTTTACAATTTATTAAAAGATTCACCAAGACTTTACAAGGTTTTATAATTAATTTAGTGAAAGATTCGTCAAATTTTTGCAATATTTTATAATTCAATAAAATTTTTGCAAAGACTCTATTAGATAGTTTTGTGTGAGATTCGACAAAAAATGATCTATACATATTATAATATTGATAAAATAGCCTTCATATTTTACTTTGTATCACGGGGATTCACCTATTTATTATACATACAAAATTTGGTTTGTGTGCAGTCTCTGTAAATTAGAACGAATCCTCCTATTTAGCGTTGGGGAACGCCATCGAGCAGCCGAAAAAGAAAGATAGACTTCTCAAAAGCCACTGATAGCGGCAGTGAGAAGGGGGATAATAGAATTCATGTATAGGGGTGTAAATAGAATCCATGTATAGGGAGGCTACATGCATGTACCGTTTTGTTTGTATACACACAGATGTACAGTATGATCCACTATTTTGTATTATGGCCATGGAATTCCATTTTTGAAAACATTATATGTACATATAATGTAAAGCAATGTTTAGATTTATATATATGGTTGATTTGATATGGGAACATGATGTGCATTATATGCCTTCCATATTTTCTTAACTATGTTTATAGGTTTATGGTCTTGTGAAATGATGAGTTAACAAATTTTAAGGGATTTTTTTCTAGTTTTGATTAATAGAGGAAATATAAGTAGCAATGTTGGAAATATTTTGGCTTGGACACTTATCTATAAGATTAACAAACTATATATCAAGTTCTTTTTGAAACAACTAGCAATGAATCAAATTTGTTTCTCAATTGAGTCTATTTCCCATATCCTAAAGGACCAAACAAAATAATAAATTGGCAAGTATTGCAATAGTAGAATTTCCTTGGAAATGGATATGTCTGTATAGATAACCTAGGTTGTAGTTTATGGAGTTCCATGAGTTAATGAATCAAAGCATCTGAGATATGATTATGTGAGGTAAATAAATAACATATAGGGTTTAGGATTTAGTTCTATGCAGTTCCATGTGTAAATGAATAACCTCTGGTTTAGGATTTAGCATGTATAACCTATGGCTTAGTGTTTAACATTCAAAAAAGGAAAATTATACACATGTAACTATTCATACATTACAAATAAATGACCTAGGTTTTAAGATAACCAAGAATTTGAATTGTAACATAGGGTTTGATTGAATTGTAACAATTTGACAATTTCTAGGTTAACCTAGCTTAGATGTTTAAGGTTTAGCATCCATAACAACACCTTGACTAGTAGTAAAAACTCCTAACCCTATTGAAATTTTCTTACATGGAAAAATAAGACAAAATGCCAAGGAATAGGAACATTTGAGATTGTAAACATAATTTGAGTTGTATTCCATTTATGTTAATAACTAGAAGATTCATTTAAAAATTGAAATTAAAGGTTTTTAAGTGATTAAGAATATTCCTATAATATTGATGAGAAATCTAGCAAGGAAGAGACAATGAGGACATGCAACCAAACATCATAAGCATGTAACTATTCGTCAATTACAATAGTGTTAGATAGGGTTTAGGACAACCAAGAAATTCAATTCATAACCTAGGGTTTAATTCAATTGTAACAATTTGATAATTTGAGTATTGTTGATTCGCCTCCTAAACTTGTCTGAAAATCATCCTAGCTATCCTCTTTACAATTCTAATATAT
Organism: Pseudotsuga menziesii; assembly: GCA_001517045.1. Taxonomy (NCBI): domain Eukaryota; kingdom Viridiplantae; phylum Streptophyta; class Pinopsida; order Pinales; family Pinaceae; genus Pseudotsuga; species Pseudotsuga menziesii. The sequence goes on from LPNX011193477.1 coordinate 287,309, forward strand.
ACCTTAAACTACCCTAACCATACATTACCTAAATTCTTGCTGGTTGAAAATAATAGATCATAAATCAGCTACCTAAACCTCATCATTACCCTCTCATATCATGTCCTAAACCATTTTAGACTACCCTAGAACCTTACCCTACCATATTTACCTCATACTACAAATTTTGAGTTTAAATCATTTATTTACTGCTGCTTTTTAAAGAAAATCTGAATTTTGTTAAAATACTTATTGCTTATTATGAAGGTGCATTGATTGGACATAAAGGGTAAATCATAAGTCCATGTAATATCATACATTGGTGCTTGAAACTTGCTACAAAACACATACAAATTTGAACTCTATATTGATGATTTCGATTGACATTGGGATTAATTTTTTCACATATCTTCATTTTTCCCTCTTGAAATTCTGAGTTTTGGGGCAAATTTCACACATTGGTATTTGCATTTGTCAACATATGAAGTAGTAAGTAGTTCATATTAATCCCAATAAAAGTAGTTCATGTATGTGCATAGCCTAGGTATATGGACTTTCGATTTCTGCTTAAATTATACTAATCAATATAATGATCTAAACCTAAAGAGGCCATAAAACCCTAGTTCCATCTCATAACTTGTGAACCCTAGTTATTCATGCAATTTGTAGTTCATGAAACCCTAGTTGGTTTTGAATTTGTAAGTGTAGCCTAGGGTTATATGGACTTTTGGTTAATACTTTAATGAAAATAACATATCCTCTGATATCTATACTCATGGATTTCTTATAATTCATGAAACCTTGGTTAGTTTTGCTTGTAATTCATGTACATGTGTTTCTACTTCTAAGTCATGCAGGCATGTGAACTTCCACTTGTGATACATGTTCAACCCTATTCATTTTGTTTCATGTATGTTCATAGCTCAGGCATATGGCCTTTTGGTTTCTACTTAAATGATACTAACCAATCTAATGATCTAAACCAAAAGAGGTCATAAAACCCTAGTTCCATCTAGATGCATCCATGGAGCTCAGTTACACTTTTTGGCAAGGTGCTTTTGGAAAAAACACAAAAATGTACCTCGATCGAGCAATTTTTAAACCTTCAATCGAGGTCATAAAACCTTGATCGAGGGTTTAGCAAAACCTCGATCTAGGTTTTAAGAATACCTTGATCTAAGTTTTAAGACCTCGATCTAGGTTTTAAAAAACCCTTGATCTAGGTTTTAAGACCTCGATATAGGTTTTAAAAAAACCTTGATTGAGGTTTTAAGGCCGCGATCGAGGTACTTGTGCAAAAAAAATTATAAAAATAGGTTTAAACGGTAGCTTGATCGAGGGTTTAATAAAACCTCGATCGAGGGATGTTAATACCTCGATCAAAGGATGTCAATACCTTGATCGATGGATGTTGAGCTCGATCGAGGGATGTTAATACCTGATCAAGGGCATGCAAAACAGAGAATTATCTCTCTTATAGGAAAATCAATGTTTCTCTATGTCTTCTAGGGGTGTAAACCTTGCCATTCATGGCACATAACTAAGCAAAGTTCATACCGATAGATTCATCACCAAATCCTCTAACCATTGATGTATCATGCACACGTTTTGGAATTCATATGGATTTTTTTTAATTAGTTTTAAAACTTACACTTAGAAAACCTCAAAACAACTTCGAAGCATCTCAAAGAAAAATATGCATAGTAAAAAATACACATCCAAAAATTTCTTAGAAATGCACAACCCACACATCGACGCGTCCTCTTCAAAAGGGTATCTTTGGTTTTTCAATTGTTGAAAACAGTGAAAAAAAGTTGGGATGGACACACATGTGTATAAAATGATGTTGAAATCAGATTCGGTCACTTTTGAAAAATAATAAATAATTGTATATTGTGAAATAAATTAACAAAAAAATATGCAAACCACAATGCATTTTGTGTAGATCATTCCCATATATAATTTTTTTTAATTATTAATGTAAGATTGACTTATTGGGGTTGAACACGAGCCACTTATTCGCTTCTTCAAATTTTTAAGGTCACAAAGTTCATTAAATGCGAAATTTCACACATTAAATGACATCGAAATATTTAAAAAAAAATATCATTGGGAATCCAACATAATATTCTACAATTTTTTTTTTTACTGCAAGTCGAAATTCACATGGAATATATACGTTTTGAGGGCTTCTATCTAGCACATGAGTAAAAATTAAGGTTTTCATCACCAAATTTGGCCAAAATGTGTTACCCACCTTCATGGAGTCACCCATCTCATAACTTGTGAACCTAGTTATAGTATGCAATTTGTAGTTCATGAAACCCTAGTTGGTTTTCGATTTGTAAGTGTATCCTAGAGCTATATGACATTTTGGTTTCTAATTAAATGATACTAAACGATCAAATTTTATATTCAAACCTAAAGAGTTCATAAAACCCTATTTTGTAGTTCCATGTCTCAATTTGTGAACCCTAGTTTTATTATGCGGGTTGTTGGATTATACTTTAGTACAAGAATAATATAGCTTGTGATCTCTAGACACATAGTGTTTTCTTAATGCTGCAACATCTATTTTCTTAGTGATATCTAGACACACTGGGACATATAAACATGAGGGAGAGGGCCACCTAGGGGTAATCGCATGCCAAGAGATCAACATAGTCGATGGTTCATCGATCTGACCTCAGGTTTCAGAGTTATGTCGAGTTGAAAGTCACATGAAAATGTCGTTCAAGGATAGTTGGTGACTATCGGTCCGGGAGCAAAAAACCAAATGGAGCAGAAAAATTGCATGTCGTTGGCTCTTGCAAGTATGTATGGGAAAGAACGATATGGGAACCCTACCAAAACAGGAACAATCAATGGTTTTGCAAAGTTGACCCACTAATGCAAGACTTTCATTGAAGGAAACTTAGCAGAACCCTAGTTTACAAATGCACAATGAAGTCACTGCGCCATGAAAACATGAGGGAGAGGGACACCTAGAGGTAATCACATGCTAAGAGACAAACAGATTCAACATTCATTGATCCGACGTCAATTTTCTAAGTTATACTGGTTGAAAGTTGCATAAAAATTCCATTCAGGGACACTTGGTGACTTTTGATATGGGAGAGAAAAACCAAACAGAGAAGCAAAATTACATGTCGTTGGATCCTATAACTTTGTATGTGAAAGGCCAATATGGGAACCCTACCAACATAGGCATAGTCGAGGGTTTTGCAAAGTTGACCCACCAATGCATGAGTTGCATTGAAGGAAGCTGAGCAAAACCATAGTTTACGAAATCAATGCACAATGAAGTCACAGGGCCATGAAAAAATGAGGGAGAGGGTGACCTAGAGGTAATCGCATGCCCGGGGACCAATAGAGTTGACATTTTGTCGATTTGACCTCAGTTTTTTGAGTTATGTAGAGTTGAAAGTTGCATGAAAAAGTTGTTCAGGGACACTTGGTGATTTTCGGTCCAGGAGCGAAAAACCAAACGGAGCAGCAAAATTGCGTGGCGTTGGATCCTACAATTCTGTATGGGAAAGGTCTATATGGGAAACCTACCAACATAGGAATGGTTGAGGGTTTTATAGAGTTGAACAACCAATGCAAGAGTTGCATTGAAGGAAACTGAGAAAAACCCTAGTTTACGAAATCAATGCACAATGGAGTCACTGGGCCATGAAAACATGAGGGAGAGGGACACCTTGAGGTAATCACATGCTAGAATACCAACGGATTCAACAGTTCATCGATATAACCTCCAGTTTCTGAGTTATGTTGAGTTTAAAGTCACATGAAAATGCCGTTCAGGGACACTTTGTGACTTTCAGTGTAGGAGCAAAAAACGAAACGGAGCAGCAAAATTGCATGACATTGGCTCCTGTAAGTCTGTATGGGAAAGGCCAATATGGAAACCATACCAACATAGGCACATTTGAGGGTTTTGCATAGATGACCCACCAATGCAAGAGTTGCAAGAGTTGACCCAGCAATGTAATTAAATGTACATTAATATAAAAAACATAAAAAAAAAGTAAATTGAAACAACGCGAGAGCATGTTATTTTCTAATTTATATTTGTTGGTTTCTAAATACACCGGGTTGTTTTTAGCACCTCCAATGTGCAATAGATTGTGTTTGTATCCTAGGCACATAAAAGGCTAAACATTAGTACTCTCATAAGAAAATAAAGAGAACCCAATGAAAATGTGCAAACATTATTTATAGATAACTCACCTGAGTTTGTAGGATCGTGTTTATAGTGTCCAATATCCTCTAAATAGTATTATTTCTGTGAATAGTATCCTTCAATCACAGGTTAGTACATTGGGAATAAACTAAGGTTAAATAATTGAAATTGTGCTTCAGCATGCACTTTAAAGCTTATAGAAAACATTTGATAATCTAGCCACACTAGAAAATCTAGTAACACCTGACAATGCACTCACTCAAGTAGGACATTTCAATCATCTCTATTGCCGATGGTCTCTATCAATATCTCATGCTCTATATGAGGTAGCAAGTATCATACATGTCACCTATTTTTTTTCAAAAGTGTGCACAACTTGATTTTTATACCAACTACCAGGTTGGTGAAGTGGTATACAATAGCTCCTTGTCTATAATCCTGATATATATACACACCTAATCTTTTTTGTTGTGATTCTAGTTACGAGTACTCCCCTTTTATAACCATCGAACCATTTGGGAATTCAATATTTTCATCATTTGTAACAAGTTCAACAATGGTTTGTTTCCCCTCTAAGCAATGTTGCAACCAATAGTCAAAACCCCATTCATTATCTTTTCGGGAAACCACTGCATATATATGACCTGTGAAAGGAAATAGGTTGAGTTAACAATACATTTTTTAAATAAGGTCTTGCATGTAATATAAATTAAATTTCTTTCAATCTAAAGACTTGTAGTGATTTAGGTACTACTAATTTATTTTTTTGTATCTACTTGTATGAGATCCGATATGTGATCATAGTTTGTAGAAATATGTTTCTGGTCATCTTCCAAATGGTCTATTTCATTGACCCCCTTGAAATCAGTGACAAGTTTCACTCAATCCCATGTATTGTTGAAGTATTGTAACTTCGAAGAATATTCTATATGTATCTTTTGTGGTCCCTGATGGTCCTACCGGGAGAACCACTTGTATTATCTTGTACCCTGATGCTTCTAATCAGAAGAACTAATAAGAGTCATGAGGTAGCCCCATCTAATTGTAAAGGTGGGTCATTAGCACCCTAGTGTGGTTACTTGAGCCTACATGTGTAACTCGAGCCTACATGATTTAACTTGAGCCTACATGTCGAATGAGTTAATTCAAGTGAACAGATGAATATAAATAGAGGTGCGGTGCTCCTCATTTGTGACACACACACTCTCACTTGTGTAGCGCATTAGTGGAGAAGAGAAGTAGCTGGAGAAGGACGAGGATCAGGCTTTGATCTCTTTGCTGGGTTTTTCCAAGATAAATCTTTGTGTTCCTTTTGTATGGTTGTGCTTGTCTATCTTTCAGTGATCCTATTTATATGCTTTTGTTATGAAAATGAAATGAAATACTGATGTCTTAGCTAAGCATATGAAAAGTTAACATGGTATCAGAGCCACCCTGAAAGAAGACATTGTGTAGCTACAGAATCTAGGGCTTCTTAAATTTTGGTTCTCTCTCCACAATCGATCAGCAAAAGAAGGCTAGGCTAACTCTCCATTGAAGGGCACATCTTTCAGTCGAAGCAGAATTCAATTCCGAGCATTTTCAGTTTTCGGTGAGGGAAATTAGGGCTTCTTAAAGAAGAATAATTTTTGAGTGAGCCCAGCATAGGATTTATCTCCTCATCAAAATCTAAGTTTAGAGACCTGGATCAATATTTTTGGTTGGGTGAAACTCTGGGAAAGTCAAACCCTAGTTTGACCCCGAGCTAGAAAAACCCTAAATACTAAAACTGCTAAGTTTTGGTACATTCACTATATCCCAATATTTACGAAGGTTAAGGAGATAAAAATTTCATAGGCCGGCGATAATATCCTGATGTACACTGTATCCAAAATTCATCCTCAGATTCGCTATATTCTGGGAGATATGATCCCTCCAAGTTAGTGTTCTACCCTCTTCCAGAATTCATCCCTAAACATGATACCTGGGGAGAATTGCTATAGATTGGGATAAAGAGGTACAAATGGAATTTCTAAAGATTTTAAATAAATAGAATGGACTTTAATTTCTATGGTCCGAATTTTATACCCATAGGATGAAACAGTGACACGTGGTAGGCCATACAACTTCGCTATTATGAATAGTCTTGTAACAGGTCATCTTGGGAAAAGGATCATAAATCCAAATTGGTGAAACCAATTTTGATGAAACATGTGGTGTTGGATCATGGAAATGCGAGGTTACCTCAGTGCGAAATTTAAGACATATAGGAGTAGTAATTTCAGAGATATCACAGAAATAGTGACAGGCATATCTGCAGAAGAAGTTGGAAAACTAGGGCTTCCTGTTTCGGGAGCTTCCCTCCACTGTTTTCAGAAAAGGAGTACATTGGACAGCTCCATTTTAAGAGATATATATTTATATCCAATCAGATTTGAAAGATTCTAGGTTTTTAAAATTAGGTTTTCTTTGACAAACCCTAGATTAGCCAACTCCGAAAGTAGGACAGACACCTCAAATTGGTAAGATCTAATCTTTTGCTATTTGAATTTAAGGTTCTAATTTCAAAGTGATCTATCACATCATCTTGTTGATAATTTTGGTGAAGTTTATAACTTCCAATCATGGAAGTATTTGATCTCTCTGAATAAAATGAATTGGACACCTACATGAGTAGAGAGATTCCAGTTCTAGAGGAAGATGAGCCTCAAAGCCTTACACCAGAAGAACTTGATCAAGGACAAGAAGATCATTGTTGATTCAATCACAGATCAACTTGTACCACAAGTTTCTTCCCTAAAGACACCGAAGATGTTTGTTTCCTTGATCAAGCTATTTGAAGATAAGAACTTAAATCAAAATATGGCTTTGAGAAAACAGCTGAAGAATGTGAAGATCCATAATGCACAACATCTTGAAGCGATAGAAGAAGAAGTGGAGAATGTAGAAGTGGTGATAACCACGTTGAATGGTCTCCCAGGATCAAAGAATTCATTCATTCAAGGAATGAAGTAATTACTTTCAACAGACTCTGGGAAGAAGAAGAAAAAGCTCGTCTCATAAGAAGAGATGAAGAAAGATGGGAGCAATTGAAGATCAAGCTCTCACCATTCAAAGAAGATCCCTCAAGCGATGAGGGTTATGAAGAACTCAATTCTTGAAGAACCTCTTATCCATCTTATCATTTGGATAAGAAGTGATGATGTCATGAATGAATAAGATGATGATGTAGAAGGATCAAGAAAAAGTCTACCCACGAAACAAATAAAGATAAGTATTCAAATGTCATTTCATGATATTGTTTTGTTATGCATTTGTTTATATTCAGTTGATGTATTATGCATGATAGATTGTTTGCATTAATACTACTAATATGCATGTGATGGGTAAGTAGCTCATGGTGCTATACAACTCTCCATTACTACTTATCTATAATGAAACCTCTTTGCTGACATATTGGATTAGTGCACAATCTCAATGATGTCATGGTAGAGATGGAAGGCATCTAGAAAGTTTCTGTGAGATATGGATGAATGCTGTATTGGCTAAATAGTTGCATGGTGCATAATAATTTGTCATTATGCATATGTTTTATGAAATATTTGTAACCATGCAATTGGTGCATTTGAATTGTAGGAAAGGTCCTATACAACCTCCTATAAGAAAAGAAGGACGAGACTTGTTCTGAAGAACAAGTGATGACAATTCAATAAACATGAATCTGAAGCTCCTAGGGTCAGAGACACCATGACAGAAGAAAGATCTTCAGAGAATGGTAGATCCACCTCAAAGGATGAATACCACCATGGTTATGAGAGATAACTCAAGATGAAGAAATGAATGCTATGAAAGAAACTATGATCAAAGAATAATAGTTGATCATGGGGAATGATGTATATGATATGATTTCGAGACATAAAGGGAAGTACATAGTATCCTCCATATGGATCTACAAGAACAAGTGTACAAAGAAAGGTTTGTGATTTTCCTTAGAAAGAATAGACTATGACATGACATACTCTATTGACCAGTATATACCAAGCATAGAATCACCTGTACAGAATGAAGAAGGAAGATAATACTCCACTTCAGGGGGGGTGACTACAGAAGATATCTGAGTTCGACACATTACGACATGATGGAAAGCTTCTTGATGGATTGAGACTTTACCAAGAGTAAAGTGGGTTCCAACCCTCAAATTTGAATGCAGAAGACTAGGATATGTTGATGATCTGACAAGACGAACTCATGGAAGATGTTATGATGAAAGAATACTAGAATGATGTATGAGATATAGTTCCCAAACCAGAAGGAAAGAGTATTGTATCATCCAAATGGATATGCAAAATAGAGCATGCAGCTGACGGAAGTATCGAGAAGTATAAAGCAATATTTGTGGCCAGAGGTTTCTTTCAGAAAGAGGGAATTAATTCTGAAGAGACACTTACTCCAGGAAGCAAGGTACACTTCCTTTAGAACTATCATGGTAGTTTATTCCATGGTGAAGTAAAGACAAGCCTTCCTTAATGGCATGATTGAGAAATAGTTTTACATCGAATAGTCATGAGGATTTGAAGTTGAAGCTAGATGGAATCACGTATGCAAGTTGAAGAAGGCCCTCTATGGTCTGAAGCAAGCTCCCAGAGCTTGGTATGGAAGAATAGATAGTTTCTTCTCAAGCATGGGATTTACCAAGAGTAAAGCTGATCCTAACCTTTATCTCAAGGTTGTAGAAGATGAACTTGTCATCCTGTTATTATATGTGGATTACTTATCTTTGACAGGAAATGAGAAACAGGTCATGGAAAGCAAGAAGAAACTAGCTGAAGAATTTGAGATTAAAGACCTTGAGTTAATGAATTATTTCCTAGGTCTAGAAGTATAGAAAAGTTCAGAAGGAATCTTTCTCAACCAGGGAAAGTATGCGGTAGAGATAGTGAAGAGATTCAATATGTTGGAATGCAAAGTCATGGCCACACCCATGGACTCCAACCTGAATATTTTAGCTGACAACTCATCAGAGTTAGTGGATATGACTCACTACAAATAGATCATTGGGTCATTGATGTACTTAACAAATACCAGACCAGACATTTGTTTTTCTATGAACACCTTAAGTCAATATCTTGTTCAACCAATATGGGTTCATCTAGTAACTGCAAAACATGTGATGAGATATCTGAAAGGGACTATAGACTTGGTTTATATTATGATGGTATCCATGAGTATAGATTGTATGGCTACACAGATGTAGACTGGGCTTGAAGTATCTCAGATAGGAAAAGCACATCAGGTAGATGCTTTTTTTTGGGGTCTGCTATGAGTTCATGGTTTAGCAGGAAACAGTCCAGTGTTTCTCATAGCATGGATGAAGTAGAATACATAGCAGATTGCTCTACTAAGTTGTGAAGCCATATGGCTTCGAAAGATGATATCAGGTCTCTTTGAACTGAAGATGGATACTACATTGATTCTATGTGATAACGAGAGTTGTGATAACAGAGAACCCTGTGTTCCGTCGTAACACATAGAAATCCGGTATTTCTACATTCAAGATAAAGATGCAGATGCTGATGTTTCAATATTTACATACTATAGATACAGATGATGGTGATTCAGTATTTCTATACTGAATATATAGATGATGATGATTTTAGTATTCCCATACTGAAAATATAGATGATGTTTTAGTATTTACATACTGTAGATGCAGATGATGGTGACCTGATGATGCTTTCAGTACTCACATACTGGAGATTCAGATGGTGATAGTTTGGTATTCACATACTAAAAATGTAGATGAAGATGGTTTAGATGATGATGTGCTAACAAAGCCTTTGTCTTGGGTAAAGTTTGAACACTTTTGAAACAAGCTTGGTGTGGTTCAAAAAGACCTTCCCCGAAAGGGGGAGTAGTGATGTTGCAGTGGGATTGTATCATCCCTGGGAACTTGCCCTAAAGTGATCCAGAGACCTTGGTCTTCGAGAATGAAGAGGGATTGTATCATCCTAGGACATATGTCCAAAAGTGACTCGGAGACCTCGGTCTTCGAGAATGAAGAGGGATTGTATCATCCCGGGACATATGTCTAGAAGTGATCCAGTGACTTTGGTCATCGAGAATGTGGTAGGATTGTATCATCCTTGAACTTCGGTTCAGAACAGATCCGGTGAACTTCGGTCATCGAGAAGGTGGTAGGATTGTATCATCCTTGGACTCCGGTTCAGAATGGATCCGGTGAACTTCGGTCATCAAGAAGGTCGTAGGATTGTATCATCCTTGAACTTCGGTTCAGAACGGATCCGGTGACTTCGGTATGTAAGAACATGTGTTGATCCCGTAATTCCTAGAGGAAGGATTGTCTGAGTTCCACAAATGTGTTGATCCCATAATTCTGAAAGGAAGGATCGTTAGTAACTCCGTAAAGACCTAAATCCCGTAATTTTGAAAGGAAGGATTGTTAGTAGCTCCATAAATACTTGATCCAGTAATTCCAAAAGGAAGGATCGTCTGAGCTCCACAGATGTGTTGATCCTGTAATTCCAAAAGCAATGATCATTAGTAACTCCGTAAATACCTAAATCCCGTAATATCGATAGGAAGGATCATCTGAGTACCACAAACATGTTGATCCCATAATTCCGAAAGGAAGGATCATGTTGATGATGATGATGTTGATGTTGATGTTTTGATGATGTTGATGTCTTGATGATGACGATGTTGATGTTTTGATGATGTTGATGTTTTGATAATAATGATGTTTTGATGATGGTGATGTTTTCATGATGATGTTTCTGATCAAAAGATCAGAGTATGATGATGATGGTGTTGCTGATCGAAATGCCAAAGTGTTGAAGATGATGTTGCTGATCGAAAGGTCAAAATATTGAAGATGTTGCTAATCGAAAAGTCAAAGTGTTGAAGATGATGCTAAAGATGTTGCTGATCGAAAGGTCAAGGTAATGAAGAGGTTGCTGAAGTTGTTGTCAAAGTGTTGAATATGATGTTGCTGATCGAAAGTTCAAAGTGCTGAAGATGATGTTGCTGATAGAAAGGTTGAGGTGCTGAAGATGATGTTACTGATCGAAAGGTCAAGTTGCTGAAGATGTTGCTGATCGAAGCAGTCAAAGTATTAACGACAATGAAGACTGAAGATTGAAGATGAAGACTACATAATGTTGAAAAGCTTCCAATGATTTATAGAATTGTTACCCTGATGATGCTGATGATGTCCTCTATCTCTCTCCTACTATTTTTGTTGTTGATGTTCTTGTAGAATACCCTTCTCGTTAAGGGGGAGTGTTGAAACATTGTAACTTCGAAGAGTATTCTATATGTATCTTTTGTGGTCCCTGATGGTCCTACTGGGAGAACCACTTGTATTATCTTGTACCCTGATGCTTCTAATCGGAAGAACTAATAAGATTCATGAGGTAGTCCCCTCTAATTGTAAAGGTGGGTCATTAGCACCCTAGTGTGGTTACTTGAGCCTACATGTGTAACTCGAGCCTACATGATTTAACTCGAGCCTACATGTCGAATGAGTTAATTCAAGTAAACGGATGAATATAAATAGAGGTGTGGTGCTCCTCATTTGTGACACACACACTCTTACTTGTGTAGCACATTAGTGGAGAAGAGAAGTAGCTAGAGAAGGAGGAGGATCAGGCTTTGATCTCTTTGCTGGGTTTTTCCCTTTAGGGTTTTCCCAAGATAAATCTTTGTGTTCCTTTTGTATGGTTGTGCTTTTCTATCTTTCAGTGATCCTGTTTATAGGCTTTTGTTATGAAAATGAAATAAAATACTGATGTCTTAGCTAAGCATATGAAAATTTAACATGTATCAACTGTATATGTATACTCACAATCATCCCATTCATCGATGCTATGGGAACTACAAAAGCAAGCCTTCAATCTTGTCCAAATTTGTAGGGTTGAGTTGTCTGAGCTTCTAATTGAATGAAACTGTCGAGTTCCATGCACTGTGTTCACCCGATGTGTTTGGGATCGGTCCACATATGTCAGCTCCTAGAATATTCTTCACACTAGGTTGTTCCTTGTTGCTTGTTCTCCCATAACAGATGCAATGTCTCGAAGGTGAGCACCTGTAAACTTCATATCTTCCCTTCGAAGGGAATTTTTAATGCATGGACCAACACCATCATGCTCTCCTTTGCCATGACTAGGTTCAAAGTAGTTCCATATATGTGGCACCTTGTATTATATGTGCAACAAACACAACCATTGAAATACACATGCACTCTTGAACTGTCTAGCACAACCATCTCACCAAATCAAATCACAATAAAATGGTATATCCATAGCTATCACATGATCATAGAATAATTTAAAACAATGTTGCAAGTAATAGATGTCATGGGTCCCGTCATCAATTATGTAGAAGTGACTTTCTTTCAGTATCACAAGTGTCTCTTCATTTCTATCTGGCCCATGTCGATATGTGACATGGACCATTATTCTCACCTTCTCTGAGTGATAGTATTGACTTTGTATTTCACTTTGTGGTTGTAGGGTGTAATTTTCCATATATTCAACCACTGATAGTATTGTCTCGAGAGGGAAGGTGTCCCGACATATTCTAAATTTCTCATCTTGCCACCGTGCCATATCGACATGTTGAATGTACTATTGTATCTTTCCATGAAACTCTTAAATAAAATCACATACTTGCACCTGGTGTAAAAAAATAAATAGTGTTATAAAACAACATAAAAATATTTACATGAATATTAATATGTCAATATTTAACAATGTTAAAAAACAACATAAACAATGTACACTGAGTTAAATGAATATTATTCATGTACATTGTTACCTATGAATTCACCAATTTAATATTCCTGCTTTCTTTCCCATAATGTAGCTGATATGTATCATACTGATAGTTCTGCTTCTTGACAATTGCATTCCCGAATGCTTGATCTTCACTCTCATGGATGCAATCAGATCATAATGATAGCCCACCATAATTGTTGCAAGAACCCTCTACACATTGTTTTAAGTAATGTGTCTTCCCATCTTGCCTCAGACACATTATGATATGGATGAAATATCTAGATGACATTGGCAATACTGTACTTGAGCATTCCTGCACATGGTTAGTATGTAAAAAATGACGTATATGTGAAAATGTATGATAATATAGATCAAACTCTATGTGGTATCTACAACAACAAGTGTTCCAGATGGTATTGATTCTAACATACCAAGGTTTGCACTTTTCAAAATATCTTTTCTCGAGCCTTAGCTCTATGTGTGTAACTTCAAACATTTCAAACAATTGAGTTTGTGTCATGTCAAGATAATTTTTAACATAAGGCTCATTGTTCATAGAACCCCTACAATTTTTTAACATGTCCTTTGTGTTAGGAGAAGGCCTAGTGTTATTGTGCCAAAAAGTGTGCACTAGTCCCTTCACTACTTCAACTAACTTCAAGTCTTTGTGGGGAAACCTACCACTAAATGCCCATAATGTTTCCATTTTTCCCTCTACATCAAGATTGTCTCTTCTTACTGAATATTTTTTAAGTGTATTTGGATGTAAGGGCACAATTTGTGATGTGCATTTAAGTAAACGACATTGTCTTGTTGATCTACATACAATTGATTCAGCCAACATGTGGCGAACCACATTACAGTCATGTGAACAAGTTGTTTTACCAATCGATGTGAATGCAGCAACAAGAGATTTAACAAGGTGATTACTTGATATGATATTCTTCAATGTTCTTATGCCTAACTTTCTTCTAACAGTTTCCATATTTCTAGATATAAGCAAATCTAAGAACAATTGCATTACCGGATTTGTATTTTTTATCAAAATATTGTTTCATTATTTGAGAACAATGACGAGGGATAGTGCGTTTAGCGACCTTACCATCCATGGAAGTCAATTTTCTCTCATCCACTTGTATGCGTTTAGGAGTTATCTTTCATTTTAATGTGATATTTCTTGTCATTTGAAATGTTGGACTGACGTTTACATCCACTACAGGATGACAACTTCGATTAGCATATTGAACCACCTGGCATGGTTGTTGCGGAGTCACATTTGCATTATCGAGAACATAATTATTGAACTCTTCACAAGATTGTCCGCTTAATAATGGACCAATAATATCATCTCCCCTATAACCAACTTCCATTAACGCTGCATTATCTTCCTCAACCTCTAGGTTAGGCATCTATTGACGAGGAATGGGAAGTATTTTCCCATTCAATGAATGTCGACGATTTCTTGAATCTTCCCTCTTCTTTTATTTTTTATTTTCAACTTCTTCCAATGTAAGCACCTTCCTCGTTGACTTACTACCTCTATTACGTACATTACCCATAGAAATCCACCCAAACTTGTACAAAACCTATGGATTTTTGTAAGACATTAATAAATTGTAGGTTGAACATTTCTCTGTGTGTGGTTTCAGAAGAATTCTTTCTTTTTCTATAGCTAAACTAGCCCACAACCCACAACCCAACATTTTTTATAAAAAACATATCACATATGCAATAGAACGCATGTTCATTTTATTGCATATGTGTTATATCGCATATGCGATATACATACACTACTTTTTACTTAATGGGTAGTTTGCATAATGTGATCACTAAATTGGATATGCGATATATCACATATGCGATTTAGTGCATATCAAATATTGAAACCTGATAACCTTATAATGGAACCCATTCCCATGCTTAAGACCTCGAGACCTAACCTCAATGCACATAACCTCATAATGCAACCCATACCCAACCTAGAGGCCAATTATCCCATCTAGAAGGCATGTGTGGTAATTAAAGGACTCATTTATAGCTCATGAGCCATAAAAGCTTCATTTAGGTCCTAAGACCCTACCTTTTCTTCCATGACTTTGCTCAGAGTCCCAAACCTTATAATGACACCCTTATCCCATTTAGACTCCATTTATAGGGCTTGTCGTAGTCTGGGACCTTGTGATTTGTCCATGAACCATAAAAACATCCTTTAATCCGTAGAAGACTGGATTTATCCTTGGACCATGGTAGTGTCTTTAGAATTATCTCTTGTCTGGAAATATTCATAATGGTTCCTATATGACCATGGTCAATGCCTTGAGAACAATATTCAATGCATGAAATAGTCTAATGGAAAATATATCCCATATTAAAGTTAAATATCCTCTTTAAAGGGAATGTGTAGTGGTTTAACGCTTATTTCCATTACACTTTTGTCCCATTACCATGGTTAAGACCCTAAGACCCATCCTTAGTGCATAAAACCTCATAATGACACCAAGATCCCACTAAAGGAAAAATATTCCATCTATTTAAAGGCATGTATGTTGATTTAGGGACTCATTGTCTTCTCTTCCATGACTATAGTCAATGTCTAAGGACCCATCCCACCCATCCAAAAAAATATAATGGAACTCCTATCCCATTATAATACCATTTAGACTCCAAATATTCCATCCAAACGGTCTATGGGGTGGCTCATTACCCAACATTACATTGGTTAAGAGGGGGGGTAGTCAAAGGAGGGAGAGGAAGGTGTAGAGGGATTCATGGGGGGGACGGATGGGTAGGGGACATATATGGGGGGTATGAAGGGAGGATAAATATAAGGGGAAGGGAGGGATGGGTAGGGGATAGATATGAGGGGGGACTTGAGGGAGGACAAATACAAAGGGAATGGATTGGTGGGAGGGAGGGCCTAATGGTTTTATACATTGTCAAGGAATGAAACCTCTTCTTTAGGCCCTAAATTAAGCTTCTACGAATCTAGGACCACCAATAACACCTTAAACCACCATATGTTACCTATTGAGATCATTCTTAGCTTTGTGTGTGGGCATTGACACCATTAGGTTGTTTTAATCAGTAAGGATGGGGTTATAGACCCTTGACATGGTTGAGCGATCAGGAAACCAGGGTCGTAGACCCTAAAGGAAGATTCTAGTGATCCACATGAAAGAATAATGTATCAAGCCACCACACATGACCTCTCAAGGGGGTCTTTGGCCATAGATTAGGGATATGTGAGAAATTGGGATTTATTTTACAATAGTAATGGGTCTCATGGCCATATGCATGGAAATGGGAGAAAACCAAAGTCTTGGGCCCTAAATGAATCCCTTAGTCATTGAAGGCTAATAAGTACAGTTCAAACTACCACGGAGGACCTATTGATGGTATCCCAACCCAGAAACTAGTGATAATCATGCCATCTAGAGGTTTTAAATAGTAGACATGGGTCTCAAGGCTTTAAACATGGTTGACAGAGTAAACCCAAGCCTTAGTCCATAAAGGAATATTATATCCATCCAAGGCCTAAATTGATACCTCGAATCACCTCACATGACTTACAAGCACTAGGTATGGGTCGTGTGGCCTTCGACATTGTTGGGGGAGTAAAAATTGGGATTGGACTCTCAAAAAAGCTTCTAGGAATCCATGAACATGAAAAAAACCTCAAATGACTAGCCTTGACCTCTTGAAGTTACCCTTTCCTTCAAGTGGTGAGATGGATGCCGTTAGAAGGTTCTGGATAGTAGATATGAATATATGGGTTTTGGACATTGTTAAGGTAGGAAAACTAGGCCTTGTACCATAAAGAAAACTTCTTAGAATATAGGTTTAAGAATGAAATTTCATCCACCTTACATTACCTCATGAGCATATCCCTAGACTCCATGTGGGGTAATTAGAAATAAGAGGATGTTTTAAGAAGTACATATGGATATCAAGGTCCTAGACATAGTTGTGGGAGAAACCCTAAGCCGTAGGCCCTAAATTAATGTTATAGGAATATTGACCCAAGAATGATGCCTTGAATGAAAAAAATCATGTCTTAAGAAGATATTTGGCCTCCAAGTGGGAATATTAGTATGATTATGAGTTCTCGAGCAAAATGTATACATCGTGGAGCCTCAAAAATCAATCATTAAGTCTCAAAAGAAGCTTCTATGTCTCCAATGCCATGAAAAAGCTCCATGGACAAGCGCCTTGAACCTCCAATAATCTGACCTCATTATCCATGACCATTCACAAATTTTAGGCTAAGCGTCGTCCTTTTTCCACACTAAACCACTTTGGAGCGGCTAATAATTACCAAGATCTTTTCTTTTTAGATGGAGTTTCTCCCAAATCCTATCCACTAACTTGGTAAACTCTTTTTTACTCTCATACCAAGATACTAAAGCTAAAACACATATGCGATATGAATAACGTTAAACGCATATGCTTTTTTTAAAAATTTAAAAACTCGATGGGAACAAGGCTTGGCATTATGTTCGGAAATAGCTTCGGACTACCGAACCTATTGGCTAGGACAAATCAACCAGGGCTATTTACTGTAATTTAGAACTCTATCAATATTCTTAGCTTCAATGGCATGTTTTGCTATGACAAACACAATATTTTTTTATGAAAA
This sequence comes from Pseudotsuga menziesii, assembly GCA_001517045.1. Classification (NCBI taxonomy): domain Eukaryota; kingdom Viridiplantae; phylum Streptophyta; class Pinopsida; order Pinales; family Pinaceae; genus Pseudotsuga; species Pseudotsuga menziesii. Next base: position 304,884 of record LPNX011193477.1, read on the forward strand.
TATAGAATATTGTAGAGTACGATCTTACCATTCTGAATATGTAATTTTTTCCTTAAAATGTATGTTTTATTTATTTTATTATTATTTTTCTTAATGACACACTTCAATTTTAAAAACTAGATACATCGATTGTCTTTTATATAAGTTTTGATTGCCTTCACCATCTCCCAAGAAAACTATATGGTGCACTAGAAGAGAGCGATCTCTACAATCTTATATATAGAAACCAAGGATTTCATTAATTTTTTCCCCTAAAGTGTTGCACCCGCACAAAACGTTTTCATTTCAAGATTTTGTGACTTCAATAATTAATAATAAAAAAATAATTCATGAAAGAATCTAAATAAATAGTGTTGCACTAGGCCCATATGTCCTTTATATGTTTGCAAGATTTTATCCAAAATCAACATCATTTTCCTCATATAGTGTTGCACCCGCACAAACATATATGTTATGATGTGCTTAAATTTTAATAACCCAATTTAGTGGAAACTAATTTTATAATCATTTACACACATTTTTTTGCATAAATGTTATATATTATGAAAATTGATTCAATTACCTATATTTTTTCTTTTTACTTCATCTTCAAATCCGTTAGGGAAGTATCACTAATTGTCACCTAAAGTCAGAGGTTCCAAGTTTTTTTAGTATTATGTGGCATCTAAAGTGTCTTTAAAGGAGTCCATGATTGTACATCAGCCAGGTTATTAAGCTCATAGTTAAAGTTAAGTTCATGGTTGTATCATCATTGGAGTTAAGCTAATAGTTGTATCTAATAGTTAAAATTAAAAAGTTAATATAAAAGTTATTGCACTCGATATAACAGATTGATTGATCTCTACTCCTAGCTTCCAAATGGAGTTGGACTAAGCCTTATGCACATTAACTTGAGTCCCAACTGCTATATGGATTTAGACTGTCATATGAGCTACACATTACCATACTACTAAGTACAGTTGTCAAATGATTTCAGAGGAAGTGCACATTACTTCAACTCCCAGCTGTAAAATGGAGTTATACTATCACAGTTAGTGCATATTACGAGTTTTTTTCATTTATCCACAAACAAATCCAACCATTCATTGGATTTGTGTTGCAAACTATTTAAAACTCACACCTAAAGATAACATGGAAAATTTCTTCCATGCTTTCCATTTCAATGTAATCAATTCCCTAATCAACCACCAAAGTCTTGTGTTGATCAACATACAATTTTTAAACCCAAGGAGGTCTCCTATTCAATTATGTAGTGATGGAAAATTTGTTATAAAAAAGGTTAAAACAAACTTCCACTACCACTCAACTTCCTTTAATGATTTTTGTTTTTTCTTTTCTTTGTATTTATATTACCTACATCAAAACTATTTCTCATTGATAGATGTCGATCAAGCACAATCTGGTTCCATTCACCATAGTAGCTTCTATAATGATGAAGTGATAGGAAAATTTGTAATAAATAGCTTAAAGAAAGCTTCCATTAATGCATTTCGAATAAAAATAAATGTAGGCCCCCAAAGGCATGTTAACCTTGTGGAAAGTCTCACCTTCACTTGCGTAAGGACTCCTTAGTGATCTAGCTAGGTGTTAGCCCTGCGTAGATTTCCCGAGTAGCATCTTCTAAGACAAGAGATTATTTGAAGTGTTGTAAGTTTGCTACATTCCATTGTAACATCCTAAAAAAAAATCATATGCTAACAAGTTAATTACAACAATAAACATTCCTTCAATTTTAAGACGAAGGAAATGTAAACCCAACTTGAAAAGATTCATTTCAAAGGTCACGTGACTATTAACTATACCACAATTGCAACAAAAAAGCTAATACTTTTATCATTTGCAACCATGCTTTTACACTAATATAGCCCTATCTAAAATAATCCCTATAGCCCTATCTAAAATAAGCCAATCTAATAAGAATATACTAGATAAGATGCGGAAAAACATAACACAAGTCCTATAGTCACGAAAGAATGAAAAGTTGGAATGAATAATGTCATCCAAAAAGTTCTCAAATGTTCTTGCACAAATTAATATGCTTATAGGAAAATTATCTCCCAAACCATTCTATAATAAGAAAAAATTGGGGTTCAGGGTACTACCCAGAACTAGGAAAAACAAGCCAACTTTTACTACAAGAAAACCATATCATCTAGTTCCATAGCACAAGGGGAACGGATGAATTGTTTGAGGGCTGATGTATTCCCATGTGACGTGGAGAAGCTGCGGTTGAACAATCTCCACCTATCATGTCAATATTTTTAGTAATAATTCCAGGGATTGGACAATTGAAGCCTCCCATGCTATCTCCTCCACCAAAGCTACTTGTAGGGATTGGACAATTGAAGCCTCCCATGCTATCTCCTCCACCAAATCTACTTGTAGGGATTGGACAATTGAAGCCTCCCATGCTATCTCCTCCAAAAAAGCTACTTGTAGGCTATGTTACTAGAAACCAGAAACCTAGAACTAAACGAGAGAAATGGGAACAGAACAAGAAACTAAGTTTATAGGTTTTGCATATAAAAAAGGAGAAGAGAAAAAACAATAACATAGGATAAAAAGAGAAGTATTAAAATGTTAAATAATTTGTTAGTGTAATTTTTTATGTTAGATACTTAAAAAAAGATATAGCAATTTTAATAAATTCCATGTAAAGTAAATTATTATTCAACTTTAAAAGCTTTTTTCGAAAACCAATATAATTAATTCTCATTCTGAATTTCTGAATTCTTTTCTCATTAGATGTCAACTAATTGTAACTGCTTTTTTTTTACTAAGATAGATTAAGAATACAGTCAAAATTTACTATATAAATGATATACATTTAAGTCAACAACCTTTAAGGATATACTGATTTTGTAACTATTTCTGTAAGGCCTAACCATACTTATAAACAAAGTTTATGAAATTAGAACGATGAAAGCTCATGAAATTAGAACTAAGAAAGCATTGATCTCATTACCATTTGAGCTAGAAAAATAGACAAAATCAAATTTTCACTATTTTAAATGTTAAAGAAAAGGAAACAGTGTAATTGGATTGAAAATCTTATTATATCTGGAAAAAAAGGGACAAAATAAAATTTGGCTGAATTTAATAGTCGAACTTCTTATTTAATCAAGAAAGGTCCTTAAGAAACTAGATGACCTTTTTTTCAAAGAAACTACTGCTGCCGTCACATTTTTGGTAACATACACATACACCCTTCTAAACATACACATACACCCTTTTTCCTGCACAATATTAAATCACTATCGAAACCATCTCTTCATTTCCAAACATAAAACACAAAAACCATGTTTAGTTGTAGAAAATTATAGCAAGACATATTAATTAATTTACTCAATATAAACACAATAAAAACATCGCTTTCAATGCAAATCCAAAAAAACCCATTCAATGCATATTTGAAGTAGAACCAAAGAACCAACTGCAGTTATTGCTAAATGGACTCCTAGTTCATCTCCATAACATATACAAAGTGGAATATATATATATAAAATAATTTTAAAATTATTCACTT
>LPNX011193477.1:314469-398401 GCA_001517045.1 Pseudotsuga menziesii
TAATTGGATGTTTATTGTATTTGACACATACTCAACCTGATCTTTGTTATGCAGTAAGTGTGGCTTCTAGATTCATGGATCAGCCTCATGAGATCCATTGGAAAGCAGCCAAAAGGATCCTTAACTTTGTTCAAGGAACAAGGACACATGGGATCTTCTATAAGGCAAAATCTGATCTTGATTTGATTGGATTTACTGGCAGTGATTGGGAAAGTGATAACACAGACAGAAAGTCCACTTCAGGGTATGTGTTCATGCTTGTAGAAGGGATAATCAGCTGGTCAAGCAAGAAACAGAGTGCCATTGCACTCTCATCTACAGAAGCTGAGTACAGAGGAGTTGTTAATGCAATAACTCAGTGTTTATGGTTGCAGGGTTTACTTAGAGAGTGTGGTTTCGAACCTGAGTACTCAACTACCATCTACTATGATAACCAGAGTACCATTCGAATCTGCAAAGATCCAGTTCAGAAGCAGAGAACCAGACACATTGAGATTCACATGCACTACATCAAAGAGCTTGTGCATGATGGCACCATTCACCTACTCTTCTGTTCATCTTCAAAACAAGTAGCTGATATCTTCACCAAAGCATTTTGTGAGAAGACCTTCAGCAATCTCAAATCACTGCTAGGGATTGCTGATCATGCTATAAAGGCATGAGTGGAGACAAGATTCTACAATTTTGTTTTACAGTCCATGTTTAAGGGAGGATTTTCCCAAGTTGGTTTTGCCTCTTTCCTTGGTTCATATGGACTTGCAGTATGTAAACGGTGACTAATCCTTGTTGCTAGGACCTATATTTTTGATTTATTACTCATAAATTCAGGCTTAAGGGGGGGTGTTAGAATAATCAAACCCATAGTATTACCCACTTAGATATTAATTCATTTAATTTTGTCTTATTTGCCTAGTTCATGAGTCCCACCATGTGCAAGTTGCTAATTGCCTATCCATAGAGGTCAAACTTGCCATATTTGACTCATGTAGTGCTTAGGAAAGCCTTAGGAATCAAATATTCTTTATTCCTAGCCTCCTAGGCACCCTTCTGCTTTTTCTGCTTTATTGACTGCTTTTTCAGTGTTTTAAGGCACATAGGAAAGCAAGACTAGGTGAGGTGAACTTGTTTCTTTCCCCTTTCATCCTCCACTCTTTACACCATGCAAAAGTATGTATGAGATGCCATTCCACCACTCATTAGCTTTCCCATGCGCCCTTGCCAATTTGTGAGCCTCATGACAGATTTGGGATCAGCTTTTTACACCTATGGGGGATTTGCCTATTTTGGGTAAGCCTGCTTTATGCTAGTTTTGGATGCATCCTTATGCATTCGATCTCTTGATGTATTCTATATATTTAGTAACCTATTTTATTATAGGGTTGGCTATTGTACACTTAGTTAATATAATTTTGTGTTACAACTCCATATTCAGTCTCCATTGTTAGCAATTTTGCATGATCAATTGATAATTGTTGTGGGTAAAATTAATCTATTGCTGGCCTGAATTTCTACACCTTCCGACTGCCGATATTTTTATTTGTGACGGGCACTTTTCTGATTAGGAATCAGATGATTTTTTTGATCTTTCATCTCGCCATTGCGGATGCTTCTGAGCTTTCACCTCCCGATTGGAAATCCGTCCGACGACCGATCATCCGATTATTGCCCACCATACGTGCATACCTGACTTGGTAGACGTTGTGCCCTTCCGTCATTGTGGACGAAAGACCACTCTTGGCTGCCGATGTGAAAACCCTCCGACGCCCGATTTCTTGTCTCCTCGCACGTGTGAGAGTTTATATATACGGGGACGACGGTTCGGTTTTTATATTGTTATTTTTTGCTGCCGAGCACTGTCACGTTGAGCACTATTGCACTGAGTTTTCATTCTCTGGAGAGAAGAAGGCCCCACTGTCGTTGTACCAGCTTCCAGGTGGTAGAGGTAGAATTCCGACCGTCGTCGACTCACCGTATTTGTCGGGTTACCAGGTAGGTCTTTTTGATCATTTTCCTGTTACACTTAAACTATTATTGGTTTTCTCCCGTGGTTTGGATGTTCTCAGTGGTTTCCCTCACCCAGCTAGGTATTAAGCTTATATATTTTATCTTTTGACCATGTGGGGGGCGGTTTAAACTTCTGAGCAGTTCTGTCTTGTCGCCCTATTTAGCTTACCGCCTCGCGCGCATAGGAGTTGAGGGGTTTCGGCGCAGACGGACGTTACGCCGTCTGCGCCAAACCTTCCTACACAGTCATGATAGGCAGAGGATAGATAGGTCTGAGGATGGCTTTAAGGGATTTAGTCAACTGTTGTTTCCGTGGCGCGTTACCCAGCCTTTGCACCATAGCCATTTCACCTACGCGTTTCTGCTCAGCCTCGCCGAGGCTTGATGTTGGACCTGTAGTTTGCTGGGGGGGGCTAGGTTTTTGAGAGGATTTTACAATCACCAGTGTTGTTCCTTCACAGCTCAAGCCACATCCTGTGTCGATTGCACCACCCTTCGCAGCCCTTTGTGCTCTGTCACCTAAAACCCTATATGGTTAAAGGGGAGGTGTCACCGTTACAATGCGTTAATTGAAAGCAGTGCAGGTAGTGTTTTATGGAAGTATCTAGTGCAAAAAGTGAAAGTAATCCCCACAAAATGTTTAGTCAAGTTAATATAACTATTCCACCGTAAGCTGCATGAGTCTTCATTAGTCTTGGGTCTGCTGGGTTTTATGGTTAAAATGTTGACTGGCATGAGCCTTTGCTATGTTTGCTATGAAATAGAATAATAGCTAAATGTCAGACCTTGCATATGATATACATGTGTGTTTCAATGTATTGCTATCATGAGAAAAGTGGCATGTTGCAAAATAGTGTAGATTTAGTACTGGTATAAATAAGTATGGTTGATAAGCTTGGTATTATGCAACAGTGGTAGATTGCTCAGGACTGAGTGTGCTTCATATAGATCAGGTCATAGAATATTGCACCCTAGTCTCAAGGCATTATAGAGCTGAACAATGTATGCATTTATTGCACTGAACATTAGCATACTAGACATAGGATAATAGCACATTGCACAGTATTGCATACTAGTTTGATTACTCAGCCCAAAGGGCTTATGTCTTAATTCCATTAACTAGTTACTATCATGACACACTTGAGAAGGAATAAACTGCTACACAATGTCTAAAATTCGAATTTCTCAATGTCACAATGTTATACATGGCAGGAGGAACTTACAATGTCCAAAAGGCAGAAGAAGAAAGCCCCTATGGTCGAAGAGCAACCAGATGTAGAGGTCGTCACAAAGACCGAATACACATATGAAGACACCCAATGTGTCTTGGGTGTTGAGCCCGAGTACAAATGGGGTGAGATTTATAGATTAATTTCCCACAGGGAGATTCCTGACATGGGTCTCAAAGAAGAACCCATCTATGCGAACATAGAAAAATCTGCCATCATGAAGGTGGCTACCAGACCAGAGCTATTCCCTTGCTCTGAGGTGATTAGATGTATTCTTCCCCACACAAATACAGCCACCATGCTCATAGGAAATGTGGAAGGCCAGGGTTATGTTGCATTTAGCCCAAGATATGTGGCGTTGGCCTATCATCTGCCAGAACCTCAAATCTTTCTATCTGATGACTGGCTGGATAACATCAGAATGGACCTGGTGGAAACCCTGAAGAAGATGCTATTGCAGGGAAAGCTTTATCGGTACAGAGCAACTCATGAGTATGATACAACGATCTTGAGGGCTCCTTACAGATTTGTAGCCCTGATGCTTAACAGGATATTTGGGAGAGCTCATGGCAGACTCTTCAAATTCGAATGGATACCCATCATGTTTCATGTGGCAACCCAAGGGACAGTCTTCAATTGGGCCAGCCTAGTATCAAGCAGTCTTTCTTCTTGCGTGGCCGCTGCCTTGGGAGGAGAATCCAAGAAAAAGTCTGAATTCTACATGAGCTCGATATTGGTAGATTGTATACTGTGCAACCAGCCTTTCCCTGGTCTCAAGTGTGTATGGGACAAGGAAAGGATGCCTGTGTATCCCGCCTATAGACCATTGTGGGCTCAGCAGTACCATAGCCACTACAGGGAGGTCTGCGAGCAGTTCATTATGCCACTCTACACACTCATCTTCCGGAAGGAATGTGATTGTATGTCAGAGGAGGCTATGCAGGTAATAGGAGAGCATGCAGACTATTTCCTGACTGAGAATGGCATGTACATCAAAATGTTTGGTGGAACGAAATTCCCCTTACTGCTGCCCAAATATGCAATAGATTATGTTATTCATAAAGAGGGAGTCAGGAAGGTATTCATTGATGGAATAGGGAATTACCTTTTTGAGCAAAAGAAGGCTACATATCCTCCGCTGCCATTCAAACTAGGTAGCTACAGATTTTCCAAGGTAAAACAAGCTGCTGAGTTCATAGAAGAATTGGGGAAGTTCCATTTTGGTGAGATGCCTTTCTGAAGGAATGATACTCATGGTAAAATGGCAGAGCACTGCAAAGAACATAAAGTACATTTTGAGTACACTTACCACTTTGACAAAGAAGAATCTATCTTCCGAAGTGCCCCTAACTTGACAGCTCTGAGAAGGAGGTTTAAGCCTAAGAACACCACCAAGGGTGGAAAAGGGGCTGAGCAAGCCAAAGCTGAGCAGTCCAGAGCTGAAGAAGAGGCCAAGAGGAGACAGGAAGAGGCCCAGAAGCTAGAACAGGAAGCTGCAGAATGGCTGCAGAAAGGAGAACAAGAAAAAATAAAAGCTTCCCAAGAAGCAGCTGAAAAAGCACAAGAGGCAGCCAAAGAAACAGAGGAGGCAGCTAGACACGCAGCTGAAGAAGCAAAGAGAAAGCTATATGAAGAGCTCCAAAAGTAGGAGGCTGAAAGAATGAAGTTAACACAACAGTCAATTTCTGAAACGCCACCAGGACAGACCCAGGGGGAGGAAAACCTCGAGGTGCAGACCTTTCAAATACCTGCTGCCAGCACCCTTGTGGCTCCTACGCTCCAGCTAGCGCCTTTCATCCGGAAAAAGGGAGAGGAAGTCCCCAACTTTAATACTGTCTATTATGACAGGGCCACCAAAAGAATAATGAGGAGGACGAAAAAGAAAGTTTAAGCGAAAGACCTATCAGGAAGGATGGTAACAGATACAGCAGTCATGCTAGGGACAGACAAGGATCCTAGGCTCACGATAAGAGCTGGGGCTGCACTAATCGATGCCTCTGCAGATAACATAAACAAGGTGATGATTGAACTAGAGTCAGTTAAGAAGACCTCTGCTCAGCTAAAAGACACACTGAGAAAAGAAAGAGATGAGGGTAATAGACTCAAGAGGAAATATGAACACATGCAAAGGGAACTAGAATCCTCAAAAGGTGAAGTCCATGCCCTTCAAGTGGAGATGTAAGCCAAGGGAACAACACAGGAGTCCCTAGAAAACGTACAACAGGAAGCCCAAAGTCTAAAGAAGGAGAAGGGGCAGTTACTGTCAAAGGTGATAGAGCTGGAAGAGCAGCAGAAGATCATCTATGAGTCCAATGATTCATACACCAAAGAACTGAAAGACCAGCTAGCTTCTCTGACTACTGATCTGGAGGCAGCTAAGGAACAACAGGTAAATCTGTAGCCATTTAAAGAATATATCCTGGCTCAAAAGGGTCAAATGCTACAACTGCAGACTGCTCTGGAAGAAGAGAGGTGCAAAGTCCTTCAGATTGACAGTAGGCTAGAAGAGATCATGGAAACTTCCTCATACTTCGTTGATCAATCTCAAGAGGTTCTTGAGGTTTTGAGTGCCAGAATGGCAAGGCCGGAAGATGATGCCGAGACTCCAGAAGGGCTACCAGCAAAAGACCATCAAGCCCTCAAGAGAGATCACAACCTGGTAGAGTTCACCATCAGTACTGCAGAAGACTTCAAGAAGGCTGTAAAAAATACGCAGGGAGCATGCTCAGAGTATTTCAGAAGGCTCCTGAATACGTACAACTGATGCCAAACAGAGGATGAGCATAGGCTTGAAGAGTTCCTGGACCATGAGGCCTTTATGGAAATATTACAGAAAATATATCAAGATGCAGAGTCTAGAACTCAGCAGATTAGAGCCATTGATGACCTAGTACTGAAGAACGAGGTAGGCCACGCAGCTGTTAGCATGCAGTTTCTAGAAGATCAGCTTTGGTTGAGCCCAGCAAGGATCGAGGCCATCAAGAACCAAGTTGAAAAGTTTGAAATCAACATTCAATTCTTGGAGCCATGCACATTTGAAGGCATTGCTGCTGACGCAACAGCGTGGAAGAAGTTCTTAGATGGTCAGGCGGGACCCTCCTTATAAAGGACCGGTCGACTTTGTAATAATTTAATAATTTTTGTAAAAGTTTTTTTGAAAATGAGGCGTTGGGAAAACTAAAGTTGGGAAGCCCAACCATTTTTCCTTTTTGTATAAAAGTAGGAAGCGTAGAGAGAAAGGGGGCTTTTTTCCCCAGTGAGACTGGTGATGACGATTGTAAGAAGAACTATTTCCTTTTGCAATAAAAATTTACAGTTTTCTTGTTGAAAGAAGATTAGTGGGGTTTCGATGTTTTGCCATGGATAGTCAAAAGATGAACTATTTTGTTTTCCAGCATTGTATCCATGAATCATGAGATCGTTCTAACTTTACGACCTATGTCTTTGTTTATATGATTTCTGATTTATTTTATGGAATAACCACCATGAGTAATGTAAGCTGATCATAAACAATTAGCTATTTGGTTGTTGAAATATCTTTCATTTGTCCATGCTTGTAAAAGTAAATGTCAGCTATCTGTAATTGATTTTATCATGTGTGCACACTCACATTACTCATATATGAGTTACAAGTTGGCTCCCCGGGGATAGATAGGTAGTTAGCTCATCTCATTGCTGCATGTGTGACTCAGATGCTAGTGAGCCTAAGACGAGAGGTAAGAACCTGCGCATCATTTTGTGAATGCTCCTTGCATCCTTCACCACCCTGCATAATTAGGTAGACACTTGCATCCCAATCTTAAGTCAAAAAATAAAAATTCCGGTGGATCGGGCTGCAACCAGTAAACCCTTTTTTTACTTTGACCTACGGTGGCCGGACCGTAAACCGTACGGATTCCCTATACCAAATAGTCAACGGGATAGTTGGGAATGTTGATTGGGGAGAATCCTTTACTGTTGTCACCTGCAAATTTCCAGGCCTCAACACGGTACCCCTGTGGCATGGCAGGTTCCCATCATTGTCTGAGAATGTGAGACCCAGTTGAATAACATTGAGTATATCAACATTATACTTAAGCATTAAATAGTTCAGCTCCTCTGAAAAGGTCCAGAAATTGCCCGTAGGTTTAACAACTATACCAGGAAACTCAGTATCCATGGAAATATATGGGTAATAGTCTATGATTTCCTGAATCAGAGCAAATTCCTCCAAAAGAATATCTGCCTAGACTTCCCTTATCATCACAGAATCGGAATCACTTTGGGGTAGAATGAACATCTTGTGTTTTATTGTTTAACGCTGATTTTGGTAATTTCTTTGCACAAACCTTGGAAGACCGAAAACAAGAAAAAACTGTATTTAAGAATGCAATCATTTGCAAATGCCTCGGGCTAGACCGGAAACAAGAAAAAATTGTATTTAAGAATGCAATCATAGAAGAAAAGATAAATCTTAGAAAAATAGAGCTTACCTTCACCAAATCTATTCCAAAACGTCACTTCCCTCGAGCTTAGATATGCAGAAATGGCCCTTTGGAGGAACCGATGTCAAGAAATCTGTTCCAAAAGCATATGCAGAAATGGCCTTCACTTTCATGGAACTCAGATACTCAATGCTTGATGTCATTGAGTGATTCTTTCTCCCCTTTTTATGAACCAAACTCAAGGGTTTGAACTAGTGGCAAGAAAGAAACAAAAGCCATGCTAAGTTAACATGAGGACAAATACATGACTAAAATGACAGACTGTAGTGCATGGAAGTACTTACTAGCCATAGACACTAAGAAACTCATGCAAGTTCACATCTAATTAATGCACCCACGACAGAAACTCTAGTTCTAATTAGTGCTAATTTCCACTATCACTATACATACTTTTCAATTTATGGATCCCCATACAATAGAAGAAATATAGTTAGCATTTCCTTTTGTTTTAAGACAAAGAGCTAAGAAATATAGTTAGTATTTCGTTTTGTTTTAAGAGAAAGAGCTAATAAATATAAGAAATATAGTTAGTCTTTCATTTTGTTTTAAGAGAAAGAGTTGTTGTCTACATTTGGTTCCGTTCAAGCCAGTTAAGCCCAGTTGTACTACTAGCCTTTCTATAAGAACTACTAGCCTCTAAGTAACCCCATGCCAATGTTCACCTCTAATTTGTTATCTCAAGATGGCTATAAAACTTTGCATGTCAAGCTTGATTTGCGGATGACTATACAACTTTCATTATGGGTTGCTTACTTGCATTGGCACGGGTTGTTTAGCTAATCTCTAGAATTGGAGTGTTATCATGAGGGAAATGCCTTACTTTTTTGTAAAATTAATGTTGGTTTATCATAAGGGGAATGCTTTATATTTTTAAATCAATGTTGATCGTGTTATTTTAGACCAACCTATGTTATTTTTTATTTTTATTAAGATAACGACATTTTTGTTTCACAAAAAATGAAGGGCACCACATTATACTATTTTAGAGTTTGCATTTTAATTTAAACTAAAAGATAGATAAGCACACCAATATATAAAAACACAGAAATTCGAGCTTATACATAGAAGAAAAGAGATCAATCTTATAAGAACAAAGCTCACCTTCATCAAATCCGTTCCAAAACCTCACTTTTCTTGAGCTCAGATATGCAAAAATGGCCCTTTCAAAGAACCGTTGTCGAAGAAATGGCCCTCTGGAAGAACAGATGTGGAAGAAATGGCCCTCACTTTCATGAAACTCAGATACTCAATGCTCGATGTCATTGAGTGATTATTTATCACCTTTTTATGGACTGGACTTTCATCAAGGGTTTGAACTAGAAGGATCTACCCATTGGCGGGAAAGAAACAAAGGCCATGCTACAATAACAAGAGGAAAAAGGCATGACTAGAGTGATTGTAGTAATCTTTGCATGCAAGCACTTACTAGTAATCTTTGCATGCAAGCACTTACTAGCCATGCACACTGACTGTGCACTGTGGGATCTTTAGGTTGCCAACATTCACGTCTAATTTGTTAAAATTAAACCTTCTTATCCATTTTTAGAATTTTTAGTCCCATAAAAACTCATGAGTCCGAATCTAATTGTATTCCATGCTTGGCGGACTTTTGTATGATTGGCGGATTTTTGTAGATTCAAACTAACAATTGAAGTCTTTGCATCTCAAGCTTGATTTCGGATGGCTATACGACTTTCATTATGGGTTTCTTACTGCATTGGTATGGGATGCTTACATGCATTGGCTAATCTCTTGGATTGGATTGTTACCATGAGGGAAATCCCTTACTTTTTTTTAAAACCAATGTTGATCCAGTTATCCTTGACCAACCTATGTTATTTTGTACTTTTTTTAAGATAATCATTATGTTAATTTTGTTTTTAAGATAATGATATTTTTGTTCCATAAGTAGGGATTACAAAAAAATGCTTCACAAAAAATGAAGGGCACCACATTACATTATTTTAGAGTTTGTATTTTAATTTAAACTGAAATATAGAACAACAATGTATAAGAACACAGATTTTTCCTCAGGAAATCATAAATGAGAAAACCTCACAACTTTTTAAGAATAGTTTTGTTACTTAGTACAATGTCAAACCAAGATAGAATACCCAAAGATAAGATGTCTTCAGTAGCTTCTTCTTCTCCTTCTCTCTCTTGAGAAAACTTGTTTCATGCATTGTGTCCAAATGAGGGAGGGCAGCTCCATACTTATACTTTACAAGTGACTCACCAAAATCCCTAACTTGGTAGACTTCCTAATTTAATAGGGTCGACTTCCCTCTTGGGAGACTTAAAATACATTTTACAATATTTCTTATGGGGACTATTGGCCTAACTTATAGCGATGGTTTTACCTCGATATTATAGCATGACCAAATACAATAATAACATCCCCGGATGGAGGAAAACATCTCCAAAGGAGGTACAATAAAATACAATTAAAATAAATAAAAGAATATCTTCCAAAGTTACATTTACAACAACACTCCCTTTTAACTAGGAAGGTATTCTTTCTCCCTAGTCATCATCATGCATGGACATAGTCTCTGAACATCGCCATCATCATTGGATCATCATCACCATCACTGTCGCATCAATTCTCATATTCTCGACTATTGACTAGTGGCATCCCTTGAACCTATATGTCCTCAGAAGCTCTACAAAGCCAAACTTGTTTCATGCTGGATGTAGGCCTAGATCCCATCTAGGGATTCATCAACATATCCATATAGTGCCATCTCTTTTCATGATAGATGTACCTCGTATAGTGCCAGTCCTTTTTCATATTAGATCTACCTCATATAGTGCCAGTCCTTTTTCATATTGTATGTACCTTGTAGTGCCAGACCTATTTCATACTGGATGCATATCTCTGTAGTGTTAGTCTTATTTCTTATTGAATTCCTTCACAGGGTTAGTCCTATTTCATACTGAATGCAGATCTCTACAGTGCCAGTCTTGTTTCATATCGGATGCCTTCGTAGGGTCAATCTTGTTTCATATTGAATGCACATCTCTGCAGTGCAGTCCTTTTTCATACTGGATGCCTTCGCAAGAACAATCATGTTTCATACTGAATGCAGATCTCTGCAGTGCTTGTCCTTTTTCATATTGGATGCCTTTCCAAGGTCACTCCTATTTCACACTCAACATGGATCTAGCACAATCTAAGAATTTCTTCTCGCGATGGAAAACGATATGCACAACTCTAAGCTTTTCCATGAAGTACTCAAACTTCACTCTCACCAGAGGATAGGTCGAAACATCGGTGGTCTACTTGTCCATCACCACACACTAGAGCTTCACTGCTCCTCTCTACACCCTATCCCGGGTATAGTGATACTTGATCTCAATGTGCTTCGACTTGTCATGGAAAACTAGGTTCTAGGACAACTTCGCACAAATCTAGTTTCCATAGAAGATACAAGTTGCCTCTAACTCGATATCAAACAAATTAGACAATAGCTTCCAAAGCCATACTACCTCACAACTAGCCGAACAAGTTGCAATGTACTGTAGACAAACACACAACCCACAAAGAAGATCTCACAATTTACTCAGCCATTGAAGAATGAAACAGTGCAAAAGGCTTGTAGCTGTGAATGCTTTCATTAATCAAAAAAGTAATCCAGATGATAATTACAATGATGTAAAATGGCTTTAATAGCCACAAGCAATTCGAATCCACATGAGGAAGTTCGAATTGATGACTCTACTTGACTGTAGGTAACCAAGACTTGTCTAAATCACAATTGGAGTTCTAAAACACAACTAACTGTTACATTTAGTATTAAATAATGGTTAACTGACTGTGGTAGGTGAGAGAAGCGCCCCACATGTGTGCAATTAATTAAACCATTATTTAACTGAATGTAACTGACTCCTAACTTGTCTTGACTAGTCATCAACTGAAGTTAAGGACCCAGTAGTTAACTGTCCTTGTCTAAATCATAACCGGAGTTCTAAAACACAACCAACTGTTACATTTAGTATTAAATAATGGTTAACTAACTGTGGTAGGTGAGAAAAACGCCCCACATGTGTGCAATTAATTAAACCATTATTTAATTGAATGTAGAGAGCTAGAACTGAATGTAACTGACTCCTAACTTGGCTTGACTAGTCATCAACTGAAGTTAACTGACCTTGGTTGGTTTCGGCACTCCCAGTTGCTTCCTAAATTGTAGGGATTGATCTAGGAGACTCCTAAACTTATGCAATCAAGTGCAATAAGTGGCAGTGAGCCTCAATTAGTGTTCCCCACACTTTGGTAACTGAAACATGTGCCCCAATTAGGTTAAGTTTAACCAATGGTGCTAATGACTATAAATAGACTAGATGGACTCCCCATTTAAACATGACTCCCGATTTAGACATATGACCAAATTTGGACAAGGGAGGATTAATAATCCTAACACCCTTCCTATTAGTGGCACTTCCTGAAGCAACATTTTCATCGAAGACGTGAATAATATTATATTATACCTCTTTAAAGGCCCCCTAAAACCTTTTCTTGTGCTTTTCAACACATGATTTGGTCAACCTGCAAACCAGTTATATATTGTCTCAGATCTAATGCATATTAGAGGACTAGACATTAGATTGAATCTTTTTCCATCTTGTAATAATCATTGGTTGTAATCTTCTTATAAAAACTACACACGATTAAACTTAAAAGGAACGTTGAACTTCTTATCGTCCTTAACAATCTTACATAGAGTAGAAGGATGATTGGATAGAACCCTGGAGCCTACCTAAGATTTCATTATGAATCTCGTATTTAGAATCTGATTGGAGCCAAAAACCCTATCCATCATGTTATAAATGGCTTCAACACCCTTCCTATCATTATTCCACGTAGTTACCAAATTCACCGAGTCTAACTCCGCCAATTGAAGTGTCTCTAGGAAATGGGAGAAAAATACACCCAACATATCTAGAATCGGGGCCCACATCTCTCATGAAGTGATTTTAAAGTTCAAGTATATTCCCAACAATATATCCTTACCAAAGAAAAACCACACTAAGACTAGGGTCTCCCAAAATCGTAATTGATCTACGTAGGGTCTATAGAGATTAAGAACCCTCAACTCAAAGTCCAAATATTTATACAATAAGTTGACATGTAAACCCTAGTTGTAATTAGAATCATAATCCACTACCTTTAAGCTTGACATCCAATCTATTAGAAGACCACCATATTGACCACCCCTGTCAAAGGCACTGAAAGGACATCCTTTTAACCCGAAAAATTCCTCAATAGCCTTAGCACTTGTAGACATAGTTTCTTGAATGAGAATAACATTTGGAAAGTATACTTTGATCAGACTTTTGAGGGATAGCATTTTAATAGCACCCCCACCCATCGCGTGTTAAATGATAACAAAATTGTTGAGGAACCATGGCATGGGTTTTTCTTGCTCTGAGGGCCCTATCGACAATATCCTACTTTCCTTGAAATATATCCATTTAGCTTGCTGCTTTTCTAAGAAAATAAAATATTTCTTTCCAGTTTTGCACCCAAGGGGCTTATCTTTGGCCAGACTCCTATACATTGACATGTATTTCACCTTTCTATTCTTGGATCTCAAGTTGTATCTATAATGGACCACCTTATTGAGAGGAGAGACCTATGCATCCTTGTTAGGAGAAGTATTAGAAGAGTCAAGGCCCCAAAATTCTGAAGGCACAACATTGCTGATTAAATTGCTATGAGACTTGGATTTAACCAACAAAATGTAGATAGCAGGACCTACATATGAGATAGGGGGAGGAAATATCACACTGATAGGTTTTCTCTTAGGCTCCAAGATTTAAAAGGATAAATGAATTTGAGTGACAACTATCTCTACTAGAGAATTCACTTCCAAAATCATAATAAGAAAATGAGACTAAGGATTACCTGAAGGATATTCATTATCCTAAGATGCTTGATGAGAGGGGCATCCTAAAACAATGGGCACTCCATCTTCCTTCACTGAATTGTTTGAGACCCTTGAAAGAGAAGATATAGAAGCCTCATTAACAACCTGACCTAGACTAGGATTAATCCTTTTCCTCCATATCTTCTTGGGGGATTCCTTGATTGTGCCTCATTTAGTACAATGAGCTTGAATATGGTCCACTTTGTGGAAGGAATATCATCTAAATGAAGCCTTTAAAAGTTGAATTATTTGCATCCATGATACACCTTCATGGATCAACTTGATTTCATCTAAGAAACCTTCTATTATATCCAATTCTATCAAAATACACACGTTAGCAAAATACACACGTCGGTATTGAGAGGCTTCCCATCCTTCTTCAAGCTTCAAAAAATTCTCTATACTGTTATCCATTTCCTCCACTTTGTGGAAGGAATAGCATCTAAATGAAGCCTTCTAAAATTCAATTATTTGCAGCCATGATACACCTTCATGGATGAACTTGATTTCATCTAGGAAACCTTCTATTATATCCAATTCTAGCAAAATACACATGTCGGTATTGAGAGGCTTCCCATCCTTCCTCAAGCTTCAAAAAATTCTCTATATTGTTACCCATTTCCTCCATAACCTCTTTTCTCTAGAACGGCAAAGGCAAACCCAAAAGAATGGACCATATGTGATGAATACTAAAGGGTTCTTTGAGAGGATTAAAACCCAAAAGGACCCCATGCCCAATTCTAACTAAGAATGGAATTCAGGTCAACATAATTTTTAAAATCAAATCATAACCAACCTATTGCATTAGTATTTAGTTAGACGGTTTATGTAGTTTTGGGGTATATTTCCTACATGCTTATTTATGTAGTTTTGGGTGTTTATTTCCTATATTATTAAAACGCAATAATATATTGAATCTACTATTTTTTATCAATAAAAGTGTTCATGTGATTGTTATTAAAAATATTATTAATAATTTTATTAAAAAAATGTAAATATTAGCAACATATTTTAGTAAACATTAGTAAACATGTTTAAACATAGGTTTATTTATGAATGTTCGTATATTTTGTAATGTTATTAATGATAACGTATTTTAGTAGATATTAGTAAACATGCTTACATAGAGTTATTATTGGAATTCATATAAATTGTAATGTTATTAATAAGGCTAGTGATTGTAAAAAAAATAAACATTTTATTATAATAACTAGAATAATGTCTAATTCAATTTCATAGGAAGTGATGTAATCATTTATTACAAAATTTGAAAATATGGTAAACTCATTTACCATGAAACATGAATATATTGTTGAAATTACACAACTACTTAAATTGCAATTTCTAGACTAGATTTTGGTCGAATTTAAGGAAAAAATGACCGAAATAATGGGGTGATGGATGGCCCGTTATCACATCCTACAAATTAATACAGTGAAACACTTAATTTTGATGTGCCATTATGCCCGTTGGCACCACTAAGTTTAGCCTCCTTGTACGATTTTAGAGCACGGATAAAAATGGAGGTAGTGTTGATGTATTTGTAACTTCTGAAGATATTCTGATGTATATTCTCATTGTATGTTGTTGTACCCCCATTGGGGATGTGGTTACCCCCTTGCGAGATGTCTTAATTGTGTCTAGACCTTGAGGTACAACCTCCGTTGTGAGTCGGGGAAATAGTTCCTAGTGTAACACCGTGTAATGTGTATTTGGAGTCTCTCTGGGAGAAGTCAGCCCTGTTAGGGAAGACATGTGGGCCCCAGTCTTATTTTTGGTTAGTGACTTGAAAGGGTATAAATAGGGAGGTTCTCTCCCTCATTTATACACACTTCACACTCTGAATTTCACATGAGAGAGAGAGAGAGAGATAGATAACTATTGAATACTTCTTATTACTGATTTTGATCATCTTACTATTATGAGGAACTTTGTAGGGTTTTCTCCTTTATGGTTTCCCCGGTGAATTTTTTTGTGTCTCATGTATCTTTTATATCTTATGCATCTTGTTGTACTTGTTATTCTTTCAAATAAAGATCCTATATAAACAAATCAGATCTAAAGAAAAACTAACATGGTATCAGAGCCTCTCTGAAAGAAGGTATTGTGCAGCTGCAGAAACTAGGGATTCCTAGTTCAAGGTGTTCTCTCCATGGATCATTAAGAAATGAAGGCTAGGA
Source organism: Pseudotsuga menziesii (assembly GCA_001517045.1). Lineage (NCBI taxonomy): Eukaryota > Viridiplantae > Streptophyta > Pinopsida > Pinales > Pinaceae > Pseudotsuga > Pseudotsuga menziesii. The sequence goes on from LPNX011193477.1 coordinate 330,297, forward strand.
TAACTCACCTCAGTAGGGCACATCTTTTGGTGGAAGTAATTCCAAATTTGAAGACGTTTCATTTTTTATCGTGTCACTAGTGCCGGGAGGAACTAGGGTATCAAGTTTCTGTGGCTTCCCACCTTAGTTTTAAGAAAGTGACCTTACTGAGGCACATATTTCTGTCCAAACAGAATTCCCAAACTCCAAGTTTGGAAAATCAGGGTTTCTAAGGGAAACCCTAGGTTAGCTAGCTCCAGAACCAGGTCGAACACCTCAAATCACCAAGATCTAAATATTTTGTATTTCCATTTGAGGTTCTCATTTTAAAATATGAATCACTATACTTAGATTGAGGACAAGCTTGGAGGGGTTGATAACTTCCTAGCATGGAAGTAAATAATCTCTCTGATCCTTGAAGAAAATGACTTGGATCAGTTTATCACTAAAGAAGTTCCAGAACCAGAGGGAGATGAGGCTAAGGATTCTCATAAGAGAAGCATGGATAAGGCTAAGAGAATAATTGTAGATTCTATTAAGGATCACCTCATCCCCCATGTGTCTTCACTCAAGACATTGAAGGAAGTATATGATGCTTTGACAAAGGTGTTCGAAGGAAAGAACATTAACCAAAAGATTACTTTGAGGAACCCGTTGAAGAATGTGAAGATACATAACTCCAAGACTATACAGTATTACTTCAAAAGGGTTGTTCAAATCAAAGAACAACTTGAATTGATTGAAGAGAATGTCGAAGAATGAGAAATTGTAATGACTACCTTGAATGGTCTTCCTAGATCATGGGACTCATTCATTCAAGGGATTTGTGAAAGAAGGAGGATGATCTCTTTCAGTAGACTCTGAGAAGAATGTGCAAAAGAAGAAGGTCGACTCATGACAAGAGAAGAGAAGATGGGAGCCAATGAAGATAAGGCTCTCACAGTTCACACTAGGAACAACTTCAAGAAGAAGGAGAAGAAGGATAACTTTCATCACAACAGAAGAATACCAAAAGATAAACTTCAAATGTTTGATGCTAGATTTGTGATGAAAATGGAAATTTTGCAAGAGATTGTCCCATTGGGAAAAAGAGACACCATGCTCATATCGTCACAGATTATGAACCAAGAAACAAAATATTTGGATGAGAGAAGGATGATTTGGATGAAGAGTATGTGCTAATATCAACACTTAATGGCACTATCTCACGTAGAAGCAATGATTGGCTTGTGGATAGTGGAGCTTCTAAACACATAACGGGATATAAGGGATAATTCATCAATATGTGTGAACATGAATCACCACACAAGGTGAAACTTGGGGATGCTTACCAATACCCCATAAAAAGGAGTGGGGAAGCCTCATACAAGCTTGACTCCGGGAAATCCTTAAAGATGAAGGATGCTCTATATGTTCTTTGGTTGAAGAATAATCTTCTCTCCATCTTTGCACTAGATGCAAAAGGAAGTAGGATTGCATTTTTCGATGCCCAAGTTCTAATGTTTCCAAGAGGAAAGACAATAGAGGATGCCACAATGATTGGAGAGGAAGACAGAGGCCTGGACAAGGTAAAGGGACAGCCTGAACAAGAACTGGTTCATGTGTCAATTGAACGAAGCAAACTATGAAATATAATTCTTGAACATGTGCACTACATAACACTACCGATGGAAAGAAAAGTAGTATCATCGCTGCCAGACATATAGGAAAATCATGAAGGCATTTGCAAAGGATGTGCACAAAAAAAGAATGCGAAGAAGACATTTCCCAGTGATGAGACCAAGGCTAAAGGAATATTGCAGATAGTACACTTGAATGTATGTGGACCCATGTGTTCTAGCTCATTAAGTAGGTATGTGTACTATGTTTCCTTTATAGAGGATTTATCACGTAAGACTTGGATATATTTATTGAAAGGGAAAAGTAAAGTTTTAAGTAAGTTCAAGGAATATAATGCCTTGGTAGAGAACCAAACTGATAGGAAGATTAATATTTTACATTCAGATACGGTAGAAAATTCACATCAGATGGATTCAAGGAACTCTACAGAGAGTTTGGGATGAAGACGGAGTTGATCACTCCATACAATCCTCAACATAATGGGGTTGCAGAGTGAAATCACTGAACCGTCATAGAAGCAGCAAGAGAAATGTTGCATGAACAGGATCTCCGTATGCACCTTGACAATAAGACTCATGAAGAGGCTTTCTCAAGAGAGAAACCAGAAGTCATCCATCTAAGAATATTTGGTTGTTCGGTGTACATACATATCTCAAAGGAGAAAATGACCAAGCTCAATCCTTCTATGATAAAGGGTATATTCATAGGATAATGTGATACATCGATGTCCTATCGAATATACTTCCCATGATTCAAGAAGATCGACATCAATAGAGATGTAACATTTGATGAAGACTTGGCATACTTTAGATCCAGGAGGACACCTATCCAGGAAGTCGAGGAACCTGAAGAGACAAGAGTCCAAGATAAGGAAATTGGAGAAGCAATTCCAGAATACCCTAAATATCGTGACATGACAGAACCATGAGAACTGGCAGAGACAATCCTCGAGAAGGAATCCCATAAGAAGAAAACAATAGGGGCACGTGATCTCATACGAGACGCTGAAAGTCATGTCACTCCAAAAGGAATACATAGAGAGAGAAAGAGGGTAAATTCCTACAATAGATATGTGGACCTGCTATTTGACATCATTGACAGAGAACCTTCCACCTATCAAGAAACTATAGGAAAAAAAATAATGGAAGGATTCTATGATCGAGGAATATCAATTGATCGTGAAGAATGTTGTCTGGTAGATAGTTTCAATATCATAGAAGAAGTTTGTTGTGACTTCAAAATGGATCTACAAGATCAAGCATGCTACAGATGGAAGCATCAAGAAATACAAGCCAAGGTTCGTAGCACAAGGCTTCAGAAATAAGGCATAGATTACAAATAGACATTTGCACCCATGCAGAGGTACACTTCCATAAGGACCATACTTGCATTGGAAATGGTTATGAAATGGAAAATACACCATATGGATTTCAAGATGACTTTCTTGAATGGTGTAGTTGAGGAGGAAGTGTACATGGAACAACCACTGGGATTCGAGACACATGACAGGAAGACCCATGTGTGCAAATTGGAGAATTCCTTGTATGGATTGAAACAATCACCGAGGACATGGTATGATAGGATGGAAAACTTCTTAATGAGCTTGGTATTTACAAAGACTAAAGAAGATTCCAACCTCTACTTCAAGGTGGAAGATAAAAGAACTATGATACTCTTGTTATATGTCGATTTCTTGTTTCTGACAGGTAATGAGGAACTCATTACAGATGCAAGGAGAAGAATTGATACATAGTTCAAGATGAAAGACCTTGGTATGATGAACTAATTCTTAGGAATGGTGGTGTGGGAGAGTGTAGATGGGATTTTCCTTAGTCAAGGAAATTATGCAGTGGAGATTCTAAAGAGATTCGAAATGTTGGACTACAAGGCGATAGCCACACCTATGGCATATAACTTGAAGCTTCTGATTGATGCTTCATCTGATTCGGTTGATGCAACGATGAATCATCAGATGATTAGCTCATTGATGTATATGAAAAATACAAGACCATACATATGCTTTACAGTGAACACACAGAGCCAGTTCTTGACGAATTTGAGACATGTTCACTTGATAGATTCAAAGCATGTTTTGGGGTGCCTAAAAGGTACAGTGGATTATGGTCTCAAATATGATGTGAATTAGAAGGTTAACATACACGACTGTGTTGATTCAAATTGGGCAGGTAGTGCCACTGACAGGAAGAGAACCTTAGGTTGATGCTTCAGTTTGGGATCTCAAATGATCTCCTGGTTCAGTAGGAAGCAATAATGTGTGGTGATGAGTACATGTGAGTCTAAGTATGTTGTCGTGTGCTGGGATAGTTGCGAGGCAGTGTGGCTACGAAATCTATTGTCTGACATATTTGATTTCAGGTTGGATGTGACTTATATCTTTTGCGACAATCAGAGTTGCATGAAGCTGTCAAAAAATCTAGTGTTCCATGACAAGTCAAAGAACATTGAGATCAAGTTACACTATATCATGGATATGGTGTAGAGAAAGTTATGAAGCTCTAGTATGTGGTAACAGAGGAGTAGATAGTCGATGTGCTGATAAGATAACATATGATAAGATTAATTCTTTTCAGTATGATATGATAAGATCAATAAATAATACACATATGAACCATGCATTAATAATTTAATGATAATGAGATAAAGCATAGAGAAAAAGAATTTGAATTTCGCATGCAAATGTCTGAGTGAACTCAAGTTATAAAGCTTCAATAAAATATCAATGCCTCAATCAAAGCATCAGTTGAGCTATTAATTATGTAATCAATTAAGTAAAGAAGACCTCAATGTTCATAACTCAACATGCATCGGTTAACTAAAGAGATCCTTGAAAAAGTTAATAATAGAAAGTGTGCATGTATGGAACTAAGAGTGAAGCATTGATGGCACTTAAGCTGTCATGTTAACTAAGTGATCAACAGTTAGTTAAAGATTTGTTTTAGTTCAAGTAAGTTAACATTCAGTTCAAGTAAGTTAACATTCAATTCAATATGTTAACATTCAACTCAATTAAAGTTAACATTTAGTTCAAGTAAGTTAACATTAAGTTCAAGTCAGTTAACATTAAGTTCAAGTAAAGTTAACATCAAATTCAAGTCAGTTAACATTAAGTTCAAGTAAAGTTAACATTCAGTTCAAGTCAGTTAACATGTAGATCAAGTCAGTTAACACTCATTCCAAGTCAATTAACATTTAGTTCAAGTGAGTTCAATTTAAGTTTAAGACATTGAACATTCAGTTAAAGCTAATTGACGAAACGAAGGGAACTAATGTTAGCATGGAGGGAGTTCTAGTTAGCTCTTCCTTGTGAATGCACTATGTGGTGCTCTCAGTATGCTTACTGAGCCTCATATGCAGCACCCTATGCATGCTAGGGTTTTTGGATTGTTATTAATATGATAGGCATATGACAAGTTCAATACAATTGCATACATTTGTTATTGCAAGGTTACATTGGATCTCTCTTCTCTACTATTGTAATGATATATCTTATCAGGTAATATTCTTATGTGTTGTAAACCATTCTCTCCAAATCTATCTATCATACTCAAACAATTGTTTGGTTTTTCATCCTTCGTGTTTGGAGGGTTTTCCCAGGGTATTTTTTGTCTCTCATGGTTTACTGATTTATATGGCCGATTTATGGAGTTGATTTATATGGATTATTTATGAATATGATTTATGTGGTTTATTTATGAGATTAAAATGTGCTGAAATTTATTGATAAATTTTTTACAGTTCAAGCATATATGATTTTTATCAAAACATTTGCATTTCTATATGATTCAGATCTCTTATTTATCAGCCTCTCTCTCTCCTTCTCTAGATCTTTTCTTATTTCAAATATATTCTCTCTTCTCCTCATCCATTGAGTCTCTCACTCTTCTCTTCAAAAAATATCTCTTTGAAATGATCTAGTGATCCCTTGTACCTTTCTCCTCTCCTTCGGATTTATTTTATAACATCTCAATGACTACCATTCTAGAATACCCTAGAACCTTACCCTACCATATTTACCTCATACTACAAATTTTGAGTTTAAATAATTTATTTACTGCTTCTTTTTAAAGAAAATCTGAATTTTGTTAAAATACTTATTGCTTATTATGAAGGTGCATTGATTGGACATAAAGGATAAATCATAATTCCATGTAATGCCATACATTGGTGCTTGAAACTTGCTACAAAATACATACAAATCTGAACTCTATACTGATGATTTCGATTGACATTGGGATTAAATTTTTCACATAAGTATATTCATTTTTCCCTCTTTAAATTCTAAGTTTTGGGGCTAATTTCACACATTGGTATTTGCATTTGTGAACATATGAAGTAGTAAGTAGTTCATATTAAGCCCAATAAAAGTAGTTCATGCATGTGCATAGCCTAGGTATATGGCCTTTTGGTTTCTGCTTAAATTATACTAATCAATATAATGATCTAAACCTAAAGAGGTCATAAAACCCTAGTTCCATCTCATAACTTGTGAACCCTAGTTATTCATGCATATTGTAGTTCATGAAACCCTTGTTGGTTTTGAATTTGTAAGTGTGTCCTAGGGTTATATGGCCTTTTGGTTAATACTTTAATGAAAATAACATATCCTCTGATATCTATACTCATGAATTTCTTATAATTCATGAAACCTTAGTTGGTTTTGCTTGTAATTCATGTACATGTGTTTCTACTTCTAAGTCATGCAAGCATGTGAACTTCCACTTGTGTTCCATGTTCAACCCTATTCATTTTGTTTCATGTATGTGCATAGCTCAGGCATATGGCCTTTTGGTTTCTACTTAAATGATACTAACCAATCTCATGATCTAAACCAAAAGAGGTCATAAAATCCTAGTACCATCTGGATGCATCCATGGAGCTGGATTACACTTTTTGGCAAGGCGCTTTCAGAAACAACACAAAAACGTACCTCGATTGAGCAATTTTTAAACCCTCGATCGAGGGTTTAACAAAACCTCTATCTAGGTTTTAATACATCGATCTAGGTTTTAAAAAAACCTTGATCTAGGTTTTAAGACCTCGATCTATGTTTTAAAAAAACCTTGATCGAGGTTGTAAGGCTGCAATCGAGGTACTTGTGCCAAAAAAAATTATAAAAATAGGTTCAAACGGTAGCTCGATCAAGGGTTTAATAAAACCTTTATCAAGCTTATTTAAAAACCTCGATCGATGGATGTTAATACCTCTATCGAGCTCAATACCTCCATTGAGGGATGTTGAGCTCGATCGAGGGATGTTAATACCTCGATCGAGCTCAATACCTCTATCTAGGGCCTGCAAAACAGAGAATTAGCCCTCTTACAGGAAAATCAATGTTTCTTTGTGTCTTCTAGGGGTGTAAAACCTGCCATTCATGGCACATAACTGAGTGAAGTTCATACCGATAGATTCATCACCTAATCCTCTATCCATTGACGTATGATGCACATGTTTGGAATTCATATCTGTTTTTTTTTAATTAGTTCTAAAACTTACACTTAGAAAACCTCACAACAACTTTGAAGCATCTCAAAAGAAAAATACACATGGTAAAAAATACACATCCAAAAATTTCTTAAAAATGCACAACCCACACATCAATGTGTCCTCTTCAAAAGGGTATCTTTGGTTTTTCAATTTTTGAAAACAGTGACAAAAAGTTGGGATGGACACACATGTGTATAAAATGATGTTGAAATTAGATGTGGTCACTTTTGAAAAATAATAAATAATTGTATATTGTGAAATAAATTAACAAAAAAATATGCAAACCACAATGCATTTTGTGTAGATCATGCTCAAATATATATATATATTTTTAATTATTAATGTAAAATTGAATTATTGGGGTTGGACACGAGCCACTTATTAACTTCTTCAAATTTTTAAGGTCACACAGTTCATTAAATGCGAAATTTCACACATTAAATGACATCAAAATATTTTTTTAAAAATATCATTGGGAATCCAACATAATATTCTACAATTTGTTTTTTTACTGCAATTTGAAATTCACATGGAATATATACGTTTCTAGGGCTTCTATCTAGCACATGAGTAAATATTTAGGTTTTCACCACCAAATTTGGCCAAAAAGTGTTACCCACCTTCATGGAATCACCCATCTCATAACTTGTGAACCTAGTTATAGTATGCAATTTGTAATTCATAAAACCCTAGTTGGTTTTCAATTTGTAAGTGTAGCCTAGGGCTATATGACCTTTTGGTTTCTACTTAAATGATACTAACCAATTTAATTTGATATTCAAACCTAAAGAGTTCATAAAACCCTATTTTTTAGTTCCATGTCTCAATTTGTGAGCCCTAGTTTTATTATGCGGGTTGTTGGATTATACTTTAGTACAAGAATAATATAGCTTGTGATCTCTAGACATGTAGTGTTTTCTTAATGCTACAACATGTGTTTTCTTAGTGATATCTAGACACACTGGGCCATAAAAACATGAGGGAGAGGGCCACTTAGAGGTGATCGCATGCCAGGATACCAACGGATTCGACAGTTCATCGATCCGACCTTAGGTTTCAGAGTTATGTTGAGTTGAAAGTCACATGAAAATGTCGTTCAGGGACAATTGGTGACTTTTGGTCTGGGAGCGAAAAACCAAAAAGAGAAACAAAATTTCATGTCCTTGGCTCTTGCAAGTATGTATGGGAAAGGACGATATGGGAACCCTACCAAAACAGGAACAGTCGATGGTTTTGCAAAGTTGACCCACTAACGTGAGAGATTCATTGAAGGAAACTGAGCAAAACCCTAGTTAACAAAATCAATGCACAATGAAGTCACTAGGCCATGAAAACATGAGGGAGAGGGACACCTAGAGGTAATCACATGCCAAGAGACCAACAGAGTCGACGGTTCATCAAACCGACATCAGGTTTCCGAGTTAGATCGGTTGAAAGTTGCATAAAAATGTCTTTTAGGGACACTTGGTGACTTTCGATACGGGAGAGAAAAACCAACTAGAGAAGCAAAATTGCATGTCATTGGCTCCTGCAACTTTGTATGGGAAAGGCCAATATGGAAACCCTACCAACATGGGCATGGTCGAGGGTTTTGCAAAGTTGACCCACCAATGCAAGAGTTTCATTGAAGGAAACTGAGCAAAACCATAGTTTACAAAATCAATGCACAATGAAGTCACAGGGCCATGAAAAAATGAAGGAGAGGGTGACCTTTAGGTAATCGCATGCTAGGGGACCAACAGATTCAACAGTTTGTTTATTTGACCTCAGGTTTCCGAGTTATGTAGAGTTTAAAGTTGCATGAAAATGTCGTTTAGGGACACTTGGTGACTTTGGATCAGGGAGCAAAAAAAAAGGGAACAACAAAATTGCACAGTGTTGGATCTTACAATTGTCACGGGGACTTCACTTAGTGAACCTTTTACATAGCATGTGTGATCGTGGGATATTAAAGAATACCCTTAATTTCGAGAGATATTGACCCAAACTCTTTTTTTTGAAACCCCCTCCCAATACTTAAAACCTCCTCCCCACCCCTTTTTTTACCTCAATCCTTATAAACCACCCTACCCACCCCCACCTTAAACCCCTCATCCCCCCAATAGCTGCAATATATTGGTTCAAATTTTTATAATTTTAAAACCCACAATATGAGCTAACGTGATAGGATATTGGTCAGCAGGTGAAGCCCCCGTGACAATTCTGTATGGGAAAGGTCTATATGGGAACCCTACCAACACAAGCATGGTCGAGGGTTTTGCAGAGTTGAACCACCAAGGCAAGAGTTGCATTGAAGGAAACTAAGCAAAACCCTAGTTTATGAAATAAATGCACAATGGAGTCATTGGGCCATGAAAACACGAGGAATAGGGACACCTAGAGGTAATCACATGCTAGGATACCAACAGATTCAATGGTTTGTCTATCCGACCTACGGTTTCTGAGTTATGTTGAGTTTAAAGTCACATGAAAATTTCGTTTAGGGACACTTGGTGACTTTCATTTCGAGAGCAAAAAATGAAACGGAGCAACAAAATTACATGACATTGGCTCCTATAAGTCTGTATGGGAAAGGTTGATATGGGAACCATATCAACATAGGCACGTTCAATGGTTTTGCATAGCTGACCCACCAATGCAAGAGTTGCAAGAGTTGACCCAGCAATGTAATTAAATGTACATTAATATAAAAAACATAAAAAAAAGTAAATTGCAACAACACGAGAGGATGTTATTTTCTGATTTATATTTGTTGGTGTCTAAATACACCAGGTTGTTTTTAGTGCCTCCAATGTGCAATAGATCGTGTTTGTATCTTAGGCACATAAAAGGCTAAACATTAGTACTCTCATAAGAAAATAAAGAGAACCCAATAAAAATGTGCAAACATTATTTATAGATAACTCACCTGAGTTTGTAGGATCCTGTTTATAGTGTCCAGTATCCTCTGAATAGTATTATTTATGTGAATGGTATCCATCAATCACAGGTTAGTACATTGGAAATAAACTACGGTTGAATAATTGAAATTGTGCTTCAACATGCCCTTTAAAGTTTAAATAATGCATCTGACAATCTAGCCACACTAGAAAATCTAGTAACACCTGACAATGCACTCACTTGAGTAGGCCATCTTGATCATCTTTGTTGTCGATGGTGTCCATCAATATCTCGTGCTCTATATGAGGTAGCAAGTATCGTACATGTGACCTATTTTTTTTCGAAAGTGTACGCAACTTGATTTTATGATACCAACTACCAGGTTGGTGAAGTGGTATACAAGAGCTCCTTGTCTATAATCCTGATATATATACCCACCTTTCCTTTTTTGTTGTGCTTCTAGGTACAAGTACTCCCATTTTATAACCATCGATCCAGCTAGGAATCCAATATTTTCATCATCTGTAACAGGTTCGAGAATGGTTTGTTTCCCCTCTAAGCAACGTTGCAACCAATAGTCAGAACCCCATTCATTATTTTTTGGGGAACCACTGCATATATATGACCTATGAAAGAAAATAGGTCGAGTTAACGATACATTTTCTTAAATAAGGTCTTGCATGTAACATAAATTAAATTTCTTTCAATCTAAAGGCTTGTAGTGATTTAGGTACTACTAATTTACTTTTTTGTACCTACTTGTATGAGATCTGATATGTGATCATAGTTTGTAAAAATATGTGTATGGTCATCTTCCAAATGGTCTTTTTCATTGACCCCCTTGAAATTAGTGCCAAGTGTCACTCGATCCCATGTATCAACTATATCTGTATACTCACAATCATCCCATTCATCGATGCTATGGGAACTGCAAAAGAAATCCTTCAATCTTGTCCAAATTTGTAGGGTCGAGTTGTCTAAGCTTCTAATTGAATGAAACTATCGAGTTCCATGCATTGTGTTCACCCGATGTATTTGGGATCAATCCACTTATGTCATCTGCCATAATATTCTCCACACTAGGTTGTTCCTTGTTGCTTGTTCTCCTATCACAAATGAAACGTCTCGAAGGTGAGCACCTGTAAACTTTATATCTTCCCTTCGAAGGGAAGTTTTAATGCATGGACAAACACCATTGCGCTCTCCTTTGCCATGAACAGGTTCAAAGTAGTTCCATATATGTGGCACCTTGTATTATATGTGCAACAAACACAACCATTGAAATACACATGCATTCTTGAACTGTCTAGCACAACCATCTCATCAAATCAAATGACAATATGATAGGTATATCCATAGCTATCACATGATCATAGAATAATTTAAAACAATGTTGCACGTAATAGATGTAATGGGTCCGGTCGTCACTTATGTAGAAGTGACTTTCTTTCAGTATCAAGTGTCTCTTCATTTCTATTTGGACCATGTTGATATGTGACATGGACCATTATTCTCACCTTCTCCAAGTGATAGTATTGACTTTGTATTTCACTTTGTGGTTGTAGGGTGTAATTTTCCATAAATTCAACCATTGATAGTATTGTCACGAGAGGGAAGGTGTCTAGGCATATTCTGAATTTCTCATCTTGCCACCGTGCCATATCGACAGGTTGAATGTACTGTTGTATATTTCCACAAAACTCTGAAATAAAATCACATACTTGCACCTGGTGTAAATAAATAAATAGTGTTATAAAACAACATAAAAATATTTACATGAATATTAATATGTCAATATTTAAGAATGTTAAAAAACAACATAAACAATGTGCAATCAGTTACATGAATAATATTCATGTACATTGTTAATTGTGAATTCACCAATTTAATATTCCTGCTTTCTTTCCCATCATGTAGCTGATATGTCTCATACTGATAGTTCTGCTTCTCGACAATTGCATTCCCGAATGCTTGATATTCACTCTCATGGATGCAATCAGATCATAATGATAGCCCACCATAATTGTTGCAAGAACCCTCTACACATTCTTTTAAGTAAAGTGTCTGCCCATATTGCCTCAGACACATTATGCTATGGATGAAATCTCTAGATGAATTGGCGGTACTGTACTTGAGCATTCCTACACATGGTTAGTATGTAAAAAATGACGTATATGTGAAAATGTATGATAATATAGATCAAACTATATGTGGTATCTACAACAGCAAGCGTTCCACATGGTATTGATTCTAACATACCAACGCTTGCACTTTTCAAAATATCTTTTCCTGAGCCTTAGCTATATGTGTGTAACTTCAAACATTTCAAACAATTGAGTTTGTGTCATGTCAAGATAATTTTTAACATGAGGCTCATTGTTCATAGAAACCCTACAATTTTTTAACATGTCCTTTGTGTTAGAAGAAGGCCTAGTGTTATTGTCCCACAAAGTGTGCACTAGTCCCTTCACTACTTCAACTAACTTCATGTCTTTGCGGGGAAACCTACCGCTAAATGCCCATAATGTTTCCATTTTTCTCTCTACATCAAGATTGCCTCTTCTTACTGAATATTTTTTAAGTGTCTCTGGATGCAAGGGCACAATTTGTGATGTGCATTTAAGTAAACGATGTTGTCTTGTGGATCTACATACAATTGATTCAACCAACACGTGGCGAACCACATTACAGTCATGTGAACAAGTTGTTTTACCAATCGATGTGAATGAAACAACAAGAGATTTAACAATGTGATTACTTGATTCGATATTCTTCAATGTTATTATGCCTAACTTTCTTCTAACTGTTTCCATATTTCTAGATTTAAGCAAATCTAAGAACAATTGCATTACCGGATTTGTATTTTTTATCAAAATATTGTTTTATTATTTGAGAACAGTGATGAGGGATAGTGTGTTTAGCCACCTTACCATCCATGGAAGTCAATTTTCTCTTGTCCACTTATATGCGTTTAGGAGTTCTCTTTCATTTTAATGTGAGATATCTTGTCCTTTGAAATGTTGGAGTGACGTTTACATCCACAATAGGATGACAAGTTCGATTAGGATATTGAACCACCTGGCATGGTTGTTGCGGAGTCACATTTGCATCGTCAGCAACATAATTATTTAACTCTTCACAAGATTGTCCTCTTAATAATGGACCAAGAATACCATCTCCCCTATAACCAACTTCCATTAACGTTGCATTTTCTTCCTCAGCCTCTAGGTTAGGTACCTGTTGAGCAAGAATCGGAAGTATTTTCCCATCCAATGAATGTCGACGATTTCTTGAATCTTCCCTCTTCTTTTATTTTTTATTTTCAACTTCTTCTGATGTAAGCACCTTCCTCGTTGACTTACTACCTCTATTACATACATTACCCATTGAAATCCACCCAAACTTGTACAAAACCTATGGATTTGTGTAAAACATTATTAAATTACAGGTTGAACATTTCTTTGTGTGTGGGTTCAGAAGAATTCTGTCTTTTTCTACAGTTAAACTGGCCCACAACCTACAACCCAACATTTTTTATAAAAACATATCGCATATGCAATATACATACAATGCCTTTTACTTAATGGGTAGTTTGTATAACTTGATCACTAAATCGGATATGCAATATATCACATATGCGATTTAGTACATATCAAATATTGAAACCTGATAACCCTATGGTGGAACCCATTCCCATGCTTAAGACCTTGAGACCTATCCTCAGTGCACATAACCTCATAATGGAACCTATACCCAACCTAGAGGCCAAATATCCCATCTAGAAGGCATGTGTGGTAATTAAAGGACTCATTTATAGCTCATGAGCCATAAAAGCTTCATTTAGGTCCTAAGACTCTACCTTTTATTCCATGACTTTTCTCAAAGTCCCAAACCTTATAATGACACCCTTATTCCATTTAGACTCCATTTATAGGGCTTGTCGTAGTTTGGGACCTTGTGATTTGTCCATGAACCATAAAAACATCATTTAATCCATAGAAGATTGGATTTATCCTTGGACCATGGTAGTGTCTTCAGAATTATCTCTTGTCCGGAAATATTCATAATGGTTCCTATATGACCATGGTCAATGCCTCAAGAACAATATTCAATGCATGAAATAGTCTAATGGAAAATATATCCCATATTAAGGCTAAATATCCTCTTTAAAGGGAATGTGTAGTGGTTTAAGGCTTGTTTCTATTACGATTTTGTCCCATTACCATGGTTAAGACCCTAAGATCCATCCTTAGTGCATAAAACCTCATAATGACACCTAGATCCCACTAAAGGAAAAATATTACATCTATTTAAAGGCATGTGTGTTGATTTAGGGACTCATTGTCTTCTCTTCCATGACTATAGTCAATGTCTAGAGACCCATCCCTCCCATCCAAAACAATATAATGGAACTCCTATCCCATTATAATACCATTTAGACTCCAAATATTCCATCCAGATGGTCTATGGGGTGGCCCATTACCCAACATTAAATTGGTTAAGGCGGGGGGCAGTCAAAGGAGGGAGAGGAAGGTGTAGATGGATTCATGGGAGGGAGGGATGGGTAGGGGAAATATATGGGGTTTATGAAGGGAGGATAAATATAAGGAGAAGGGAGGGATGAGTAGGGGATAGATATGAGGGGGGACTCGAGGGAGGACAAATACAAAGGGAATGGATTGGTGGGAGGGGAATAAATATAAGTGGGAGGGAGGGACCTAGGGTTTTATACATTGTCAAGGAATGAAACCTCTACTTTAGGCCCTAAATGAAGCTTATAGGAATCTAGTACCACCAATAACACCTGAAAACACCACATGTTATCTCTTGAGGGCATTCTTAGCTTTGTGTGTGGGCATTGACACCATTAGGTTGTTTTAATCACTAAGGATGGGGTTATAGACCCTTGACATGGTTGAGTGATCAAGAAACCTGGGTCATAGACACTAAAGGAAGATTCTAGGGATCCACACGAAAGAATAATGTATCAAGCCACCACACATGACCTCTCTAGGGGGTCTTTGGCCTTATATTAGGGATATGTGAGAAATTGGGATTTTTTTACAGTAGTTATGGGTCTCGGGGCCATATGCATGGGAATGG
Source organism: Pseudotsuga menziesii (assembly GCA_001517045.1). Taxonomy (NCBI): domain Eukaryota; kingdom Viridiplantae; phylum Streptophyta; class Pinopsida; order Pinales; family Pinaceae; genus Pseudotsuga; species Pseudotsuga menziesii. The sequence goes on from LPNX011193477.1 coordinate 345,384, forward strand.
GAGGAAACCCAAGTCTTGGGCCCTAAATGAATCCCTTAGTCATTGAAGGTCAATAAGTACACTTCAAACTACCATGGAGGACCTATTGATGGTATCCCAACCCAAAAACTGGGGATAATCATGCCATCTAGAGGTTTTAAATAGTAGACACGGGTCTCAAGGACTTACACATGGTTGACAAAGTAAACCCAAGCCTTAGTCCATAAAGGAATATTATATCCATCCAAGGCCTAAATTGATACCTCGAATCACCTCACATGACTTACAAGCACTAGGTATGGGTCATGTAGCCTTCGACATTGTTGGGGGAGTAAAAATTGGGATTGGACTCTCAAAAAAGCTTCTAGGATTCCATGACCATGAAAAATGCCTCAAGTGACTAGCCATGACCTCTTGAAGTTACCCTTTCCTTCGAGTGGTGACATGGATGTCATTATAAGGTTCTGGATAGTAGATATGAATCCATGGGTCTTGGACATTGTTAAGGTAGGAAAACCAAGCCTTGTACCATAAAGAAAACTTCTTAGAATATAATTTTAGGAATGAAATTTGATCCACCATACATTACCTCATGAGCATATCCCTAGCCTCCATGTGGGGTAATTAGAAATAATAGGATGTTTTAAGCCCTACTTATGGATATTAAGGTCCCCAACATAGTTGTGGGAGAATCCCTAAGACGTAGGCCCTAAATGAATGTTAAAGGAATATTGACCCAAGAATGATGCCTTGAACGAAAAAAATATGTCTTAAGAAGATATTTGGCATCCAAGTGGGAATATTAGTATGATTATGAGTTCTCGAGCACAATGTTTACATCGTGGAGCCTCAACATAGTCAAGAAATGACACCTTAGCCTTAGGCCCTAAACGATTTTTTTGTGTGTCCAAGACCAAAAATAATGCTTCAAAACAACATAAATGATCTTGCAATCCTTATCCTTGTAGTGGATGTGTTTGTACCATTAGGAATTTTTTAGAGCTACATATGAGTTTCGAGCCTTAGAGAAAGGTTAGGCAATAAAAATCAATCATTAAGTCTAAAAAGAAGCTTCTATGTCTCTAGTGCCATGAACAAGCTCCATGGACAAGTGCCTTGAACCTCCAATAATCTGACCTCATTATCCATGACCGTTCACAAATTTTAGGCTAAGCGTCGTCCTTTTGCCACACTAAACCGCTTTGGAGCGGCTAATAATTGCTAAGATCATTTCTTTTTAGATGGAATTTCTCCCAAATCCTATCCACTAACTTGGTAAACTCTTTTTTACTCTCGTACCAAGATAATAAAGCTAAGACGCATATGCGATATGGATAACGTTAAACGCATATGCATTTTTTAAAAATTTAAAAACTCGACAGGAACAAGGCTTGGCATTAAGGCTTGGCATTATATTCGAAAATAACTTTAGACTACCAAACCTATTGGCTAGGACAAATTAACCAGGGCTAATTGCTGTATTTTAGAACTCTACCAATATGCTCAGTTTCAATGGCATGTTTTGCTATGGCAAACACAATATTTTTTTTATGAAAATATAGAATATTGTAGAGCACGATCTTATGATTCTGAATATGTAATTTTTTCCTTAAAATGTATGTTTTATTTATTTATTATTATTATTCTTAATGACACACATCAATTTTTCAAAATAGATACAACGATTGTCTTTTATATAACTTTTGATTGCCTTCACCATTTCCCAAGAAAACTATATGGTGCACTAGAGGAGAGCGAGCTCTACAATCTTATATATAGAAATCAAGGATTTCATTAATTTTTTCCCCTAAAGTGTTGCACCCGCACAAAAAGTTTTCATTTCAAGATTTTGTGACTTCAATAATTAATAATAATAAAAATAATTCATCAAAAATTCTGAATAAATAGTGTTGTACTAGGCCCATATGTCCTTTATATGTTTGCAAGATTTTATCCAAAATCAACATCATTTTCCTCATATAGTGTTGCAGCCGCACAAACATATATGTTATGATGTGCTGAAATTTTGAAAACCCAAATTAGCGGAAACTAATTTTATAATCATTTACACACATTTTTTTGCATAAATGTTATATATTATGAAAGTTGATTCAATTACCTATCTTTTGTCTTTTTACTTCATCTTCAAATCCATTAGGGAAGTATCACTAATTGTCACCTAAAGTCAGAGGTTCCAAGTATTTTCAATATTATGTGGCATATAAAGTGTCTTTATAGGAGTCCATGATTGTGCATCAGCCCGGTTATTAAACTCATAGTTAAAGTTAAGTTCATGGTTGTATCATTATTGGAGTTAAGCTAATAGTTGTATCTAATAGTTAAAATTAAAAAAAATATTATAAAAGTTATTGCACTCAATATAACAGATCGATTGATCTCTACTCCTATCTTCCAAATGGAGTTGGACTAAGCCTTATGCACATTAACTTGAGTCGCAACTGCCATATGGATTTAGACTGTCATATGAGCTGCATATGAGTTGTCACATGATTTCAAAGGAAGTGCACATTACTTCAACTCCCAGCTATAAAATGGAGTTATACTATCTCATGGACTTCAATGGATCTTTAATTAAATTATGCATTTTTTCAAAAACTAATTTGCGCGAAAATATTGGCCATTGAATTTGTCAAGCCAAAATATTCGCATTATTGCATCGAAGAGGTGCATTCTACAACCCAGTAAAGGAGAGATGTGTAACTCCTTCTATGCTCATCCTAGAGTTGACATGTGTCTTTTATAAATAACTCCTCCCGTGTTCATCCTAGAGTTAACATGTGTCCTTTATAAATAACTCCTTCCGTGCTCATCCTATAGTTGACACATGTCTCTTATAAAAAATAATAAAATATTATTAAAAATAACTAGTTGGCTTAAATTAAATTTAAATTATTTAGAATTCCATATATATAAGACAATATAAATTAGATAAATTAAAACCGTAAAAATTAGATTACACATTTCCACTCTAAAAAATGGTTTGCACCTTGAGAGATTTGATCCCTCTCGATGCTTGATAGATCCACTTTTAGATGGATCTATGCTGGTTGGATTCACAATTGGAGCAAGTTTGACAATTCAATCCCATGCTAGCCTTCAAATTGAATGTTGGGTAGCTTTGAAATTGAGTTATATAGATTTCAAACATGTCCCTAGATATGGTTCTCCTTTTTTCTATATGTGGTATTCCTGAGAAAAGGAGACAAATAAATTTGGTTTGTATAATAGTTAGTGCATATTAAGAGTTTTTTTCATTTATCCACAAACAAATCCAACCATTCATTGGATTTGTGTTGCAAACTATTTAAAACTCACACCTAAAGATAACATGGAAAATTTCTTCCATGCTTTCCATTTCAATATAATCAATTCCCTAATCAACAACCAAAGTCTTGTGTTGATCAACATACAATTTTTAAACCCAACTAGGTCTCCTATTCAATTATGTAGTGATGGAAAATTTGTTATAAAAAAGGTTAAAACAAACTTCTACAACCACTCAACTTCCTTTAATGATTTTTTTGTTTTCTTTTCATTGTATTTATATTACCTACATCAAAACTATTTCTCATTGATAGATGTCGATCAAGCACAATTTGGTTCCATTAACCATAGTAGCTTCTATAATGACGAAGTGATAGGAAAATTTGTAATAAATAGGTTAAAGCAAGCTTCCATTAACGCATTTCGAATAAAAATAAATGTAGGCCCTCAAAGGCATGTTAACCTTATGGGAAGCCTCACCTTCACCTGCGTAAGGACTCCTTAGTGATCTAGCTAGGTGTTAGCTCTACGTAGATTTCCCGAGTAGCATCTTCTAAGACAAGAGATTAGTTGAAGTGTTGTAAGTTTGCTACATTCCATTGTAACATCCTCAAAAAATATCATATTCTAACAAGTGAATTACAAAAATAAATATTCCTCCAATTTTAAGACAAAGGAAATGTAAACCCAACTTGAAAAGATTCATTTCAAAGGTCACATGACTAGTTAACTATACCACAATTCCAACAGAAAAGCTAATACTTTTATCATTTGCAACCATGCTTTTACACTAATATAGCCCTATCTAAAATAAGCCCTATAGCCCTATCTAAAATTATCCAATCTAATACGAATATGCTAGATAAGATGCGGAAAAACATAACACAGGTCCTATAGTCACGAAAGAATGAAAAGTTGGAATGAATAATGTCATCCAAAAAGTTCTCAAATGTTCTTGCACAAATTAATATGCTTATAGGAAAAGTATTTCCCAAACCATTCTATAATAAGCAAAATTTGTGGTTCAGGGTACTACCCAGCACTAGGAAAAACAAGCCAACTTTTACTACAAGAAAACCATATCATCCAGTTCCATAGCACAAGGGGAACAGATGAATTGTTTGAGGGCTGATGTATTCCCATTTGACGTGGAGAAGCTGCAGTTGAAAAATCTCCACCTGTCATGTCAATATTTTCAATAATAATTCTAGGGATTGGACAATTGAAGCCTCCCATGCTATCTCCTCCACCAAAGCTACTTGTAGGGATTAGACAATTGAAGCCTCCCATGCTATCTCCTCCACAAAAGCTACTCGTAGGCTATGTTACTAGAAACCAGAAACTTGGAACTAAACGAGAGAAATGGGAATGAAACAAGAAACTAAGTTTATAGGTTTTGCATATAAAAAAGGAGAAGAGAAAAAACAATAACATAGGATAAAAAGACAAGTATTAAAATGTTAAATAATTTGTTAGTGTAATTTTTTATCTTAGATACTTCAAAAAAGATATAGCAATTTTAGTAAATTCCATGTAATATCCCTTATATGATGTACAGATAAGAATATTAACTTGCTGCAATTTTTTTAATTAAAATTTCTGAAATTGAATTAATTCACACAAAGCCTTCTCGGACTGGGCAAATCAGGGATTTCTTCTGGGAAATTTTGTAAGCAAAAGGAATGAGTAGTGGGAAGCAACCAAAGATATTTCAGACATATAATTTCCTCTTCCCTAACACATTTAGATCTGATGCCATTTAGGGTTCAGAGACCGCTCCGCGGAAACCTACTACCACGCTTCTGGGCAGTCAAACCGTGAAACTAGGAAGAGTAGTTCGGTCTGTTTCAACCAGGGGATTATGAAAACTTGTAGAGGGTTGTTACAGTATTAATTTAACATAATAAATAGTTTTGGACAATTTTCATAAGTTCTGGAAAGTTCTGAGTAGTTTAGAAGAAATGTTGGTTTTTCCGACAGTTTTGGCCTAGTTAAATCCAGCGCAATGGAGGATCCAAAAATGCATTACAAACCAAATAAAAAAATTTCTGGAGGTACGTAAGGGAATTCGAGTCTGTCAGTGACCCACAGGAACAAACGGGGCTCAGTTTGAGTTAGCAGAACTCATTTTACATCAAACTTGGCAAGATCAGTCAATGAAAGCTAGCAATCTAGCTAGGGTCTAGATTTAAGCAGTTAATTCGTGTAGATTTAATTTCTGAGATACATATGAATTATTACAGAGGTAAATAACATCCCACTAAACATATTAAATCTCTTCATACAGTTCCCCAACCTTGCATATTCCTCATAGCACTCTGATTCATCAATTTTCCCCCATACAGTGATAAAATAAGCTTTTTTGAGGAAACTGAAGACAAAATTCTTTGTGAACAAATATTTTTCGACCTGATATATATAAATTACAGAGTAATATTCTGCTACAGATCAGAAACCAAATACCAAACTGACCATTACAGGGAGACTCCAAAATAAGGGGCAGGAGGCCCAGAACATGACCGGCAAAAGTGGTTGTGAGCACGGATGAAGCATGGGCTTCACTGGAACTCAACCAGAACTTGATGGAGGCTGTAATAACTTCTGGAATAATCTTCAATGGATGAAATTAGCGCTCCATAAACCTGCAATAGATAGAAAGGGAGATAGAAGAGAAGGGAGGAGGGGTTTGGGGACCATCACCCAATGTTCTGAGGCACAACACTCAGAGAGTATTCTCACATAGCATAACCACAATATAAAATCATCCAAACTGAATCAATGGGTTTGAATTTATCTTTTATAGACTTATGGATGACCTGCTTAGTAAGTTGAGGCCAATGGTGACCTGTGAGAGCAATTATTTAGGAAAAATTTATCCTAGGAAGAATAATTAATAACAACTTGAGCCCTTAGGAACTTAGCATGGTCATCACTTTTAATGGTCAATTTTAGGGAACATGACAGTCCTCCCCTCCCAAATCTACTTTTCCTCAAGCAGAAGCACCACGAAGTGTTGCAAATTTTTCCACCATGTTTTTGCTGCACCACTCTGATCATAGCCATTTTTTTTTTATACCACTTCCTTTAGCAAAATTTCCAACCCAGTTAAAGTAACTAAGCATAATTCATGGATCCCACTGCCTCATCTGCAAGGACCCAAACTTTTTTGCTACCTTTTGAACTCTATCATTCCTAAGAATGCCTAGATCCCATGGTTTTATCTGCCTCCTTCCACCCATCAATAAAAACAACAGAATTTTATCATTGTAGAGGAGCAAAATGAGGTTATGAAAATCATACCACCATACTGGGAGCTCATCTCTCCCCATGCCAAACTGAACATTTTTTAAACTCTCCCACCAATCATGGAATTCCTTAATGCGGGACCAAATCATCTTGAGCCTCTCTAAAGTATGAAAATCCATGTGGAAGCTAGCACTGGAACTTAGGCCACTGTTGTTATGAATGCACAAGAGGTTATCCCATGTCCCTCCATGTATACTGAAAGCATCATATAGCAACCATACATGCTGATTCCATTGTTCATACAATTTCTTTGATGTGTCCAATGTTTCTCCATTGATGCAAGCAAGATTTTTACCCTCCAGTGCACACATCTCAATCATGTGTCTAGCCACCCAATCAATGGATGGACAAAATTCCATACTAAATGATTTAGGTAGGAATAATTCAGCCACTACTAATGCACTTTTCAAACCACATGGTTTGACCATCAATACCTCAACTAGAAGAGTGAAAATATCAAGCTCCTCTTGTGGCATCAATAGAAAAAATCCTTTCACCCAATTTTCATCCCCACATGATGTAGCTGAAATAGAAGTGTGGGGTGAACAATTGTGATCCAAATCCCTAGAATGCTCATCGATCAAGATAATGGATCCACACATTCCTCCATTAGTTTTCTGAGTGACAGTGTGATCATGTGCCTCCTCCAAAGTTGTACAACATTTTCCTAGAGGCAACTCATAATCTCTTAGGAACCATGCAAGTGCTTGATCTTCATATTTCTCGACCTTAAAATTCTCAAGCACATGCAAATCGGAATGCACCTCATGTGCATGTATATGGGAGGTATATAATAGCCGCAAAATAAGTCTTTGTTGCTGTTCACATGTCAAGACAATGTCAGTCACAACAAAAGAATTATTGCAGAAATAAAAAAGTTTCCCTCCCAAGGTCTTCATTCCAAATATGTCTCTATGGAACTCAATAGGTGCTCTCCTCTTCATCCAATGGCTCAACTCTCTGCCATTGATCCAAGGGTGCAAAAATCCATCAATTGACCCTAACATTGAAATTATGTGTAGATTTGATGCCTTCTTTTCAAAAGTGGCTGCACACACATGCCCTTTCTACTGCTTGTAAATCATAGAGAAATCAGCAATATTAAAAACAATTTTCTTGCAACAAGACATAAAAATTTTACCTTCCATATTTTCCTCTTCTATGATTCCTCTATCCAACCATCTAGTGGATGAATCAGAGATATTTATTGCTGATTTATATGATCTATAATGATCCATATCTTCTGCAATAGGATCTATCTCCCTTGGGGACAAATCATGATCCCCTTGTTGTGCATGTGACACAAACCAGAAAAATTTATTCACCCACTGTTCATTCCCCACTGGTGTTTCTGAATCTATGACATGTAGGAAATAACTGTGAACCTTCTTTGCCTGTTTGCAACCTTCAGTAATCATACTTATGGCTGCAACTTTTTCATTATTGGCTAGCCCAAATTGGGTGCTCTCATCCCACTCTTCCATGGGAGAGTGTCTGTCTTCAAGGAACAACTCAAGTTTCCTTGGAAAGAACTCAAGTGCTTGGTTCTCATAAAACTGTTCTGCACAATCTTTAAGCACATACTGAATAGAATGCTCCTCATGGTCCACCCAATCATGAGGTTCCTCCATGCCATTGACCCAAAAGGGATGACTCTCAGGAAATATTGAGGATTCAGTCAATTCTTTCCACTCTTGTTGGAATTGTTCTATCTTCATTTGTGATTCTAAGAGGGCACTTTGAGTGTATCTCAAAGAATCTTGGGTGGCCAACAATTCACCTTTCAGCTTGTATTTCTCTTCTTCATATATGCAAATACTTTCTTCATTATGCAGTGATGCTTCCCGCAATAACTCAACAAGCTCAAACATGTCATTTTTATCTGAAAGAAATTGTGAGAAATTACCTTTGATTGCGGACATTGCTTTCTAGATATTCTCCATGGCTTCAAAGGAAGATTGGTCTTCCATTAAAGCAGCTTCCCAACACATCTTTGACACTGAAGCATGAGTGTCATGGAGAATTTTCAGGGCCTCTTGGATCTTTTGTTCATCCATCTTCAATGACCCTGCAAGAAGATGAGGTTCTTGTAGATGTTCCTCCTCTTCATTTTCCATCTCTGGATCCATTTCATGTAGTGCACTTGAGGTTTTGAAATCTGATCCATATGTTGTTTCTGCAATATATTCATATTCTAAGTCCTCAACAACATAATTTGGGCTGCAATTTAACTGCTCATTCATCCTTGGTGCGCCAAAAAGATATTCTCTCAAAGTTTCATCCTTCATACTGCATTCATTTTTTACACCAGAATTTTGAACCTCGTCACTAGGGGGCTCAACCATTCTGAACTCTTCACTGGAAGTGGCTTCCATATCAGACTTACACAATGTCACATAAAAATCAGAATTTACTAACTCACCATGTGTGATTTTCTCCTCCTTATGTGGTGGAATTATGATGGCTTGTTCACCCACCCATTTCTCTGCTTCACACCCTACTAAGATGTATTCATATTGTGCTTCCTTGTGAGGCTCAAGGGGTGACTGTAAATATGAATCATGTTTATCTTTTGGATCAGATCCAAAAGATGTCTCACTGTCATCAATCTGCCCCATATATTTTGCACTTATCTTGAAATCAGCGACAAAGAAATTTAGATTCATCTCACCTTCCACGTTACCACCAACTAGATGTTGGACTATTGGATCTTTAGTTGTGCATGGATCTTCTTCATCTCCTTCTGATGGAGGATTTTGTGATTCATCACCCTCATGGATGCTGCAAATATGCTGATCTCTCTTTCGGGAAAACCCAAATAATTTCTCAAAGAAATCATGTGCAGATGACTCTAATAAATCTTCACTTTTGGTCCTCTTTTCTATTCCTTTACTTTGAGAAGTGGAACAACTTAGTTCCTTTCTTGATGAATTATTGGTATTCAAAGAACCTACATGTGTTAATGTTTTTGAAAACATAGACTCTCTGTATTTATTTCCTTCATGCTGAGAGACACTCCTACTCCCTTTTCCATGTTTGCTTGCCAATTGCTTGGCAAGGAATTCTCTAGTCTCTTGATTTGTCTGAATGATGCTTTGGGATACATATTTCATCCCTTTCAACGTTATTTGCATTAAAATTCTTAAATATTCTTGATCATCCATTTTTGAATTCTCTTCTTCATACAACTCAAATTCTAAATCTCCCATGAATGGAACTAATTCCACAACTGCAACTTGAAGATATTATTGCTCTACTTTTCCACTGAGAGTTACTTTCCATAGGATGAGCCAAGGAAAGTGCTCTGATACCACTGTAATATCCCTTATATGATGTACAGATAAGAATATTAACTTGCTGCAATTTTTTTAATTAAAATTTCTGAAATTGAATTAATTCACACAAAGCCTTCTCGGACTGGGCAAATCAGGGATTTCTTCTGGGAAATTTTGTAAGCAAAAGGACTGAGTAGTGGGAAGCAACCAAAGATATTTCAAACATAGAATTTCCTCTTCCCTAACACATTTAGATCTGATGCCATTTAGGGTTCAGAGTCCGCTCCGCGGAAACCTACTACCACGCTTCTGGGCAGTCAAACCGTGAAACTAGGAAGAGTAGTTCGGTCTGTTTCAACCAGGGGCTTATGAAAACTTGTAGAGGGTTGTTACAGTATTTTTTTAACATAATAAATAGTTTTGGACAATTTTCATAAGTTCTGGAAAGTTCTGAGTAGTTTCGAAGAAATGTTGGTTTTTCCGACAGTTTTGGCGTAGTTAAATCCAGCGCAATGGAGGATCGAAAAATGCATTACAGACCAAATAAAAATTGTTCTGGAGGTATGTAAGGGAATTTGAGTCTGTCAGTGGCCCACAGGAACAAACAGGGCTCAGTTTGAGTTAGCAAAACTCATTTTACATCAAATTTGGCAAGATCAGTCAATGAAAGCTAGCAATCTAGCTAGGGTCTAGATTTAAGCAGTTAATTCGTGTAGATTTAATTTCTGAGATACATATGAATTATTACAGAGGTAAATAAAATCCCACTAAACATATAAAATCTCTTCATATAGTTCCCCAACCTTGCATATTCCTCATAGCACTCTGATTCATCAATTTTCCCCCATACAGTGATAAAATAAGCTTTTTTGAGGAAACTGAAGACAAAATTCTTTGTGAACAAATATGTTTCGACCTGATATATATAAATTACAGAGTAATATTCTGCTACAGATCAGAAACCAAATACCAAACTGACCATTACATGGATACTCCAAAATAAGGGGCAGGAGGCCCAGAACATGACCGACAAAAGTGGTTGTGAGCACGGATGAAGCATGGGCTTCACTGGAACTCAACCAGAACTTGACGGAGGCTGTAATAACTTCTGGAATAATATTCAATGGCTGAAATTAGCGCTCCATAAACCTGCAATAGATAGAAAGGGAGATAGAAGATAAGGGAGGAGGGGTTTGGGGACCATCACCCAATGTTCTGAGGCACAACACTCAGAGAGTATGCTCACATAGCATAACCACAATATCAAATCATCCAAACTGAATCAATGGGTTTGAATTTATCTTTTATAGACTTATGGATGACCTTCTTAGTAAGTTGAGGCCAATGGTGACCTGTGAGAGCAATTATTTAGGAAAAATTTATCCTAGGAGGAATAATTAATAACAACTTGAGCCCCTAGGAACTTAGCATGGTCATCACTTTTAATGGTCAATTTGAGGGAACATGACATTCCATGTATAGTAAATTATTATTCAACTTTAAAAGCTTTTTTCGAAAATCAATATAATTAATTCTCATTCTGAATTTCTGAATTGTTTTCTCATTAGATGTCAACTAATTGTAACTGCATTTTTTTTACGAAGATAGATTAAGAATACAATCTAAATTTACTATATAAAGATATAAATTTAAGTCAACAACCTTTAAGGATATAATGATTTTGTAACTATTTCTGTAAGGCCTAACCATACTTACAAACAAAGTTTATGAAATTAGAACGATGAAATATCATCAAATTAGAACTAAGAAAGCATTGCTCTCATCACCATTTGAGCTGGAAAAATAGACAAAATCAAGTTTTCGCTATTTTAAATGTTAAAGAAAAGGAAACAGTATAATTGGATTGAAAATCTTATTATACCTGGAAAAAAAAGGACAAAATAAAATTTCACTGAATTTAATAGTCGAATTTGTTATTTAATCAAGAAAGGTCCTTAAGAAACTAGATGACCTTTTTTTCAAAGAAACTACTGCAGCCATCACGTTTCTGGTAACAATGGTAGTTCCTTCTAAACATACACATACACCCTTTTTCTTGCACAATATTAGATCACTATCAAAACCATCTCTTCATTTCCAAACATAAAACACAAAAACCATGTTTAGTTGTAGAAAATTTTAGCAAGACATATTGATTAATTTACTCAATATAAACGCAAGAAAAACATCACTTTCAATGCAAATCCAAAAAAACCCAGTCAATCGCATATTTGAAGTAGAACCAAAGAACCAACTGCAGTTATTGCTAAATAAACTGCTAGTTTATCTCCAACAGTAGTTACGTTGTAAGGCGTTTAACAAGTGGGAGTCGACTCCCCCAATTAATGTTTTTTTTTTCCCAGCCGTAGGATTCTTTCGTCGGACGATTGGGGTCATATGGCTCCTTCATTGCTTGATCTGGTTCTGATTGATGTTACCTTCTAACTAAAAAATAGCTGTATCTATCCTTCATAATGTGTTGTATCTGTCCTTCAATTGAATAAGGAGCCGCACCAGCACCAGTTCCCTGGGCATCAATGGAATATGGAGCTGCCCGAGCAGCATCTCCAACAGCTAAAGCAGCACCAGTTTCAATAGCATTTTCATCAGCTGTTGAAGAGATGGTTCAAGCGTCATTCCCAAGAGAACAATTTGTCTTCCCATTAAAAGCATAAAAACGACCAGCATAAAACCATGGCTTTGTCTTATGCGCTATGCACCATTCCTGCTCAGTTGCATGTTTGCCTCCGGATCAAACTCATGCGGATGTGAAACCCACTTACTAACCCACCCGACGTACTCATGCTGTATGTAATGCCCGATGGATTTTTAACGTGCTCATTCTGGAATAGGCTCTGCTCCTTCCTTTGCACTGGAATCAGGGTCTCGATCTCAATCAACAGTTATAGCAGACCAATTAGCCAACTCTATCTTTTTACCTTAGGACAATTAATATAGAAGTAGTAGCAACAAAGATGTTCCCAGTGATTATAGTCCCCCTCACAAGAGTCCTAACCTTGTCCTTGCGCGTTAGGACCCCACCTTTCGAACTATCTATCTCATTTAGAGACATTCAGGTAAGGGTAACCAGTCGCGCGTACCAGTTTTTGGACACAGCCCTTGCTGCATACGTTCCCACTTGCATCCTTCCTGATACATCACTCTATATGTCCTTCATAATGTGGGTGGTGATATATGCTAAGCCGAATCGAGAGCCAAACATCACTGAAGAATGGGAACGAGATCAATATGAGAAGTGACAGTCTGTAGATGAGATGAGTACTAACGATAACATGGATCTTTGATTGGGTTTGGCATGGAGGCTAAAATTGCAGTGCAATGTATAATACGAAAACTGACCAAAACATTCAAAATACATACCATCCCACCCAAATTCAACATAACATAGCCCACAAAAGCCAATGTCGATTCGTATATTCTCATTAGATATTTGAAATAAATCTGTAAGGAGGGCCAAATGAAGGAAGCCATGAGCATTCTGCAGGTTCTGGATCATCAAGGCATTTGGGTAGACCACCCTTCATATTCTCCTTGGGTACAGGGCTGCATCAATACCAAATCCTTGGCAAAGGGAAAGTTAATCCATGCCCACATGATCGAAACAACGTTTATCATCTACAGAATAGGAACATAACTAGTACGAAATAAAGTTCTGAACTATGGAATTGAGCACATATGGGCTTCTAAATATAAAGAAACATTACCAATACTGTGTTTATAGTCCACAAGATTAATATCTAATTAGAATCATACCGCCATAGAACATGAAGCATATGCTGTCCCCCTTACTTTGCATGCACTGGGTTCTCCAAAGGGACTTCCTTGCTCTTGACACAATGTAGAAACAACAATGATAAGAAGATTTCCCAACTTTCCTGTATACAATTAGAATTTCGCAATGTTATTGAGGCAGTTCCCTCAATTTAAACAATCAGCATTCAAAATTTTTAAAATGTAATATGCTTCTGTCCTTCAACGAAACTTTAACCTGCTTTTCATTTTTGTCCTTCAACTAAACTTTAACCTGCTTTTCATATCAGCAGAACATGCATTTTGTTGCTCGACTGTCTATTCCTAATTTTACATCTAAAGTCAACTATTCTATAAATATTCAAAACTGCACAACAGAACAGAATGAAGTCACCTATCTGCATAGCAGTTTGCAACAACCATGCCATTTAAATATTCTGGAGGCTTTGTTATTTTCACAATATTCCAGCCAAGGATAGATCCAAAGAAAAATGTAAGAAAAATATTGAACGGCATGGACCACCTGAAAAAGAAAAAGACAATTAACTAATGTTAGTTGCTCCTGAAGATGAAAATTCTTCTTATTTAGAAATAAAGGCTAACAGAAAGAAACTTTGTAGTTTTACATGGTTTAAGAAGGTTGGCCAAAGGGATACTAATAAGTATGCCTTCATAGTAGAATCTTGAAGGAACAATAGAAAAACAACATTTATTTACCAAGCAAATTCCCAATCTTCTAGGCTTGGCTAAAGAACAAATTCTGTAAGAATTTGATTCAAATTCATCAAGACTTATCCAATTGGAAATGGTAAGTGAAGATCTCGGTAATCTAACTCAGCATTCACAAGCTTACTGTGCTTGTCTATTGGCAAGAACTTTGCAAAATGGCTTGAACACAAAGTCTTCTCTGACCTCTTTAGGACCATTTGAAATAAACTTTATTGAAGGTTTGAAACTTGAAATAATGTTTTCTAAAACTCCCTTTTGTGAATTACCAATGTTTCATTACAATTTGAAGGTCAAAAGACTCTTGATTTCCCTACTGCCTACCAACTAAGTATTTGACACAACAACTCAATGTTAGACCAAGGCCTTCAAGATGGCACCATCTTCCTTGCACGATTTTTCAGATGGAATTTGCATCTTCCTTGAACGCTCGCGGAGTCATGAACCAAATGCAGGAACGAAATGCAGTCTCATGGAGCTCTCTGATTGTAGCCTCAACTAAGCAGGGGAAAAGCAAGGAGGCCTTGGAACTATTATATCATATGTAGAAAACAGGAGTTCGGCCTGATCAGTTTACGTTCGCCAGCGTACTCCCAGCTTGTGACAACTTGGTGGACTTGGAGCATGACAGGGAGGTTCACGGTGCTATAATTGTTGGTGGTTTTGGTTTTGATGTTGTTGTGGGCAGTGCCCTTGTGGATATGTTTGTGAAAACCTGGACTATTGAGGATGCATGCAAACTCTTTGACAAAATGCCCAAACGAAATGTGTTTTCATGGATTGCTATGATTGTGGGGTATGTGCAGGTTGGGCATGTGGATGAGGCAGCCGAATTTTTTCAAAAAATTCCTGAGAGGGACCTGACTGCATGGAATGTGATGATTGTGTGGTATGCGCATAATGAGTGGCTTAGCGAAGCAAAGAGGCTGTTTAGGAATATGCCAGAGAGGAATGTTGTCTCATGGACTACTATGGTTACGGCTTATGCACAGAGTGGGATTAATCGGACAAGATGAAAAAACCTTCTTCTGATACTGGCATATCTACGTTGACCTTTGCCAAAGACTAAGCCAAAGACTCAATGGTTTCTCAAAAGGTTCTTGCCAGGATTCGAGCACAGGGTAGGGCAGGGGCCAAAGCAACAGTAGGACAACAGGCAACAGGGTCAGGCACATCAAAGTCTAGCCTGTTTTGGAAGAACAAGCACTGGTCGCCTGGTTGCATGCTTGCCACACGTGGTGTGCATGCAGCCCAAGCTCACGTGGGCTCCCTTGGGCAGCTGGGCGGTGTCCTGCCTATGTAGAAGGAGAATGGTAGGGAGACTAGGGGGAGGTAGGAGGTGTCCACACGTGAAGGAAGTAGGAATGGTGAAGGGATAGAAGAGGAGGACTGTGGGAGGAGTTGGTGTGTGGAAAACAATAACGGGAATGCCTTCACGACATCGACCCATGTGGCCTTCAAAAAGACTCTGCTAACCACTTGAGAGGCAGTGATCAAGTTGCTTGTAGACACATTTTTAAGCTTTATGGCTTAACTATAGCAAAAAACGTGGGTCGATTGATTCACG
The DNA here is from genome assembly GCA_001517045.1 of Pseudotsuga menziesii. NCBI lineage: Eukaryota > Viridiplantae > Streptophyta > Pinopsida > Pinales > Pinaceae > Pseudotsuga > Pseudotsuga menziesii. Next base: position 361,293 of record LPNX011193477.1, read on the forward strand.
AAGATGGATGTTTTGCTGGGCAAGGTGTGGTCTATGAGACATTGCATTTGAGTGCTCTTTCTAACTGCACCACTGGAGGGACTATTCACATTGTGGTCAATAATCAGGTTGCATTCACAACTGATCCCGAATCCGGAAGGTCTTCACAATACTGTACAGATGTTGCAAAGGCCTTGAATGCTCCAATTTTCCATGTGAATGGTGATGATGTGGAGGCTGTGGTGCATGCATGCGAGCTTGCTGCTGAGTGGCGTCAGACATTCCACTCTGATGTTGTTGTGGATATTGTTTGTTACCATAGTTTTGGACACAATGAGATCCACGACCTGTCTTTTACACAGCCTAAAATGTATAAGGCATGTATTCCTTGACCTTTATAAAATGCATGGTAAGTGATGCTTATTGAGGTTAAAGTAGGATGCAGTAAAAACAGAATAATTGCATCGTAAAATAACCTGTCTTTAAAAAGTATTATAAGAGTTATTTGTCATACTTTCAAGCATATTACATGAGTTATTTTTTGGACTTTCAAAGTGTTAGCGCTCATTTTTATATCCAAACCATTTTTACTAGAATGTCAACCAAAAGCACACACAGATGGTCATTACAACTTTTGGTTTTGTACTTTGAATAGTTTTAACTCATTTTTCTTTGAATGTAAACGGACAATGCAGGGAAAGCCTGGAAATATGGCAGATATAATAAACAATGAACATTATAAATCAGATAATTTTAGCCGGAAACAATACTTAAATTCTTGGTTCCATCATCATCACAACTTCCGGTTTGTACTTGAATAGTTTTAACTCGTTTTTCTTTGAATGTAAATGGAAAATGCAGAAAAGCCTGGAAATATGGCAGATATAATAAACAATGAACATTATAAATGGGATAATTTTAGCCGGAAACAATACTGAAATTCTTAGTTCCATCTACAATAGGATTCACTAAGATATTCTCTTCCATTAATGGAAACCCTATTCAAATGAGATATTCTCTTCCATTAATGGCAACCCTATTCAAATGAGATAGTCACTTCCATTAATGGAAACCCTATTCAAACGAGATATTCTCTTCCATTAATGGCAACCCTATTCAAATGATATAGTCACTTCCATTAATACCAAGTGCATTCAACACATCCTTCCATCTATACCTTGCTTAGCTTACAACACGGCGTTCTTTTATTGCACCCCTAGGTACAATTGCTAGTTATTGCTGAATGGACTGCTAGTTCATCTCCAGAACATATACAAAGTGGCATGGCAGGTTCCCATCATCATCTAAGAATGTGAGACCCGGTTGAATAATGTTGAGTATATCAACGTTAGAATTAAGCGTTAAATAGTTCAGCTCCTCTAAAAAGGTTCGGAAATTGGTCGCATGTTTAACAACTATACTAGGAAACTCAGTATCCATGGCAATATATGGGTAATAGCCTATGATTTCCCGAATCAGAGCAAACTCCTCCAAAAGATTATCTGCCCATCCTTATCATCATGGAATTAGAATCACTTTGGGGTAGAATGGACATCTTGTGTTTTATTGTTTAACGCTGATTTTGGGAATTTCTTTACACAAACCCTGTAAGACCGGAAATAAGAAAAAACTATATTTAAGAATGCAATCATTTGCAAATGCCTCAGGCACGCAAAAATTAGACCGGAAATAAGAAAACACTGTATTTAAGAATGCAATCATAGAAGAAAAGATAAATCCTAGAAAAATAGAGCTCACCTTCACCAAATCTGTTCCAAAATGTCACATTCCTGGAGCTTAGATATGCAGAAATGGCCCTTTGGAGGAACCGCTTTCAAGAAATCTATTCCAAAAGCATATGCAGAAATGGCCTTCACTTTCATGGAACTCAGATACTCAATGCTTGATGTCATTGAGTGATTCTTTATCCCCTTTTTATGAACCAAACTCAAGGGTTTGAACTAGTGGCAAGAAAGAAACAAAAGCCATGCTAAGTTAACATGAGGACAAATACATGACTAAAATGACAGACTGTAGTGCATGGAAGTACTTACTAGTAATCTATGCATGCAAGTACTTACTAGCCATAGACACTAAGAAACTCATGCAAGTTCACATCTAATTAATGCACCCACCAGAGAAACTCTAGTTCTAATTAGTGCTAGTTTCCACTATCACCATACATACATTTCAATTTACGGATCCCCATATAATAGAAGAAATATAACTAGTATTTCATTTTGTTTTAAGAGAAAGAGCTAAGAAATATAAGAAATATAGTTAGTCTTTCATTTTGTTTTAAGAGAAAGAGCCGTTGTCTACATTTGGTTCCGTTCAAGCCAGTTAAGCCCGGTTGTACTACTAGCCTTTCTATAAGAACTACTGGCCTTTAAGTAACCCCATGCCAACGTTCACCTCTAATTTGTTAAACTCATGAGTCTGAATCTAATTGCATTGCATGCTTGGCCCATTTTTGTAGAGTCAAACTAATAATCAAAGACTTTGCATCTCAAGATGGCTATAAAACTTTGCATCTCAAGCTTGATTTGTTGATGGCTATACAACTTTCATTGTGGGTTGCTTACTTGCATTGGCATGGGTTGTTTAGCTAATCTCTAGAAATGGAGTGTTAGCATGAGGGAAATGCCTTACTTTTTTGTAAAATTAATGTTGGTTTATCATAAGGGGAATGCTTTATTTTTTTAAAGCAATATTGATTACGTTATTTTAGACCAACCTATGTTATCTTTTATTTTTATTTTAAGATAATGACATTTTTGTTTCACAAAAAATGAAGGGCACCACATTATACTATCTTAGAGTTTGTATTTTAATTTAAACTAAAAGATATATAAATAAGCACACCAATATATAAAAACACAAAAATTCGAGCTTATACATAGAAGAAAAGAGATCAATCTTAGAAGAATAAAGCTCACCTTCATCAAATCCATTCCAAAACCTCACTTTTCTGGAGCTTAGATATGCAAAAATTGCCCTCCCGAAGAACCATTGTCGAAGAAATGGCCCTCTGGAAGAACAGATGTGGAAGAAATGGCCCTCACTTTCATGAAACTCAGATACTCAATGCTCGATGTCATTGAGTGATTAGTTCTCACCTTTTTATGGACTGGAATTTCGTCAAAGGTTTGAACTAGAAGGATCTACCCATTGGCAGGAAAGAAACAAAGGCCATGCTACAATAATAGGAGGACAAAGGCATGACTAGAGTGATTGTAGTAATCTGTGCATGCAAGTACTTACTAGCCATGCAAATTGACTGTGCACTGTGGGATCTTTAGGTTGCCAACATTCACATCTAATTTGTTAAAATTAAACCTTCTTATCCATTTTTCAAATTTTTAGTCCCATAAAAACTCATGAGTCTGAATCTAATTGTATTCCTTGCTTGCCGGACTTTTGTATGATTGGGGGATTTTTGTAGATTCAAACTAACAATCGAAGTCTTTGCATCTCAAGCTTGATTTCGAAAGGCTATACAACATTCATTATGGGTTTCTTACTGCATTGGCATGGGATACTTACTTGCATTGGCTAATCTCTCAAATTGGATTGTTATCATGAGGGAAATCCCTTACTTTTTTTTAAAATCAATGTTGATCGGGTTATCCTTGACCAAGCTATGTTATTTTTTATTCTTTTTAAGATAACCATTATGTTAATTTTGTTTTTAAGATAATGACATTTTTGTTCCATAAGTAGGTATTACAAAAAAATGCTTCACAAAAAATGAAGGGCACCACATTACATTATTTTAGAGTTTGTATTTTAATTTTAATTGAAATATATAACAACAATATATAAGAACATAGATTTTTCTTGGCGAAGTCATAAATGAGAAAACCTCACAACTTTTTTAGAATAGTTTTGTTACTTAGTACAATGTCAAACCAAGATAGAATACCCAAAGATAAGATGTCTTCAGTAGCTTCTTCTTCTCCTTCTCTCTCTTGAGAAAAATTTTTTCATGCGTTGTGTCCAAATGAGGAAGGGCGGCTCCCTACTTATACTTTACAAGTGACTCACCAAGATCCCTAACTTGGCATACTTCCTAATTTAACAGGGTCGACTTCCCTCTTGGGAGACTCAAAATAAATTTTACAATAATTCTTATGGGGACTATTGGCCTGAATTATAGTGAAGGTTTTACCTCGATATTCTAGCATGACCAAATACAATAATAACATCCCTGGATGGAGGAAAACATCTCCAAAGGAGGTACAATAAAATACAATAAAAATATATAAACGAATATCTTCCAAAGTTACATTTACAACAACGCTCCCTCTTAACTAGGAAGGTATTCTTTCACCCTAGTCATCATCATGCATGGACATAGTCTCTGAACATCGCCATCATTGCAGGATCATCATCGCAGGATCATCATCATCATCATTGTTGCATCAATTCTCATATTCTCAACCGTTGACTAGTGGCATCCCTCGAACCTATATGTCCTCATAAGTTCTACAAAGCCAACCTTATTTCATGCTGGATGTAGGCCTAGATCCCATTTAGGGATTCATCAACATATCCATACAGTGCCATCCCTTTTCATGATAGATGTACCTCGTATAGTGCCAGTCCTTTTTGATATTAGATCTACCTCATATAGTGCCAATCATTAGAGGAAATTTCAAGTCAAAATGGGCCTCCTAAAATGAATTAATAAAATAATAGCTAAAATAATAAAATAATATTTATTAATTTTGGAGGGAGAAAAGAAAAAAACTACTTTTTTGTTTGTATTTTTGACATATCTCCCCGTTTTTTCACTCAAATTTCGATCAGGAGAGCTCGTTGGATGCAGAATTAAATTCCGCATCCAACAAGCTCTCCCAATCGAAATTTGAGTAAAATCACGGGGAGATATGTCAAAAATACAAACAAAAAAAGTAGTTTTTTTATGATACCTATCCCCAAATTTATATTAAAAAAGTGTTTAAGACCTATACGGTATTTCAAATTTAAAGCAATTTCATTGGCTAACACATGATGACATGGAATTTGAATAAAATTTAAAAGGCCCATTTTGAGTTGAAATTTCCTCTAATGCCTATTTCATATTATATGTACCTTGTAGTGCCAGTCCTATTTCATACTGGATGCATATCTCTGTAGTGTTAGTTCTATTTCTTACTGAATTCCTTCACAGGGTCAGTCTTGTTTCATACTGAATGCAGATCTCTACAGTGCCAGTCTTGTTTCATATCGGATGCCTTCGAAGGGTCAATCTTGTTTCATATTGAATGCACATCTTTGCAGTGTAGTCCTTTTTCATACTGGATGCCTTCACAGGGACAATCATGTTTCATACTGAATGCGGATCTCTGCAGTGCTTGTCCTTTTTCATATTGGATGCCTTTGTAAGGTCACTCCTATTTCATACTCAATGTGGATCTAGCACAATCTATGACTTTCTTCTCGTGATGGAAAACAATATGCACAACTCTAATCTTGTCCATGAAGTACTCAAAATTCACTCTCGCTAGAAGAATGGTCAAAACATCGGTGGTCTACTTGTCCGTCGCCACATACTAGAGCTTCACTGCTCCTCTTTGCACCATATCCCGGGTATAGTGATAATTGATCTCAATGTGCTTCGACTTGTCATGGAAAACTAGGTTCTTGGATAACTTCTAACAAATCTAGTTGTCATAGAAGATACAGGTTGCCTCTAACTCAATATCAAACAAATTAGACAATATCTTCCAAAGCCATACTACCTCACAAATAGCTGAACAAGCTGCAATGTACTATGATTCGGCTATACTTAGCGCCACACTCGACTGCTTCCTGCTAAACCAAGAGATCACCATGGATCCCAAACTAAAGCAACATCTTGAAGTTCCCTTCCTGTTAGTGGCACTTCCTGAAGCAACATTTTCATCGAAGACATGAATAATCTTATATTATACCTCTTTAAAGGCCCCCTAGGACCTTTCCTTGAGTTTTTCAGCACATGATTTGGTCAACCTGCAAACCAGTTATATATTTTTTGAGATCTAATGCATACTAGAGGACTAGACATTAGATTGAATCTTTTTCCATCTCGTAATAATCATTGGTTATAATCTTATTATAAAAACTACACACGATTAAACTTAAAAGGAACGTCGGACTTCTTATCGTCCTTAACAAGCTTACATAGAGTAGAAGGATTATTGGATAGATCCCTAGAGCCTACCTAAGATTTCATTATGAATCTCATATTTAGAATCTGCTTGGAACCAAAAACCCTATCCATCATGTTATAAATGGCTTCAACACCCTTCCTATCATTATTCCACGTAGTTACCAAATTCATCGACTCTAACTTCGCCAATTGAAGTCTCTAAGAAATGGGAGAAAAATACACCCAACATATCTGGAATCGGGGCCCACATCTCTCACGAAGTGATTTTAAAGTTCAAGTATATTCCCAACATTATATCCGTACCAAAGAAAAACCACACTAAGACTAGGGCCTCCCAAAATTGTAATTGATCTACGTAGGGTCTATAGAGATTAAGAACCCTCAACTCGAAGTCCAAATCTTTATACAATAAGTTGACATGTAAACCCTAGTTGTAATTAGAATCATAATCCACTACCTTTAAGCTTGACTTCCAATCTATTAGAATACCACCATATTGACCACCTCTGCCAGAGGCACTAAAAGGACATCCTTTTAACCCAAAAAAATCCTCAATAGCCTTAGCACTTGTAGACATAGTTCCTTGAATGAGAATAACATTTGGAAAGTATACTTTGATCAGACTTTTGAGGGATAGCATTTTAATAGCACCCCCACTCATCTCATGTTAAATGATAATGAAATTGTTGAGGAACCATGGCATGGGTTTTTCCTACTCTAAGGGCCATATCGACAATATCCTACTTTCCTTGAAATATATCCATTTTAGCTTGCTGCTTTTATAAGGAAAAAAAATATATTTCTGGTTCTACACCCAAGGGGCTTATCTTTGGTCGGATTGCTGTATTCTGACATGTATGTCAGCTTTCTATTCTTGGATCTCAAGTTGTATCTATAAGGTACCACCTTATTGAGAGGAAAGACCTGTGGATCCTTATTAGGAGAAAGATTAGAAGAGTCGAGGCACCAAAATTTTGAAGGAACAACATTGCTGATTAAATTGCTATGAGACTTGGATTCAACCAACAAAACCTAGATAGCAGGACCTGCATATGAGATAGGGGGAGGAAATATCACACTGATAGGATTTGTCTTAGGCTCCAAGATTTAAGAGGATAAATGAATTTGAGTGACAACTATCTCTACTAGAGAATTCACTTCCAAAATCATAATAATAAAATGAGACCAAGGATTACCTGAAGGATATTCATTATCCTAAGATGCTCGATGAGAGGGACATCCTGAAACAATGGGCACTCCATCTTCCTTCACTAAATTGTTTGAGACCCTTGAAAAAGAAGATACACGAGCCTCGTTAACAACCTGACCTAGACTAGGAGTAATCCTTTTCCTCCATATCTTCTTGGGGGATTCCTTGATTCTGCCTCATTTAGTACAATGAGCCTGAATATGGTCCACTTTGTGGAAGGAATAGCATCTAAATGAAGCCTTTAAAAATTCAATTATTTGCATCCACGATACACCTTCATGGATCAACTTGATTTCATCTAGGAAAACTTCTATTATATCCAATTCTACCAAAATACACATGTCAGTATGGAGAGGCTTCCAATCCTTCTGCAAGCTTCAAAAAATTCTATATATTGTTACCCATTGCCTCCATAACCTCTTTTCTCTAGAATGACAAAGGAAAACTTAAAAGAATGGACCATATGTGATGAATAAAAAAGGGTTCTTTGAGAGGATTAAAATCCACCTTCTATTTTTTAAGAACCGACCCAAAAGGACCCCATGCCCAATTCTAACTAAGAATGGAATTCAGATCAACATAATTTTTAAAATCAAATCATAACCAACCTACTGCATTAGTATTTACTTACACAGTTTATGTAGTTTTGGGGGTTTATTTCCTACATGCTTATTTATGTAGTTTCGGTGTTTATTTCGTATATTATAAAAACACAATAATATATTGAATCTATTATTTTTTATCAATAAAAGTGTTTATGTGATTGTTATTAAAAATATTATTCCTAATTTTATTAAAAAAAATGTAAATATTAGCAACATATTTTAGTGGATATTAGTAAACATGTTTAAACATAGGGTTATTTATGAATGTTCGTATATCTTGTAATGTTATTAATGATAGCGTATTTTAGTAGATATTAGTAAACATGCTTACATAGAGTTATTATTGGAATTCATATAAATTGTAATGTTATTAATAAGGCTAGTGATTGTAAAAACAATAAACATTTTATTATAATAACAAGAATAATGTCTAATTCAATTTCATAGGAAGTGATGTAATCGTTTATTACAAAATTTGAAACTATGGTAACCTCATTTACCATGAAACATGAATATATTGTTGAAATTGCACAACTACTTAAATTGCAATTTCTAGACTAGATTTTGGACAAATTTAAGGAAAAAATGACCGAAATAATGGGGCAATGGATGGCCCGTTATCACATCCTACAAATTAATACAGTGAAACACTTAATTTCGATGTGTCATTATGCTCGTTGGCACCACTAAGTTTAGCTTCCTTGTACGATTTTAGAGCATAGATAAAAATGGAGGTAGTGTTGATGTATTTGTAACTTCTAAAAATATTCTGATGTATATTATTATTGTAGGTTGTTGTACCCCCTTGGGGATGTGGTTACCCCTTTGCGAGATGTCTTAATTGTGTCTAGACCTTGAGGTACAACCTCCATTGTAAGTCGGGGAAATAGTTCCTAGTGTTCGAAGGAAAGAACATTAACCAAAAGATTATTTTGAGGAACCCATTGAAGAATGTGAAGATACATAACTCCAAGACTATACAGTCTTACTTCAAAAGGGTTGGTCAAATCAAAGAACAACTTGAATTGGTTGAAGAGAATTTCGAAGAAGGAGAAATTGTAATGACTACCTTGAATGGTCTTCCTAGATCATGGGACTCATTCATTCAATGGATTTGTGAAAGAAGGAGGATGATCTCTTTCAGTAGACTCCGAGAAGAATGTGCACAAGAAGAAGGTCGACTCGTGACAAGAGAAGAGAAGATGGGAGCAAATGAAGATAAGGCTCTCACATTTCACACTAGGAATAACTTCAAGAAGAAGGAGAAGAAGGACAACTTTCATCACAACAGAAGAATACCAAAAGATATACTTCAAATGTTTGATGCTAGACTTGTGATGAAAATGGAAATTTTGCAAGAGATTGTCCCATTGGGAAAAAGAGACACCATGCTCATATTGTCACAGATGATGAACCAACAAACAAAAGATTTGGATGAGAGAAGGATGATTTGGATGAAGAGTATGTGCTAATATCAACACTTAATGGCACTATCTCACGCGGAAGCAATGATTGGCTTACGGATAGTGGAGCTTCTAAACACATGATGAGATATAAGGGATCATTCATCAATATGTGTGAACATGAGTCACCACACAAGGTGAAACTTGGGGATGATTACCAATACCCCATAAAAAGGAGTGGGGAAGCCTCATACAAGCTTGACTCCCGGAAATCCTTAAAGATGAAGGATGCTCTATATGTTCTTGGATTGAAGAATAATCTTCTCTCCATCTCTGCACTAGATGCAAAAGGAAGTAGGATTGCATTTGTTGATGCCCAAGTTCTAGTGTTGCCAAGGGAAAAGACAATAGAGGATGCCACAATGATTGGAGAGGAAGAAAGAGGCTTGGACAAGCTAAAGGGAAAGCTTGAACAAGAACTAGTTCATGTGTCAATTGAACCAAGCAAATTATGAAATAGAAGTCTTGAACATGTGTACTACATAACACTACCAATGGAAAGCAAAGTAGTATCATCATTGCAAGAGATCCAAGAAAATCATGAAGGCATTTGCAAAGGATGTGCACAAAGAAAGAATGTGAAGAAGACCAAGGCTAAAGGAATACTGCAGATAGTACACTCGGATGTATGTGGACCCATGTGTTCTAGCTCATTAAGCAGGTATGTGTACTATGTTTCCTTTATAGAGGATTTATCACGTACGACTTGGATATATTTATTGAAAGGGAAAAGTAAAGTTTTAAGTAAGTTCAAGGAATATAATGCCTTGGTTGAGAACCAAACTGATAGGAAGATTAATATTTTACATTCAGATAAGGAAAATAATTCACATCAGATGGATTCAAGGAACTCTGCAGAGAGTTTGGGATGAAGAGGGAGTTGATCACTCCATACAATCCTCAGCATAATGGGGTTGCGGAGTGAAATAACCGAACCGTCATGGAAGCAGCAAGAGAAATTTTTCATGAACAGGATCTTCCTATGCACCTTGACAATACGACTCATGAAGAGGATTTCTCAGGAGAGAAACAAGAAGTCATCCATCTAAGAATATTTGGTTGTTCGGTGTACATACATATCTCAAAGGATAAAATGACCAAGCTCAATCCTTCTATGAGGAAGGGTATATTTGCAGGATACATCGAAGTCCTATTGAATATACTTCCCATCATTCAAGAAGATCGACATCAATAGAGATGTAACATTTGATGAATACTCAACATACTTTAGATCCAGGAGGACACCTATCCAGGAAGTCGAGCAACCTAAAGAGACAAGAGTTTGAGAGAAGAAAATTGGAGAAGCAATTCCAGAAGACCCTGAATATCGTGACATGATAGAACCACGAGAACTAGTAGAGACAATCCTTGAGAAGGACTCCCACAAGAAGAAAACAACATGGGCACATGATCTCATATGAGACGCTGAAAGGTATGACACTCCAGAACGAATACATAGAGAGAGAAAGAGGGTAAATTCCTACAATAGATATGTGGACCTGCTATGTGACATCATTGACAGAGAACCTTCCACCTATGAAGAGGCTATAGAAAAAAAATAATGGAAGGAATCTATGATCGAGGAATATCAATTAATCGTGAAGAATGTTGTCTGGTAGATAGTTCCATTATCATAGAATAAGTTTGTCATGAATTCAAAGTGGATCTACAAGATCAAGCATGCTGTAGATGGAAGCATCGAGAAATACAAGCCAAGGTTCGTAGCACGAGGCTTCAAAAATAAGGCATAGATTACAAATAGACATTTGCACCGATGGAGAGGTACACTTCCATAAGGACCATACTTGCATTGGAAAGATTTATGAAATGGAAAATACACCATATGGATTTCAAGACGACTTTCTTGAATGGTGTAGTTGAGAAGGAATTGTACGTGGAACAACCACTAGGATTCGAGACACATGACAAGAAGACCCATGTGTGCAAATTGGAGAATTCCTTGTATGGATTGAAAAAATCATCGAGGACATGGTATGATAGGATGGACAACTTCCTGATGAGCTTGGTATTTACAAAGAGTAAAGTATATTCCAACCTCTACTTCAAGGTGGAAGACAGAAGAAGTATGATACTCTTGTTATGTGTCAATTTCTTGTTTCTTACAGGTAATGAGGAACTCATTACAGATGCAAGGAGAAGACTTGATACAGAGTTCAAGATGAAAGATATTTGTATGATGAACTACTTCTTAGAAATGGAGGTGTGGGAGAGTGCAGATGGGATTTTCCTTAGTCAAGGAAATTATGCAGTGGAGATTCTGAAGAGATTCGGAATGTTGGATAGCAAGGACATAGTTGTTGAAATATTGTAACTTCGAATAATATTGTATATGTATTTCTTTGTGGTCCCCGATGGTCCTACCGGGAGAACCACTTGTATTACTTTGTACTCCGATGCTCCTAATCGGAAGAACTAATAAGAGTCATGAGGCAGTCCCCTCTAATTGTAAAGGTGGGTCATTAGCACCCCAGTGTGGTTACTTGATCCTGCATGTGTAACTCGATCCGAGATTATTAACTCGAGCCTACATGATAGATAAGTTAACTTAAGTGAACAGATGAATATAAATAGAGGTGTAGTGCTCCTCATTTGCAACGCACACTCTCACTTGTGTAGCGCATTAGTGGAGAAGAAAAGTAGCTAGAGAAGGAGGAGGATCAGGCTTTGATCTCCTTGCTAGTTTTATCTTTTATCTTTTATCTTTTTGGGGCATCTATATTGAGGAAGCTTTTGCTGGGTTTTTCCCTTTAGGGTTTTCCTAGGATAAATCCTTTTGTTCATTTTGTATGGTTGTGCTTGTCTATCTTTCAGTGATCCTGTTTATATGCTTTTGTTATGAAAATGAAATGAAGTACTGATGTCTTAGCTAAGCGTATGAAAATTTAACATGGTATCAGAGACACCCTGAAAGAAGACATTGTGCAGATAAATAATCTATGGCTTCTTATTTTTTTGGGTCCCTATCCATGATCGATCAGCAAAAGAAGGCTATACTGATTCTCCATTGAAGGGCGCGCCTTTTTGTCGAAGCAGAATTTGATTCTGAGCATTTTCAGTTTTGGTGTGGAAAATTAGGTCTTTCTACAGAAGAAGAATTTTTGAGTGATCCCAACATAGGCTTGTTCTCCTCATCAAAATCGAAGTTTAGAGACCTATATCAAGAAATTTGGTTGGGTGAAACTCTGGGAAAGTCAAACCCTAGTTTGACCTCGATCTGGAAAAACCCTAAATACTAAAACTGCTACGTTTTGGTACATTGGCTATATCCTGATATTGGAAAAGGATTAGGAGTTGAAAATTTCAAAGGAGGAAGCTAAGATCCTGATTTACACTTTTTCCAAAATTTAGCCTCAGATTCACTATATTCTGGGAGATATGATCCCTCCAAGTTAGGGTTCTATCCTCTTCCATAATTCATCCCTAAACAGGACACCTGGGGAGAATTGTTGTAGCATGGGATAAAGAGGTCCAAATGGAATTCCTGAAGATGTTCCAGAAATAGCACGGGATTTAATTTCTTTTATCCAAATTTCAAAACCTGAAGATGAACCAGTGACACGTGCCATGCCGTACAACTACACTGTTCTGAACAGTCTTGTAACAGGTCACCTTGGGAAAATGATCATAAATTCAAATTGGTGAAACCAATTCTGATGAAACTTATGCTGTTGGATCAGGGACATGTGCGGTTACCTCAATGCAAAATTTTAGACACATAGGAGCAGTAAGTTTGGAGATATCATAGAAACAGTAACAGGCATCTCTGTAGAAGAAATTGGAAAACTAGGGCTTCCTGTTCCGGGAGCTTCCCTCCATAGTTTTCAGAAAAGGACTACATTGGACAGCTCCATTTGAAGAGATATATATTTATATCCAATAATATATGAAAGATTCCAAGTTTTGAAAATTAGGGTTTCTCTGACAAACCCTAGATCAGCCAGCTTCGGAAGCAGGACGGACACCTCAAATCGATAACATCTAATCTTTTGCTATTTGCATTTGAGGTTCTCATTTCAAAATGATATATCACATTAGCTTGATGATAAGCTTGGTGAAGTTGTAAAATTCCAAGCATGGAAGTATTTGATCTCTCTAAAGAAAATGAATTGGACACCTACATGAGTTGAGAGGTTCCAGTTCTAGAGGGAGATGAGCCTCAAAGACTTACACAAGAAGAACTTGATCAAGGCCAAGAAGATCATTGTTGATTCAATCACGGATCAAATTATACCACAAGTGTCTTCCCTAAAGACATCGAAGATGTTTGATTCCTTGATTAAGCTATTTGAAGATAACAACTTAAATCAAAAGATGGCTTTGAGAAAACAGTTGAAGAATGTGAAGATCCAGAATGCTAAACAACTTGAAGCGGTAGAAGAAGAAGTATGCAGAAGTGGTGATAGCCACCTTGAATGGCCTCCCAGGATCATGGGATTCATCCATGTGAAGAATGTATGCCAGAAGTAAGTGATTACTTTCAGCTCGACTAATAAGAAGAGAAGAAGAAGATGGGAGCAATTGAAGATTAAGCTCTCACCATTCAAAGAAGATCCCTCAAGCGATGAGGAATATGAAAAACTCAACTCTTGAAGAACCTCTTATTCATCTTATCATTTGGATAAGAAATGATGATTTCATGAATGAAGAAGATGATGAAGTAGAATGATCAAGATTCATTCTACCCACGAAACAAATAAAAGATAAGTATTCAATTGCCATTTCATGATATTGTTTTGCATTTGATTATATTCAGTTGATGTGTTATGCATGATAGATTGTTTACATTAATACTACTAATATGCATGTGATGGGTAAGTAGCTCATGGCACTTTACAACTCTCCAGTGCTACTTATCAAACCTCTTTGCTGACATATTGGATTAGTGCACAATCTCAATGATGTCATGGTAGAGATAGAAGGCATCTAGAAAGTTTCTGTGAAATATGGATGAATGTTGTATTGGCTAAATAGTTGCATGATGCATAAGAATTTGTCATTATGCATATATTTTATGAAATAGTTCTAACCATGCAACTGGTGCATTTGAATTGTAGGAAAGGTCCTATACAACCTCCTACAAGAAAAGAAGGATGAGACTTGTTCCGAAGAACAAGTGATGACAATTCAATAAACATGAATCTGAAGCTCCCAAGGTCAAAGACACCATGACGAAAGAAAGAGCTTCAGAGAACAGTAGATCCACCTCAAAAGATGACGAAAAGAATGCTATAAAAGAAACTATGATCAAAGAATAACAGTTGATCATGGGGAATGATGTATAAGATATGATTTCGACAAATAAAGGGAAGTACATAGTATCCTCCATATGGATCTACAAGAACAAGTATACAAAGAAAGGTTCGTGATTTGCATCAGAAAGAATAGACTATGACATGACATACTCTATTGACCAGTATATATCAAGCATAGAACCACCTGTATAGAATGAAGAAGTAAGATAATACTCCACTTCAGGGGGAGTGACTACAGAAGATATCTGAGTTCGACACGGTACGACATGATGGACAACTTCTTGATGGATTGAGACTTTACCAAAGAGTAAAGTGGGTTCCAACCTTCAAATTTGAATGCAGAAGACTAGGATATGTTGATGATCTAACAAGACGACCTCATGGAAGATGTTATGATGAAAGAATACTAGAATGATGTATGGGATATAGTTCCCAAACCATAAGGAAAGAGTATTGTATCCTCCAAATGGATATACAAAATAGAGCATGCAGCTGACGGAAGTATCGAGAAGTATAAAGAAATATTTGTGGCCAGAGGTTTCTTTCAGAAAAAAAGGGAATTAATTCTGAAGAGACACTTACTCCAGGAAGTAAGGTACACTTCCTTCAGAACTATCATGGTGGTTTCTTCCATGGTGAAGTAAATACAAGCCTTCCTTAATGGTATGATTGATAAAAAGTTTTACATCAAATAGTCACGAGGATTTGAAGTTGAAGCCGGATGGAATCATGTATGCAAGTTGAAGAAGGCCCTCTATGGCCTGAAGCAAGCTCCCAGAGCTTGGTATGGAAGAATAGATAGTTTCTTGTCGAGCATGGGATTTACCAAGAATAAAGCTAATCCTAACCTTTATCTTAAGGTTCAAAGAGGATGAACTTGTCATCCTATTATTATATGTGGATGACTTATCCTTCACAGGAAATGAGAAACAGATCATGGAAAGTAAGAAGAAACTAGCAGAAGAATTTGAGATGAAAGACCTTGGGTTAATGCATTATTTCCTAAGTCTGGAAGTATGGCAAAGTTTAGAAGAAATATTTCTCAACCAGGGAAAGTATGCAGTAGAGATATTGAAGAGATTCAATATGTTGGAATGCAAAGTCATGGCCACACCCATGGACTCCAACCTAAAGCTGCTAGCTGATGACTCATCAGAGTTAGTGGATGTGACTCATTACAGATAGATCATTGGTTGATTGATGTACTTAACAAATACCATACCAGAAATTTGTTTTGATGTGAACACCTTAATTCAATATCTTGTTCAACCAAGACGGGTTCACCTAGTAACTGCAAAGCATGTGATGAGATATCTGAAAGGGAATATAGAATTTGGTTTATATTATGATGGTAGCCATGAGTATAGATTGTATGGCTACACAGATGCAGATTGGGACAGAAGTATCTTAGACAGGAAAAGAACATTAGGTAGATGATTTTGTTTGGGGTCTACTATGAGTTCATGGTTTGGCAGGAAACAGTCCAGTATTTCTCGTAGCATGGCTGAAGAAGAATACATAGCAGATTGCTCTACTAAGTTGTGAAGCCATATGGCTTCGAAAGCTGATATCAGGTATCTTTGAACTGAAGATGGATACTACATTGATTCTATGTGATAACGAGAGTTGTGATAACAGAGAACCCTGTGTTCCGTCGTAACACATAGAAATATGGTATTTCTACATTCAAGATAAAGATGCAGATGATGATGTTTCAGTATTTACATACTGTAGATGCAGATGATGATGATTTTGTATTTCTATACTGAAGATATAGATGATGATGCTTTTAGTATTCACATACTAGAGATACAGATGGTGATAGTTCAGTATTCACATACTGAAGATGTAGATGATGATGGGTTGAATGATGATGTACTGATGAAGTCTCTGTCTCGGGTAAAGTTCGAACACTTTTGAGACAAGCTTGGTGTTGTTCGAGAAGACCTTCCTCGAAAGGAGGAGTAGTGATGTTGCAGTGGGATTGTATCATCCCTGGACGCTTTCCCTAAAGTGATCCGAAGACCTCGGTCCTCTAGAATGAAGAGGGATTGTATCATCCCAAGACATTTGTCCAAAAGTGATCCAATGAGCTTGGTCCTCGAGAATGAAGAGGGATTGTATCATCCTGGGACATCTGTCCAAAAGTGATCCGGTGACCTCGGTCCTCGAGAATGAAGAGGGATTGTATCATCCAAGGACATATATCCAAAATAGATACGGTGACTTTGGTCTTCGTGAATGTGGTGGGATTGCATCATCCCTGAACTTCGGTTCAAAATGTATCCGGAGGTCTCGGCCCCTGTGAATGTGGTGGGATTGCATCATCCCTGAACTTCGGTTCAAAATGTATCCGAAGGTCTCAACCCCCATGAATGTGGTAGGATTTCATCATCCCTAAACTTCAGTTCAAAATGTATCCAGAGGTCTCGGCCCCCGTGAAAGTGGTGGATTGCATCATCCCTGAACCTCGGTTCAAAATGTATCTAGAGGTATTGGCCCCCATGAAAGTGGCGGGATTGCATCATCCCTGAACATCAATTCAAAATGTATCTGGAGATCTCGGTCCCCATGAATGTGGTAGGATTGTATCATCCTTGAACTTCGGTTCAGAACGGATCCAGTGACTTTGGTACTCGAGAACGTGTGTTGATCCCGTAATTCCTAGAGGAAGGATTTTTCTGAGTTCCACATTTGTGTTGATCCCGTAATTCCGAAAGGAAGGATCATTAGTAACTCTGTAAAGACTTAAATCCTGTAATTCCAAAAGGAAGGATCATTGAATTGATCCTGTAATTCCAATAGGAAGGATTGTCTGAGTTCCACAGATGTGTTGATCCCGTAATTCCAATAGGAAGGATTGTCTGAGTTCCACAGATGTGTTGATCCCGTAATTCCAATAGGAAGGATTGTCTGAGTTCCACATCTCTATTGATCTCATAGTTTCGAAAGGAAGGGTTGTTAGTAACTCCGTAAAGACCTAAATCCCTTAATTCCGAAAGGAAGGATCATTGAATTGATCCCGTAATTCCAATAGGAAGGATTGTCTGAGTTCCACAGATGTGTTGATCTTGTAATTCCAATAGGAAGGATTTTCTGAGTTCCACAAATGTGTTGATCCCGTAATTCTGAAAGGAAGGATCGTTAGTAACTCCGTAAAGACCTAAATCCCGTAATTCCGAAAGGAAGGATCGTTAGTAACTCCGTAAAGACCTAAATCCCGTAATTCCGAAAGGAAGGATCGTTAGTAACTCTGTAAAGACCTAAATCCCATAATTCCGAAAGGAAGGATCATTGGTAACTCCGTAAAGACCTAAATCCCGTAATTTCCAAAGGAAGGATCATGATGATGATGATGTACTAATCGAAAGATCAGATGTTGTTGTTGATGATGATGTTCTTTGATCGAAAGATCAAAAGTTGCTGATGATGATGATGTTCTCTGATTGAAAGATTAGAATATGATGATGATGCTGTTGCTGATGATGATGATATTCTCTAATCAAAAGATCATAATATGATGATGACGATGTTTCTCTGATCGAAAGATCAGAAGTTGATGATGATTATGTTCTTTGATCGAAAGATCAAAATATGATGATGATGATGTTTTATGATCGGAAGATCAAAAGTTGCTTATGATTATGATGTTGTTGCTGATGATGATGTTTTCTGATCGGAAGATCAGAATGCAATGATGATGATGATGTTTCTGATTGAAAGATCAGAATGTGATGATGATGAGATCCTGATGATGATGATGCTGTATTATCAAAGTATGATGATGATGACGTACTGATCAAAAGATCATAATATGATGATGAGTTGATGTTAGAGTATGATGATGTTCAGTTGATGATGTTTCTAATCGAAAGATCAGAGGTTGATGATAATGATGATTTTGATTGAAAGATCAGAGTGTGATGATGATGATGTTGATGTTTCGATGATGTTTTCATGATGATGTTTCTGATCCAAAGATCAGAGTATGATGATGATGTTGTTGCTGATCGAAAGGCCAAAGTGCTGAAAAAGATGTTGTTGATCGAAAGGTCAAAGTGTTGAAGATGATGTTGCTGATCGAAAGGTCAAAGTGCTAAAGATGTTGCTGCTGATTGAAGAGTCAAGATGCTGAAGATGTTGTTGATCGAAGTGGTCAAAGTACTGATGATGCTGAAGACTAAAGATTGAAGATGAAGACTACATGATGTTGAAAAGCTTCCAATGATTTATAGATGTATCACCCTGATGATGTTGATGATGTCCTCCATCTCTCTCCTATTATTGTTGTTGTTGATGTTTTTTTAGAATACCCTTCTCGTTAAGGGGGAGTGTTGAAATATTGTAACTTCGAAGAATATTCTATATGTATTTCTTTGTGGTCCCCGATGGTCCTATCGGGATAACCACTTGTATTACTTTGTACCCCGATGCTCCTAATCGAAAGAACTAATAAGAGTCATGAGGCAGTCCCCTCTAATTGTAAAGGTGGGTCATTAGCACCCCAGTGTGGTTACTTGAGCATACATGTGTAAATCGAGCCTACATCATTAACTCGAGCCTACATGATAGATAATTTAACTTAACTGAACGGATGAATATAAATAGAGGTGTAGTGCTCCTCATTTGCAACACACACTCTCACTTGTGTAGCGCATTAGTGTAGAAGAGAAGTAGATGGAGAAGGAGGTGGATCAGGCTTTGATCTCCTTGCTAGTTTTATCTTTTATCTTTTATCTTTTTGGGGCATCTATATTGAGGAAGCTTTTGCTGGGTTTTTCCCTTTAGGATTTTCCCAGGATAAATCTTTGTGTTCCTTTTGTATGGTTGTGCTTGTCTATCTTTCAATGATCCTGTTTATATGCTTTTGTTATGAAAATGAAATGAAGTACTAATGTCTTAGCTAAGCATATGAAAATTTAACAATAGCCACACCTATGGAATATAACTTGAAGCTTCTGAATGATGCTTCATCTGATTCGGTTGATGCAACGATGAATCATTAGATGATTGGATAATTGATGTATATGACAAATACAAGACCAGACATATGCTTTGCAGTGAACACCCTGAGCTAGTTCTTGACGGATCTGAGACATGTTCACCTAATAGATTCAAATCTTGTTTTGAGGTGCCTAAAAGGTACAGTGGATTATGGTCTCAAATATGATGTGAATCAGAAGATTAACATACCCAACTGTGTTGATTCAGATTGGGCAAGTAGCGACACTAACTAGAAGAGAACCTTAGGTTTATGCTTTAGTTTGGGATCTCGAATGATCTCCTGGTTCGGCAGGAAGTGATCATGTGTGGTGATGAGTACATGTGAGGCTGAGTATGTTGTCGTGTGCTCGGCTAGTTGCGAGGCAGTGTGGCTACAAAGTCTATTGTCTGACATATTTGATTTCAGGTTGGATGTGACTTGTATCTTTTGTGACAATCAGAGTTGCATGAAGCTGTCAGAAAATCTAGTGTTCCATGACAAGTCGAAGCACATCGAGATCAAGTTACACTATACCATGGATATGATGTAGAGAAAAGTTATGAAGCTCTAGTATGTGGTAATAGAGGAGTAGATAGTCAAAGTGTTGACCACGACGAATAGGTTCTTTATTGTACTTTGATACATACTAGACCTATTATATAGCTTGGAATTATCAATGTTTATTTTGGTTAGTACTACATAATCTAAATGTATTTTATGGATAGTACTATCTGATGAGGACTACTGTAGCTAGGGAAGCTACCTACTAAGGTGAAAGACTTGGGCCTACAGTTATTAGGTGTTAATAGTCAATATTTCTGAAAAACCCTATGTGTTGTGTTAGAACACATTGAGATGAAGTTTTATTTCATTGAAGTCATGGTCATGTAAAACTAAAATTTCAGTATATAGCTACTAATGAGAAGATTGCAAATTTTTGAACAAACTATTGTCAATAACGAAGTTGAGATACTTCTGAGATAAGCTTGGTAAGCCAGAAATTTCCTAGTAAAGTAGAGAATGACTCCCATGCTAAGAGAGAGTGTTGATTATACATCATTAGGAGTCATTATCGGGAATTGTGAGTAATATCAAGTCGGACTTGTGAGTCATATCAAGTGTTATGTGTCCTCATATGGTTTAGGTGGTGATGTTGTATTGTAAAGGTTGTGAATAATATCAAGCTGAGTCTTGTGGGTAATATCAAGACTAGACTTGTGAGTAATATCGAATCAACTATTCTCATAGAAGGTACACTATTAGAATGGATCTCTAATTGTGCATATGATCTTGTGTTGTATCAATATTAAAGTATTGTTTTGTATCAATATTGTGGACCTCTATTTGTTAAGGTGGTTATACGATGTGATATATTTCTTGTCATGGTCACGGAGTGTTATAAGTCTCCTTTATGGATTAGCTATCTCTAGAGTGATTTAATTTAGCATATGACTATATGGCCCTGGGTAATATATGTGATCATCAGTATGTATGGAATAATTCTTTTGATTATGATATGATAAGATCAATAAATAATGCACATATGAACCATGCATTAATAATTTAATGATAATGAGATAAAGAATAGAGAAAAAGAATTTGAATTTCCCATGAAAATGTCTGAGTGAACTCAAGTTATAAAGCTTCAGTAAAATATCAATGCCTCAATCAAAGCATCAGTTGAGCTAATAATTATGTAATCAATTAAGTAAAGAAGACCTCAATGTTCATAAATCAACATGCATCGATTAACTAAAGAGATTCATGAAAAAGTTAATAATAGAAAGTGTGCATGTATGGAACTAAGAGTGAAGCATTGATGACACTTAAGTTGTCATGTTAACTAAATGATCAACATTTAGTTAAAGATTTGTTTTAGTTCAAGTAAGTTAACATTCAGTTCAAGTAAGTTAACTTTCAATTCAAGTATGTTAACATTCAACTCAATTAAAGTTAACATTTAGTTCAAGTAAGTTAACATTAAGTTCAAGTCAATTAACATGAAGTTCAAGTAAAGTTAACATTAAGTTCAAGTTAGTTAACATTAAGTTCAAGTAAAGTTGACATTCAGTTCAAGTTAGTTAACATGTAGATCAAGTTAGTTAACCCTCAGCTCAAGTCAATTAACATTTAGTTCAAGTGAGTTCACTTTCAGTTTAAGACATTGAACATTCAGTTAAAGCTAATTGACGAAAGGAAGGGAACTAATGTTAGCATGGAGGGAGTTCTAGTTAGCTCTTCCTTGTGAATGCACTATGTGGTGCTCTCAGTATGTTTACTGAGCCTCATATGCACTACCTTATGCATGCTATGGTTTTTGGCTTGTTATTAATATGCTAGGCATATGACAAGTTCAATACAATTGCATACATTTGTTATTGCAAGGTTACATTGGATCTCTCTTCTCTAATATTGTAATGATATATATTATCAAGTAATATTCTTATGTGTTCTAAACCATTCTCTCCAAATCTATCTATCATACTCAAATAATTGTTTGTTTTTTCATCCTTCATGTTTGGAGGGTTTTCCCAGGGTATTTTTTGTCTCTCATGGTTTACTGATTTATATGGCCAATTTATGGAGTTGATTTATATGGATTATTTATGAATATGATTTATGTGGTTTATTTATGAGATTAAAATGTGATGAAATTGTTTGATAAAATTTTTAAAGTTCAAGCATATATGATTTTTCTCAAAACATTTGCATTTCTATATGATTCAGATCTCTTATTTATCATCCTCTCTCTCTCTCTCCTTCTCTAGATATTTTCTTATTTCAAATATATTCTCTCTTCTCCTCATCCATTGAGTCTCTCACTCTTCTCTTCAAAAAATCTCTCTTTGAAATGATCTAGTGATCCCTTGTACCTTTCTCCTCTCCTTAGGATTTATTTTATAACATCTCAATGACTACCATTCTAGACTACCCTAGAACCTTACCCTACCATATTTACCTCATACAACAAACTTCGAGTTTAAACCATTTATTTACTGCTGCTTTTTAAAGAAAATCTGAATTTTGTTAAAATACTTATTGCTTATTATGAAGGTGCATTGATTGGACATAAAGGATAAATCATAATTCCATGTAATATCATACATTGGTGCTTGAAACTTGCTAGAAAACAAGTACAAATCTGAACTCTATACTGATGATTTCAATTGACATTGGGATTAAATTTTCACATAAGTATCTTCATTTTTCCCTCTTTAAATTCGAAGTTTTGGGGCTAATTTCACACATTGGTATTTGCATTTGTGAACATATGAAGTAGTAAGTAGTTCATATTAAGCCCAATAAAAGTAGTTCATGTATGTGCATAGCCTAGGTATATGGACTTTTGGTTTCTACTTAAATTATACTAATCAATATAATGATCTAAACCTAAAGAGGTCATAAAACCCTAGTTCCATCTCATAACTTGTGAACCCTAGTTATTCATGCAATTTGTAGTTCATGAAACCCTAGTTGGTTTTGAATTTGTAAGTGTAGCCTAGGGTTATATGGCCTTTTTGTTAATACTTTAATGAAAATAACATATCCTCTGATATCTATACTCATGGATTTCTTATAATTCATGAAACCTTGGTTGGTTTTGCTTGTAATTCATGTACATGGGTTTCTACTTCTAACTCATGCAAGTATGTGAACTTCCACTTGTGATCCATGTTTAGACCCTATTCATTTTGTTTCATGCCAATGTGCATAGCCTAGGTATGTGGCCTTTTGGTTTCTACTTAAATGATACTAACCAATCTAATTATCTAAACCAAAAGAGGTCATAAAACCCTAGTTCCATCTGGATGCATCCTTGGAGCTGGGTTACACTTTTTGGCAAGGCTCTTTTGGAAAAAACACAAAAACATACCTCGATTTAGGGTTTAACAAAACCTCGATCTAAGTTTTAAGAATACCTCGATCTAGGTTTTAAGACCTCTATATAGGTTTTAAAAGAACCTTGATCTAGGTTTTAAGACCTAGATCTAGGTTTTAAAAAAACCTTGATTGAGGTTTTAAGGCTGCGATCAAGGGACTTGTGCAAAAAAAATTATAAAAATAGGTTTAAATGGTAACTCGATCGAGGGATGTTAATACCTCAATCGAGCTCAATACCTCGATCGACGGATGTTGAGCTTGATCGAGGGATGCTAATACATCGATCGAGCTCAATACCTTGATCTGGGGCCTGTAAAACAGAGAATTAGCCCTCGTACAGGAAAATCAATGTTTCTCTGTGTCTTCTAGGGGTGTAAACCCTGCCGTTCATGGCACATAACTGAACAAAGTTCATATAGATAGATTCATCACCCAATCCTCTATCCATTGAGGTATCATGCACATGTTTTGGAATTCATATGGGTTTTTTTTTAATTTGTTCTAAAACTTACACTTAGAAAACCTCACAACAACTTCGAATCATCTCAAAGAAAAATACGCGCGGTAAAAAATACACATCCAAACATTTCTTAAAAATGCACAACCCACACATCGACGCATCCTCTTCAAAAGGGTATCTTTGGTTTTTCAATTTTTGAAATCAGTGAAAAAAAGTTGGTATGGACACACATGTGTATAAAATGATGTTGAAATCAGATGCGGTCACTTTTGAAAAATAATAAATAATTGTATATTGTGAAATAAATTAACAAAAAATTATGCAAACCAAAATGCATTTTGTGTAGATCATGCTCAAATACATATTTTTTTAATTATTAATGTAAAATTGAATTATTGGGGTTGGACACGAGCCACTTATTAACTTCTTCAAATTTTTAAGGTCACACAGTTCATTAAATGAGAAATTTCACACATTAAATGACATCGAAATATTTTTAAAAAAATATCATTGGGAATCCAACATAATATTCTACAATTTGTTTTTTACTGCAAGTCGAAATTCACATGGAATATATACATTTCGAGGGCTTCTATCTAGCACATGTGTAAAAATTTAGGTTTTCATCGCCAAATTTGGCCAAAAAGTGTTACCCACCTTCATGGAATCACCCATCTCATAACTTGTGAACCTAGATATAGTATGCAATTTGTAGTTCATGAAACCCTAGTTGGTTTTCAATTTGTAAGTGTAGCCTAGCGTTATATGACCTTTTGGTTTCTACTTAAATGATACTAACCAATCTAATTTGATATTCAAACCTAAAGAGTTCATAAAACCCTAGTTTGTAGTTCCATATCTCAATTTGACAACCCTAGTTTTATTATGTGGGTTGTTGGATTATACTTTAGTACAAGAATAATATAGCTTGTGATCTCTAGACACGTAGTGTTTTCTTAATGATGCAACATGTGTTTTATTAGTGATATCTAGACACACTTGGCCATGAAAACATGAGGGAGAGGGCCACTTAGAGGTAATCACATGCCAAAAGAACAACAGAGTCGACGGTTTGTCGATCTGACCTCAGGTTTCAGAGTTATGTCGAGTTGAAAGTCACATGAAAATGTCGTTCACGGACAGTTGGTGACTTTCGGTCCGGGAACGAAAAACCAAATGGAGCAGAAAAATTGCATGTCATTGACTCTTGCAAGTATGTATGGGAAAGGACGATATGGGAACCTTACCAAAATAGGAACATTCGATGGTTTTGTAGAGTTGACCCACTAATGTGAGAGTTTCATTGAAGGAAACTAAGCAAAAGCCTAGTTTACAAAATCAATGCACAATGAATTCACTGGGCCATGAAAACATGAGGGAGAGGGACACCTAGAGGTAATCACATGCCAAGAAACCAACAGAGTTGATGGTTCATCGAACCGACATCAAGTTTCCGAGTTATATCGGTTGAAAGTTGCATAAAAATGTCGTTCAAGGACACTTGGTGACTTTCAGTACGGGAGAGAAAAACCAAACAGAGAAGCAAAATTGCATGTCGTTGGCTCCTATAAATTTGTATGGGAAAGGCCAATATGGGAACCCTACCAACACAGGCATGGTCGAGGGCTTTGCAAAGTTGACCCACCAATGCAAGAGTTGCATTAAAGGAAATTGAGCAAAACCATAGTTTACGAAATCAATGCACAATGAAGTCATAGGGCCATGAAAACACGAGGGAGAGCATGACCTATAGGTAATCACATGCCAGGGGACCAACAGAGTCGACAGTTTGTCGATTTGACCTCAGGTTTCTGAGTTATGTAGCGTTGAAAGTTGCATGAAAATGTCATTTAGGGACACTTGGTGACTTTGGGTTCGGGAGCGAAAAAACAAACAGAGGAGCAAAATTGCACGGTGTTGGATCCTACAATTCTGTATGGGAAAGGTCTATATGGGAACCCTACCAACACAGGCATGGTTGAGGGTTTTGTAGAGTTGAACCACCAAGGCAAGAGTTGCATTGAAGGAAACTGAACAAAACCCTAGTTTATGAAATCAATGCACAATGGAGTCACTGGGCCATGAAAACATGAGGGAGAGGGACACCTAGAGGTAATCACATGCTAGGATACCAACGGATTCAATGGTTCATTGATCTCCAACCTCTGGTTTCTGAGTTATGTTGAGTTTAAAGTCACATGAAAATGTAGTTTAGGGACACTTGGTGACTTCCATTTCGGGAGCGAAAAACGAAACGGAGCAGCAAAATTGCATGACATTGGCTCCTGTAAGTCTATTTGGGAAAGGTCAATATGGGAACCATATCAACATAGGCATGTTCGAGGGTTTTGCATAGCTGACCCACCAATGCAAGAGTTGACCCAACAATGTAATTAAATGTACATTAATATAAAAAACATATAAAAAAAAGTAAATTGCAACAACGCGAGAGCATGTTATTTTCTGATTTATATTTGTTGGTGCCTAAATACACCAGGTTGTTTTTAGCGCCTCCAATGTGCAATAGATCGTGTTTGTATCTTAGGCACATAAAAGGCTAAACATTAGTACTCTCATAAGAAAATAAAGAGAACCCAATGAAAATGTGCAAACATTATTTATAGATAACTCACCAGAGTTTGTAGGATCGTGTTTATAGTGTCCAGTATCCTCTGAATAGTATCATTTCTGTGAATGGTATCCGTCAATCATAGGTTAGTACATTCGAAATAAAATAAGGTTGAATAATTGAAATTGTGCTTCAACATGCACTTTAAAGTTTAAATAACGCATCTGACAATCTAGCCACACTAGAAAATATAGTAACACCTGACAATGCACTCACTTGAGTAGGTTGTCTTGATCATATTTGTTGTCGATGGTGCCCATCAATATATCGTTCTCTATATGAGGTAGCAAGTATCGTACATGTGACCTATTTTTTTTTGAAAGTGTGTGTAACTTGATTTTTATACCAACTACCAAGTTGGTGAAGTGGTATACAATAGCTCCTTGTCTATAATCCTTATATATATACCCACCTTTCCTTTTTTGTTGTGGTTCTAGTTACAAATACTCCCCTTTTATAACCATTGATCCAGTTGGGAATTCAATATTTTCAACATCTGTAATAGGTTCGAGAATGGTTTGTTTCCCCTCTAAGCAACGTTGCAACCAATAGTCAGAACCCCATTCATTATTTTTTGAGGAAACCACTGCATATATATGACCTGTGAAAGAAAAAAGGTCAAGTTAACAATACATTTTTTAAAATAAGGTATTGCATGTAACACAAACTAAATTTATTTCAATCTAAAGGCTTGTAGCGATTTAGGTACTACTAATTTACTTTTTTGTACCTACTTGTATCAGATCCGATATGTGATCATATTTTGTAGAAATATGTGTATGGTCTATTTCATTGACCCCCTTGGAATCAGTGCCAAGTGTCACTCGATCCCATATATCAACTGTATCTGTATACTCACAATCATCCCATTCATAAATGCTACGGGAACTGCAAAATCAAGCCTTCAATCTTGTCCAAATTCGTAGGGTCAAGTTGTCTGAGCTTCTAATTGAATGAAACTATCGAGTTCCATGCACTGTGTTCACTCGATGTGTTTGGGATCGGTCCACATATGTCAGCTCCCATAATATTATCCACACTAGGTTGTTCCTTGTTTCTTATTCTACTATCACAGATGCAACGTCTCGAAGGTGAGCACTTGTAAACTTTATATCTTCCCTTCAAAGGGAATTTTTAATGCATGGACCAACACCATTGTGCTCTCCTTTGCCATGACTAGGTTCAAAGTAGTTCCAAATATGTGGCACCTTGTAGTATATGTGCAACAAACACAACCACTTAAATACATGTGCATTCTTGAACTGTCTAGAACAACCATCTCACCAAATCAAATGACAATAAAAGGTATATCCATAGCTATCACATGATCATAGAAGAATTTAAAACAATATTGCACGTAATAGAAAGTCACTTATGTAGAAGTGACTTTCTTTCCATATTAAGTGTCTCTTCATTTCTATCTGGCCCATGTCGATATGTGACATGGACCATTATTCTCACCTTCTCTGAGTGATAGTATTGACTTTGTATTTCACTTTGTGGTTGTAGGGTGTAATTTTCCATAAATTCAACCACTGATAGTATTGTCTCGAGAGGGAAGGTGTCCAGGCATATTTTGAATTTCTCATCTTGCCACTGTGCCATATCGACAGGTTGAATGTACTGTTGTATATTTCCACGAAACTCTGAAATAAAATCACATACTTGCACCTAGTGTAAAAAAATAAATAGTGTTATAAAACAACATAAAAATATTTACATGAATATTAATATTTCAATATTTAACAATGTTAAAAAACAACATAAACAATGTGCAATCAGTTACATGAATAATATTCATGTACATTGTTAATTGTGAATTCACCAATTTAATATTCCTGCTTTCTTTCCTATCATGTAGCTGATATGTCTCATACTGATAGTTCTGCTTCTCGACAATTGCATTCCCGAATGCTTGATATTCACTCTCATGGATGCAATCAGATCATAATGATAGCCCACCATAATTGTTGCAAGAACCCTCTACACATTCTTTTAAGT
This sequence comes from Pseudotsuga menziesii, assembly GCA_001517045.1. Lineage (NCBI taxonomy): Eukaryota > Viridiplantae > Streptophyta > Pinopsida > Pinales > Pinaceae > Pseudotsuga > Pseudotsuga menziesii. The sequence continues at coordinate 389,936 of LPNX011193477.1, forward strand.
AAAGTGTCTGCCCATATTGCCTCAGACACATTATGCTATGGATGAAATCTCTAGATGAATTGGCGGTACTGTACTTGAGCATTCCTACACATGGTTAGTATGTAAAAAATGACGTATATGTGAAAATGTATGATAATATAGATCAAAATATACTTGGTATCTACAACAACAAGTGTTCCAGATGCTATTGATTCTAACATACCAAGGCTTGCACTTTTCAAAATATCTTTTCCCGAGCCTTAGCTCTATGTGTGTAATTTCAAACATTTCAAACAATTGAGTTTGTGTCATGTCAAGATAATTTTTAACATGAGGCTCATTGTTCATAGAACCCCTACAATTTTTTAACATGTCCTTTGTGTTAGAAGAAGGCCTAGTGTTGTTGTGCCAAAAAGTTTGCACTATTCCCTTCACTACTTCAACTGACTTCATGTCTTTGCGGGGAAACCTACCGCTAAATGCCCATAATGTTTCCATTTTTCCCTCTACATCAAGATTGTCTCTTCTTACTGAATATTTTTTAAGTGCCTTTGGATGTAAGGGCAAAATTTGTGATGTGAATTTAAGTAAACGACGTTGTCTTGTGGATCTACATACAATTGATTCGGCCAACATGTGGCGAACCAAATTACAGTCATTTGAACAAGTTGTTTTACCAATCAATGTGAATGCAACAACAAGAGATTTAACAATGTGATTACTTGATTCGATATTCTTCAATGTTCTTATGCCTAAATTTATTCTAATATTTTCCATATTTCTAGATTTAAGCAAATCTAAGAACAATTGCATTACTGGATTTGTATTTTTTTATCAAAATATTGTTTCATTATTTGAGAACAGTGATGAGGGATAGTGTGTTTAGCCACCTTACCATCCATGGAAGTCAATTTTCTCTTGTCCACTTGTATGCATTTAGGAGTTCTCTTTTGTTTTAATGCGAGATATCTTGTGGTTTGAAATGTTGGGGTGATGTTGACATCCACTACAGGATGAAAAATTCGATTAGGATATTGAACCACCTGGCATGGTTGTTGCGGAGTCAAATTTGCATTGTCAGGAACATAATTATTGAACTCTTCACAAGATTGTCCACTTAATAATGGATCAAGAATATCATCTCCCCTATAACCAGCTTCCATTAATGTTGCATTATCTTCCTCAGCCTCTAGGTCAGGTACTTGTTGCACAGGAATGGGAAGTATTTTCCCATCCAATGAATGTCGACGATTTCTTGAATCTTCCCTCTTCTTTTCTTTTTTATTTTCAACTTATTCTGATGTAAGCACCTTCCTCGTTGACTTACTGCCTCTATTACATACATTACCCATTGAAATCCACCCAAACTTGTACAAAACCTATGGATTTGTGTAAGACATTATTAAATTACAGGTTGAACATTTCTCTATGTGTGGGTTCAGAAGAGTTTTGTCTTTTTCCCTCTACATCAAGATTGTCTCTTATTACTGAATATTTTTTAAGTGTCTTTGGATGTAAGGGCACAATTTGTGATGTGCATTTAAGTAAAAGATGTTGTCTTGTGGATCTGCAAACAATTGATTCAGCCAGCACTTGGAAAACCACATTACAGTCATGTGAACAAGCTATTTTAACAATCGATGTGAATGGAGCAATAGGAGATTTAACAATGTGATTACTTGATTCGATATTCTTCAATGTTCTTATGCCTAACTTTATTCTAACCGTTTCCATATTTCTAGATTTAAGCAAATCTAAGAACAATTGCATTACCAGATTTGTATTTTTTATCAAAATATTGTTTCATTATTTGAGAACAGTGACAAGGGATAGTGTCTTTAGCCACCTTACCGTCCATGGAAGTCAATTTTCTCTCATCCACTTGTATGCATTTAGGAGTTCTCTTTCGTTTTAATGCAAGATATCTTGTCATTGGAAATGTTGGAGTGACATTTACATCCACTACAGGATGACAACTTCGATTAGGATATTGAACCACCTGGCATGGTTGTTGCGAAGTCACATTTGCATTGTCAGCAACATAATTATTGAACTCTTCACAAGATTGTCCCTTTAATAATGGACCAATAATATCATCTCTCCTATAACCAGCTTCCATTAACGTTGCATTATCTTCCTTAGCCTCTAGGTCAGGTACCTGTTGAGCAGGAATGGGAAGTATTTTCCCATCCAATGAATGTTGACGATTTCTTGAATCTTCCCTCTTCTTTCAATTTTTTATTTTCAACTTCTTCCAATGTAAGAACCCTCCTTATTGACTTACTACCTCTATGACAAACATTACCCATTGAAATCCACCCAAAATTATACAAAACCTATGGATTTGTGTAAGACATTATTAAATTACATGTTGAACATTTCTCTGTGTTTGGGTTCAGAAGAATTCTGTCTTTTTCTATAGTTAAACTTGCCCACAACCCACAACCCAAATTTTTTTATAAAAAACATATTGCATATGCAATATAACACATGTTTGTTTTATTGCATATCTGTTATATCGCATATGCGATATACATACACTATTTTTTACTTAATGGGTAGTTTGTATAACGTGATCACTAAATCAGATATGCTATATATCGTATATGCGATTTAGTTCATATCAAATATTGAAACATGATAACCTTATAATGGAACCCATTCCCATGCTTAAGACCTCGATACCTATCCTCAGTGCACATAACCTCGTAATGGAACCCATACCCAACCTAGAGGCCAAATATCCCATCTAGAAGGCATGTGTGGTAATTAAAGGACTCATTTATAGCTCATGAGCCATAAAAGCTTCATTTAGGTCCTAAGACCCTACCTTTTCTTCCATGACTTTGCTCAAAGTCCCAAACCTTATAATGACACCCTTACCCCATTTAGACTCCATTTATAGGGCTTGTCATAGTCTGGGACCTTGTGATTTGTCCATGAATCATAAAAAAATCCTTTAATCCGTAGAAGATTGGATTTATCCTTGGACCATGGTAGTGTCTTTAGAATTATCTCTTGTCTGGAAATATTCATAATGGTTCCTATATGACCATGGTCAATGCCTTGAGAACAATATTCAATGCATGAAATAGTCTAATGGAAAATATATCCCATATTAAGGCTAAATATCCTCTTTAAAGGGAATGTGTAGTGGTTTAAGGCTTGTTTATATTATGCTTTTGTCCCATTAACATGGTTAAGACCCTAAGACCCATCCTTAGCGCCTAACGCCTCATAATGACACCTAGATCCCATTAAAGGAAAAATATTCCATCTATTTAAAGACATGTGTGTTGATTTAGGGACTCATTGTCTTCTCTTCCATGACTATAGTCAATGTCTAGAGACCCATCCCTCCCATCCAAAACAATATAATGGAACTCCTATCCCATTATAATACCATTTAGACTCCAAATATTCCATTGAGATGGTCTATGGGGTGGCTCATTACCCAACATTACATTGGTTTAGAGTGGGGGCGGTCAAAGGAGGGAGAGGAAGGTGTAGAGGGATTCATGGGAGGGAGGGATGGGTAGGGGACATATATGGGGGGTATCCAGGGAGGATAAATATAAGGATAAGGGAGGGATGGGTAGGGGATACATATGAGGGGGGACTCGAGGGAGGACAAATACAAAGGGAATGGATTGGTGGGAGGGGAATAAATATAAGTGGGAGGGAGGGACCTAGGGTTTTATACATTGTCAAGGAATGAAACCTCTACTTTAGGCCCTAAATGAAACTTCTAGGAATCTAGGACCACCAATAACACCTTAAAACACCATATGTTATCTCTTGAGGGAATTCTTAGATTTGTGTGTGGGCATTGACACCTTTAGGTTGTTTTAATCACTAAGGATGGGGTTATAGACCCTTGACATGTTTGAGAGATCAAGAAACCCAGGTCGTAGATACTAAAGGAGGATTCTAGGGAAAGAATAATGTATCAAGCCACCACACATGACCTCTCTAGGTGGTCTTTGGCCTTAAATTAGGGATATGTGAGAAATTGGGATTTTTTTTCCAGTAGTTATGGGTCTCTGGGCCATACGCATGGGAATGGGAGGAAACCCAAGTCTTGGGCCCTAAATGAATCCCTTAGTCATTAAAGGACAATAAGTACACTTCAAACTACCACGGAGGACCTACTGATGGTATCCCAACCCAAAAACTGGGGATAATCATGCCATCCAGAGGTTTTAAATAGTAGACATGGGTCTCAAGGACTTACACATGGTTGACGGAGTAAACCCAAGCCTTAGTCCATAAAGGAATATTATATCCATCCAAGGCCTAAATTGATACCTCCAATCACCTCACATGACTTACAAGCACTAGGTATTGGTCATGAAACCTTCGACATTGTTGGGGGAGTAAAAATTGGGATTGGACTCTCAAAAGAGCTTCTAGGAATCCATGACCATGAAAAATACCTCAAGTGCCTAGGCATGACCTCTTGAAGTTACCCTTTCCTTCAAGTGGTGACATGGATGCCGTTAGAAGTTTTTGGATAGTAGATATGAATCCATGGGTCTTGGACATTGTTAAGGTAGGAAAACTAGGCCTTGTACCATAAAGAAAACTTCTTAGAATATAGTTTTAAGAATGAAATTTGATCCACCATAGATTACCTCATGAGCATATCCCTAGCCTCCATGTGGGGTAATTATAAATAATAGGATGTTTTAAGCACTACGTATGGATATCAAGGTTTCCGATATAGTTGTGGGAGAAACCCTAAGCCATGATCCTAAATGAATGTTAGAGGAATATTGACCCAAGAATGATGCCTTGAATGAAAAAAATCATGTCTTAAGAAGATATTTGGCCTCCAAGTGGGAATATTAGTATGATTATGAGTTCTCAAGCACAATGTATACATCGTGGAGCCTCAACATAGTCGACCATTCATAAATTTTAGGCTAAGCGTCGTCCTTTTGCCACACTAAACCGCTTTGGAGCAGCTAATAATTACCAAGATCATTTCTTTTTAGATGGAGTTTCTCCCAAATCCTATCCACTAACTTGGTAAACTCTTTTTTACTCTCGTACCAAGATACCAAAGATAAAACGCATATGCGATATAGATAACGTTAAACGCATATGCATTTTTTAAAAATTTAAAAACTCGACAGGAACAAGGCTTGGCATTATGTTTGGAAATAGCTTCAGACTACCGAACCTATTGGCTAGGACAAATCAACCAGGGCTAATTACTGTATTTTAGAACTCTATCAATATACTCAGTTTCAATGGCATGTTTTGCTATGACAAACACAATATTTTTTTATGAAAATATAGAATATTGTAGAGTATGATCTTACGATTCTGAATATGTAATTTTTCCTTAAAATGTATGTTTTATTTAATTATTATTATTTTTCTTAATGACACACATCAGTTTTCGAAAATAGATACATCGATTGTCTTTTATATAACTTTTGATTGCCTTCACCATTTCCCAAGAAAACTATATGGTGCACTAGAAGAGAGCGAGCTCTACAATCTTATATATAGAAATCAAGGATTTCATTAATTTTTGCCCCTAAAGTGTTGCACCCGCACAAAACATTTTCATTTCAAGCTTTTGTGACTTAAATAATTAATAATAATAAAATAATTCATGAAAAATTCTCAATAAATAGTGTTGCACTAGGCCCATATGTCCTTTATATGTCTACAAGATTTTATCCAAAATCAACATCCGATTTTCCTCATATAGTGTTGCAACTGCACAAACATATATGTTATGATGTGCTGAAATTTTGAAAACCCAATTTAGTGGAAACTAATTTTATAATCATTTACACACATTTTTTTGCATAAATGTTATATATTATGAAATTTGATTCAATTACCTATCTTTTGTCTTTTTACTTCATCTTCAAATCAGTTAGGGAAGTATCACTAATTGTCACCTAAAGTCAGAGGTTCCAAGTATTTTCAATATTATGTGGCATCTAAAGTGTCTTTAAAGGAGTCCATGATTACAGTGCATCAGCCCGGTTATTAAGCTCATAGTTAAATTTAAGTTCATGGTTGTATCATCATTGGAGTTAAGCTAATAGTTGTATCTAATAGTTAAAATTAAAAAACTTAATATAAAAGTTATTGCAATCAATATAACAGATCGATTGATCTCTACTCCTAACTTCCAAATGGAGTTGGACTAAGCCTTATGCACATTAACTTGAGTCGCAACTACCAGATGGATTTAGACTGTCATATGAGCTGCATATGAGTTCTCACATGATTTCAGAGGAAGTGCACATTACTTCAACTCCCAGCTGTAAAATGGATTTATACTATCACATGGACTTCAATGGATATTTAATTAAATTATGCATTTTTTCAAAAACTCATTTGCGCGAAAATATTGGCCATTGAATTTTTCAAGCGAAAATATTCACATTATTGCATTGAAGAGGTGCATTATACAACCCAGTAAAGGAGAGATGTGTAACTCCTTCTGTGCTCATCCCAGAGTTGACATGTGTCTTTTATAAATAACTCCTCCCGTGCTCATCCTAGAGTTAACGTGTGTCCTTTATAAATAACTCCTTCTGTGCTCATCCTATAGTTGACACGTGCTCTTATAAAAAATAATAAAATATTATTAAAAATAACTTGTTGGCTTAAATTAAATTTAAATTATTCAGAATTGCATATATATAAAACAATATAAATTAGATAAACTAAAACTGTAAAAATTAGATTACACATTTCCACTCTAAAAAATGGTTTGCACCTTGAGCGATTTGATCCCTCTCGATGCTTGCTAGATCCCCTTTTAGATGGATCTATGCTGGTTGGACTCACAATTAGAGCAAGTTTGACAATTCAATCCCATGCTAGCCTTCAGATTGAATTTTGGGTAGCTTTGAAATTGAGTTATATAGATTTCAAACATGTCCCTAGATATGGTTCTCCTTTTTTCTATATGTGGTATTCTTGAGAAAAGGGGACAAATAAATTTGGTTTGTATAATAGTTAGTGCATATTACGAGTTTTTTTCATTTATCCACAAACAAATCCAACCATTCATTGGATTTGTGTTGCAAACTATTTAAAACTCACACCTAAAGATAACATGGAAAATTTCTTCCATGCTTTCCATTTCAATGTAATCAATTCCCTAATAAACCACCAAAGCCTTGTGTTGATCAACATACAATTTTTAAACCCAACTAGGTCTCCTATTCAATTATGTAGTGATGGAAAATTTGTTATAAAAAAGGTTAAAACAAACTTCCACTACCACTCAACTTCCTTTAATGTTTTTCCTGTTTTCTTTTCTTTGTATTTATATTACCTACTTCAAAACTATTTCTCATTGATAGATGTTGATCAAGCACAATCTGGTTCCATTAACCATAGTATCTTCTATAATGATGAAGTGGTAGGAAAATTTGTAATAAATAGGTTAAAGCAAGCTTCCATTAATGCATTTCAAATAAAAATAAATGTAGGCCCCCAAAGGCATGTTAACCTTGTGGGAAGTCTCACCTTCACCTGCGTAAGGACTCCTTAGTGATATAGCTAGTTGTTAGCGCTACGAAGATTTCCTGAGTAACATCTTCTAAGACAAGATATTATTTGAAGTGTTGTAAGTTTGCTACATTCCATTGTAACATCCTCAAAAAAGATCATATGCTAACAAGTTAATTACAAAAATAACGATTCCTCCAATTTTAAGACGAAGGAAATGTAAACCCAACTTGAAAAGATTCATTTCAAAGGTCACATGACTAGTTAACTATACCACAATTCCAATAGAAAAGCTAATACCTTTATCATTTGCAACCATGCTTTTACACTAATATAGCCCTATCTAAAATAAGCCTTATAGCCCTATCTAAAATTAGCCAATCTAATAAGAATATACTAGATAAGATGCGGAAAAACATAACACAAGTCCTATAGTCACGAAAGAATGAAAAGTTGGAATGAATAATGTCATCCAGAAAGTTATCAAATGTTCTTGCACAAATTAATATGCTTATAGGAAAATTATTTCCCAAACCATTCTATAATAAGCAAAATTTGTGTAGGAAAAACAAGCCAACTTTTACTACAAGAAAACCATATCATCTAGTTCCATAGCACAAGGGGAATGGATGAATTGTTTGAGGGATGATGTATTCCCATGTGACGTGGAGAAGCTGCGGTTGAACAATATCCACCTGTCATGTCAATATTTTCAGTAATAATTCCAGGGATTGGACAATTGAAGCCTCCCATTCTATCTCCCCCACCAAAGCTACTTGTAGGGATTGGACAATTGAAGCCTCCCATGCCATCTCCTCCACGAAATCTACTTGTAGGCTATGTTACTAGAAACCAGAAACCTGGAACTAAACGAGAGAAACCGGAACAGAACAAGAAACTAAGTTTATAGGTTTTGCATATAAAAAAGGAGAAGAGAAAAAACAATAACATAGGATAAAAAGACAAGTATTAAAATGTTAAATAATTTGTTAGTGT
>LPNX011193477.1:404858-471885 GCA_001517045.1 Pseudotsuga menziesii
AATACATTTAAGTCAACAACCTTTAAGGACATAATGATTTTGTAACTATTTATGTAAGGCCTAACCATACTTACAAACAAAGTTTATGAAATTAGAATGATGAAAGCTCATGAAATTAGAACTAAGAAAGCATTGCTCTCATCACCATTTCAGTTGGAAAAATAGACAAAATAAAATTTTCACTATTTTAAATGTTAAAGAAAAGGAAACACTGTAATTGGATTGAAAATCTTATTATACCTGGAAAAAAAAAGGACAAAATAAAATTTCACTGAAATTAATAGTCGAATTTGTTATTTAATCAAGAAAGGTCCTTAAGAAACTAGATGACCTTTTCTTCAAAGAAACTACTGCAGCCATCATGTTTCTAGTAACAATGATAGTTCCTTCTAAACATACACATACACCCTTTTTCTTGCACAATATTAAATCACTCTCAAAACCATCTCTTCATTTCCAAACATAAAACACAAAAACCATGTTTGGTTGTCGAAAATTATAGCAAGACATATTGATTAATTTACTCAATATAAACACAAGAAAAACATCACTTTCAATGCAAATCCAAAAAAAACCCATTCAATCGCATATTTGAAGTAGAACCAATTGCAGTTATTGCTGAATGGACTGCGAGTTCATTTCCAAAACATATACAAAGTGGAATATATATATANTGGCAAGTTCCCATCATCGTCTGAGAATGTGAGACCCAGTTGAATAACGTTGAGTATATCAACGTTAGACTTAAGCGTTAAATAGTTCAGCTCCTCTGAAAAGGTCCAAAAATTGCCCGCAGGTTTAACAACTATACCAGGAAACTCAGTATCCATGGCAATATATGGGTAAGAGCCTATGGTTTCCCGAATCAGAGCAAACTCCTCCAAAATATTATCTACCCAGACTTCCCTTATCATCACGGAATCGGAATCGCTTTGGGGTAGAATGGACATCTTGTGTTTTATTGTTTAACGTTGATTTTGGGAATTTCTTTACACAAACCCTGTAAGACCGGAAACAAGAAAAAACTGTATTTAAGAATGCAATCATTTGCAAATGCCTCAGGCACACACAAATTAGACCGAAAACAAGAAAAAACTGTATTTAAGAATGCAATCATAGAAGAAAAGATAAATCTTAGAAAAACAGAGCTCAGCTTCACCAAATCTGTTCCAAAACGTCACTTTCCTGGACCTTAGATATGTAGAAATGGCCCTTTGGAGGAACCGCTGTCAAGAAATCTGTTCCAAAAGCATATGGAGAAATGGACTTCACTTTCATGGAACTCAGATACTCAATGCTTGATGTCATTGAGTGATTCTTTCTCCCCTTTTTATGAACCAAACTCAAGGGTTTGAACTAGTGGCAAGAAAGAAACAAAAGCCATGCTAAGTTAACATGAGGACAAATACATGAATAAAATGACAGACTGTAGTGCATGGAAGTACTTACTAGTAATCTCTGCATGCAAGTACTTACTAGCCATAGACACTAAGAAACTCATGCAAGTTCACGTCTAATTAATGCACCCACCAGAGAAACTCTAGTTCTATTTTGTGCTAATTTCCACTATCACCATACCATTAGAGGAATTTTGGGGTCTAAAATGGGCCTCCTAAGAAAAATAATAAAAATAATTGTTAAAATAATAAAATAATATTGATTAATTTTGGAGGAAGAAAGAAAAAAACTACTTTTTGTGTTCGTATTTTCAACATATCTCCCTGTGTTTTTACTCAAATTTCGATCAGGAGAGCTCATTGGATGCAAAATTTGATTCTGCATCCAACGAGTACCCACACTACATACTTTTGACAGACCCTGCTACCCCAAAAACAAGAAATACCTGAAAAATGTGATGATGATGTCATCATCAAATTTTTTCAGGTATTTCTTGTTTTTGGGGTAGCGGGGTCCATCAAAAGTATGCGTGTGGGTACTCGTTGGATGCAGAATCAAATTCCGCATCCAACGAGCTCTCCCGATCCAAATTTGAGTAAAAACACAATGAGATATGTCGAAAATACGAACAAAAAAAGTAGTTTTTGTTAATGACAAATATGTCAATTCAACCATTATGGTTGACTTATTTTATTGAAATTCTATTGGTTCTTGAATTCCAACTCACAAAAACTTATTTTGGCACGTTTTCTTATAAGGCCCATTTTAGACCCCAAATTTCCTCTAATGATACATTTCAATTTATGGATCCCCATAGAATAGAAGAAATATAGTTAGTATTTCATTTTGTTTTAAGAGAGATAGCTAAGAAATATAAGAAATATAGTTAGTCTTTCATTTTGTTTTAAGAGAAAGAGCTGTTGTCTACATTTGGTTCCATTCAAGCCAATTAAACCCATTTGTACTACTAGCCTTTCTATAAGAACTACTAGCCTCTAAGTAACCCCATGCCAACGTTCACCTCTAATTTGTTAAACCCATGAGTCCGAATCTAATTGCATTGCATGCTTGGCCCATTTTTGTAGAGTCAAACTAATAATGGAAGACTTTGCATCTCAAGATGGCTATAAAACTTTGCATGTCAAGCTTGATTTGCTGATGGCTATACAACTTTCATTATGGGTTGCTTACTTGCATTGCCATGGGTTGTTTAGCTAACCTCTAGAATTGGAGTGTTATCATGAGGGAAATGCCTTAATGTTTTGTAAAATTAATGTTGGTTTATCATAAGGGGAATGTTTTATTTTTTTAAATCAATGTTGATTGCATTATTTTAGACCAACCTATGCTATTTTTTATTTTTATGTTAAGATAATGACATTTTCGTTTCACAAAAACTGAAGGGCGCCACATTATACTATTTTAGAGTTTGTATTTTAATTTAAACTGAAAGATAGATAAGCACACCAATATATAAAAACACAGAAATTCGAGCTTATACATAGAAGAAAATAGATCAATCTTAGAAGAACAAAGCTCACCTTCATCAAATCCATTCCAAAACCTCACTTTTCTAGAGCTCATATATGCAAAAATGGCCCTCTCGAAGAACCGTTGTCGAAGAAATGGCCCTCTGGAAGAACAAATGTGGAAGAAATGGCCCTCACTTTCATGAAACTCAGATCCTCAATGCTCGATGTCATTGAGTGATTATTTCTCGCATTTTTATGGACTAGACTTTCGTCAAGGATTTGAACTAGAAGGATCTACCCATTGGCAAGAAAGAAACAAAGGCCATGCTACAATAACAAGAGGACAAAGGCATGACTAGAGTGATTGTAGTAATCTTTGCATGCAAGTACTTACTAGCCATGCACACTGACTGTGCACTGTGGGATCTTTAGGTTGCCAACATTCACGTCTAATTTGTTAAAATTAAACCTTCTTATCCATTTTTCAAATTTTTAGTCCCATAAAAACTCATGAGTCAGAATCTAATTGTATTCCATGCTTGGCGTACTTTTGTATGATTGGCAGATTTTTGTAGAGTCAAACTAACAATTGAAGTCTTTGCATCTCAAGCTTGATTTCAAATGGCTATACAACTTTCATTATGGGTTTCTTACTACATTGGCATGGGCTGCTTACTTGCATTGGCTAATCTCTCGGATTGGATTGTTATAACCGTTATGTTAATTTTGTTTTTAAGATAATGACATTTTTGTTCCATAAGTAGGGTTAGTCATGTTTCATATTGAATGCAGATCTTTGCAGTTCTAGTCTTGTTTCATATCGGATGCCTTCCCAGGGTCAATCTTGTTTCATATTGAATGCACATCTCTGCAGTGTAGTCCTTTTTCATACTAGATGCCTTCAGAGGGACAATCATGTTTCATACTAAATGTGGATCTCTGCAGTGCTTTTCCTTTTTCATATTGGATGCCTTTGCAAGGTCACTCCTATTTCATACTGAATGTGGATCTAGCACAATCTATGACTTTCTTCTCATGATGGAAAACGATATGCACAACTCTAAGCTTGTCCATCAAGTACTCAAACTTCACTCTTGCCAGAGGATTGGTCAAAACATCGGTGGTCTACTTGTCCATCGCCACATACTAGAGCTTCACTGCTCCTCTCTGCACCATATCCTGGGTATAGTGATACTTGATCTCAATGTGCTTCGACTTGTCATGGAAAACCAGGTTCTTGGACAACTTCGCACAAATCTAGTTGTCATAGAAGATACAGGCTTCCTCTAACTCGATATCAAACAAATTAGACAATAGCTTCCAAAGCCATACTACCTCACAACTAGCCAAACAAGCTGCAATGTACTATGATTCAGCTATACTTAGTGCCACACTCGACTACTTCCTTCTAAACCAAGAGATCACCACGGATCCCAAACTGAAACAACATCTTGAAGTTCCCAAGTTCCTGTTAGTGGCACTTCCTGAAGCAACATTTTCATCAAAGACGTGAATAATCTTATATTATACCTCTTTAAAGGCCCCCTAAGACCTTTTCTTGTGTTTTTTAGCACATGCTTTGGTCAACCTGCAAACTAGTTATATATTTTTTGAGATCTAATGCATATTAGAGGACTAGACATTAGATTGAATCTTTTCCCATCTCATAATAATCATTGGTTGTAATATTCTTATAAAAACTACACATGATTAAACTTAAAAGGAACATCGAACTTCTTATCGTCCTTAACAATCTTACACAGAGTAGAAGGATGATTGGAGAGATCCCTGGAGCCTACCTAAGGTTTCATTATGAATCTCGTATTTAGAATCTGCTTGGATCCAAAAACCCTATCCATCATGTTATAAATGGCTTCAACACCCTTCCTATCATTATTCCACGTAGTTACCAAACTCACCAACTCTAACTCCGCCAATTGAAGTGTCTCTAAGAAATGGGAGAAAAATACACCCAACATATCTGGAATCGGGGCCCACATCTCTCATGAAGTGATTTTAAAGTTCAAGTGTATTCCCAACAATATATCTATACCAAAGAAAAACCACACTAAGACTAGGGCCTCCCAAAATTGTAATTGATCTACATAGGGTCTATAGAGATTAAGAACCCTCAACTCGAAGTCCAAATCTTTATACAAAAAGTTGACATGTAAACCCTAGTTGTAATTAGAATCATAATCCACTACCTTTAAGCTTGACTTCCAATCTATTAGAAGACCACCATATTTACCACCTCTATCAGAGGCACTGAAAGGACATCCTTTTTACCCAAAAAATGCCTCAATAGCCTTAGCACTTGTAGACATAGTTTCTTGCATGAGAATAACATTTGGAAAGTATACTTTGATCAGACTTTTGAGGGATAGCATTTTAATAGCACCCCCACCCATCGCGTGTTAAATGATAATGAAATTGTTGAGGAACCATGGCATGGGTTTTTCCTGCTCTAAGGGCCCTATCAACAATATCCTACTTTCCTCGAAATATATCCATTTTAGCTTGCTGATTTTCTAAGGAATTTTTTTTTTCTTTCCAGTTCTACACCCAAGGGGCTTATGTTTGGCCAGACTCCTATATTCTAACATGTATTTCACCTTTCTGTTCTTGGATCTCAAGTTGTATCTATAAGGGACCACCTTATTGAGAGGATAGACCTGTCGATCCTTGTTAGGAAAAGGATTAGAAGAGTCAAGGCACCAAAATTATGAAGGCACAACATTGCTGATTAAATTGCTATGAGACTTGGATTTAACCAACAAAACCTAAATAGCAGGACCTACATATTAGATAGGGGGAGGAAATATCACACTGATAGGATTTGTCTTAGGCTCCAAGATTTAAGAGGATAAATGAATTTGAGTGACAACTATCTCTACTAGATAATTCACTTCCAAAATCATAATAAGAAAATGAGACCAAGTATTACCTGAAGGATGTTCATTATCCTAAGATGCTCAATGTGAGGGACATCCTGAAACAATGGGCACTCCATCTTCCTTCACTGAATTTTTTGAGACCCTTGAAAGAGAAGATACACTAGCCTCATTAACAACCTGACCTAGACTAGGAGTAATCCTTTTCCTCCATATCTTCTTGGGGGATTCCTTGATTGTGCCTCATTTAGTACAATGAGCCTGAATATGGTCCACTTTGTGGAAGGAATAGCATCTAAATGAAGCCTTCCAAAATTCAATTATTTGCATCCATGATACACCTACATGGATCAACTTGATTTCATCTACGAAACCTTCTATTATATCCAATTATAGAAAAATACACACGTCAGTATTGAGAGGCTTCCCGTCCTTCCTCAAGCTTCAAAACATTCTCTATATTGTTACCCATTGCCTCCATAACCTCTTTTCTCTAGAACGGCAAAGGAAAACCTAAAAGAATGGACCATATGTGATGAATAATAAAGGGTTCTTTGAGAGGATTAAAATTCACCTTCTATTTTTTAAGAACCAACCCAAAAAGACCCCATGCCCAATTCTAACTAAGAATGGAATTCAGATCAACATAATTTTTAAAATCAAATCATAACCAACCTATTGCATTAGTATTTAGTTACACAGTTTATGTAGTTTTGGGGGTTTATTTCCTACATGCTTATTTATGTAGTTTTGGGTGTTTATTTCCTATATTATTAAAATGCAATAATATATTGAATCTATTATTTTTTATCAATAAAAGTGTTTATGTGATTGTTATTAAAAATATTATTAATAATTTTATTAAAAAAAATGTAAATATTAGCAACATATTTTAGTAGATATTAGTAAACATGTTTAAACATAGGGTTATTTATGAATGTTCGTATATTTTGTAATGTTATTAATGATAGCATATTTTAGTAGATATTAGTAAACATGCTTACATAGAGTTATTATTGGAATTCATATAAATTGTAATGTTATTAATAAGGCTAGTGATTGTAAAAACAATAAACATTTTATTATAATAACTAGAATAATATCTAATTCAATTTCATAGGAAGTGATGTAATCGTTTATTACAAAATTTGGAAATATGGTAACCTCATTTACCATGAAACATGAATATATTGTTGAAATTGCACAACTACTTAAATTGCAATTTCTAGACTAGATTTTGGTCGAATTTAAGGAAAAAATGACCGAAATAATGGGGAAATGGATGGCCCGTTATCACATCCTACAAATTAATACAGTGAAACACTTATTTCGATGTGCCATTATGCTCGTTGGCACCACTAAGTTTAGCCTCCTTGTACGATTTTAGAGTACGGATAAAAATGGAGGTAGTGTTGATGTATTTGTAACTTCTAAAGATATTCTGATGTATATTATCATTGTATGTTGTTGTACCCCCATTGGGGATGTGGTTACCCCCTTTCGAGATGTCTTAATTGTGTCTAGACCTTGAGGTACAACCTTCGTTGTAAGTCGGGGAAATAGTTCCTAGTGTAACACTGTGTAATGTGTATTTGGAGTCTCTCTAGGAGAATTCGGCCCTGTTAGGGAAGACATGTGGGCCCTAGTCTTATGTTTGGTTAGTGACTTGAAAGGGTATAAATAGGGAGGTTCTCTCCCTCATTTATACACATCTCACACTCTCAAGTTCACATGAGAGAGAGAGAGAGATACAAAGGATGAGAGATAAATAACTATTGAATACTTTTTATTACTAATTTTGATCATCTTACTATTTTGAGGAACTTTGTAGGGTTTTCTCCTTTATGGTTTCTTCAGAGAAATTTTTTGTGTCTCGTGTATCTTTTATATCTTATGCATCTAGTTGTACTTGTTATTCTTTCAAATAAATATCCTATATAAACTAATCAGATCTAAAGAAAAACTAACATGGTATCAGAGCCTCTCTGAAAGAAGGTATTGTGCAGCTGCAGAAACTAGGGATTCCTAGTTCAAGGTGTTCTCTCCATGGATCATCAAGAAATGAAGGCTAGGATAACAGAACTTAGTAGGGTGCATCTTTTGGTGGAAGCAGTTCCAAAGTTGAAGAAGTTTGATTTTTTATCATGTCAATAGTGCCGGGAGGAACTAGGGCATCAAGTTTCAGTGGCTTCCCACCTTAGTTTTCATAAAGTGACCTTGCTGATCAAATTTCCTCAAGGAGGCACATCTTTCTGTCCAAACATAATTCCCAAACTCCAAGTTTTGAAAATTAGGGTTTCTAAGGGAAACCCTAGGTCAGCTAGCTCCAGAACTAGGTCAGACACCTCAAACCAGTAAGATCTAAATATTTTGTATTTCCATTTGAGGTTCTCATTTTAAAATATGAATCACTATACTTAGATTGAGGACAAGATTGGAGGGGCTGATAACTTCCAAGCATGGAAGTACATAATCTCTCTTATCCTTGAAGAAAATGACTTGGATCAGTTTATCACTAAAGAAGTTCCAGAACCAGAGGGAGATGAGGCTAAGGATTCTCATAAGAGAAGCGTGGATAAGGCTAAGAGAATAATTGCAGATTCTATTAAGGATCACCTCATCCCCCATGTGTCTTCATTCAAGACACTAAAGGAAGTATATGATGTTTTGACAAAGGTTTTTGAAGGAAAGAACATCAACCAAAAGATTACTTTGAGGAACTCGTTGAAGAATGTGAAGACACATGGGTGAAAACTTGAAGTTGGGTAACACTTCCATGAGAATCGGGTGCCAAACCAACATAGCGGGAGTTATTAGACCGAATAACTATATTTATTCAGTAGAATAATTAAGTTATTCGGCCGAATATTTATAGTTTTTTGGCCAAATAACTAATCCTTTATTCGGCCGAATAAACTTTAACGGTAACTATTTAATTTGACGGAATAGATTGTCAACCGGTAATTTTTTTCGGCAATTCAATAATTATTCAGCCGAATAATTATTCGGTCGAATAGTTATTCGGCCGAACAAGTATTCGGCCAAACAATTATTCGGCCGAATAGTTGTCTGGCCGAATAACTATTCGGACGAATAATTGTTCGGTCGAATAATTGTTTGGCCGAATAATGTTTTATTATATAAGCTCAGCTGCGGGCCCATTTTTGTTCTTTGGCCTGCAACGGGTTGTCATTATCTGCCCACCAGTAGCCCTGCCCATCGCCCCACTTGTCTCATTTTTCCACACGGATTGCCACCTGTCTCATACCTATCCATGTCACCCATCTTTCTGACGTGTGTATCCGCCATCTTGGCACCTTGCAACGTGGAGTTTTGTTCGGCGTTTAGGTATGTTCAATGTGGAGGGTGTGGAGGTCGTGGAGGATTGTCTCGCATGGAGATCTTTCTATCGACGTGTACGTGGTCTTCTCCTAGTGTGGTCTTCTTGTGCTGGCTCTTGGCTGTGAGGTAAGCCATTCGAACTATTATATTAATATTATTAAGGGATTGTATAAATTGTTATGTGCTTGTTTCATATCATTTTAGTAATGACATAATTACAATGGTAGTAAAGGTAGAGTTGAACAGCTCTTCCCATTTGGGTAGAGTTGAACAACTCTGCCCAGTTGGGCAGAGTTGAACAGATCTGCCCATTTGCGCAGAGTTGAGCTCTGCCAATTTGGACAATTTGCTTACTTTAAATGATTTTATCTAAACAAAATCTAACATAAATGTTGAAATCTGTTAATGTGTTTTTTGTTAATATATTTCTTGATTAGCTTATAGTTATTATAATTTTTACTCAGCTATGAACAAATGGACAGAGCTAGTCTGCTTTGTTCATTTGGACAGAGTTGATCGGCTCTGTCCATATAGACAGAGTTGAACAACTTTGTCCAGATGGATAGTGCTGATCAACTCTGTTCATATGGACAGAGCTGATAAAGGCCCTATGTAAACAATTTATATGATAGTTGAAAGTAATATATATGACAGAGTTGAACAGCTCTATCCATTTGGACAGAGTTGAACAACTCTGTTTATTTGGACAGATTTGAATAGCTCTGCCCATTTGGACATCTTTACTTGTTTTATACGATTTTAATTAAATAAAATTCAATATAAAACTTTAAATCTCTTAATGTTTTTTTGTTTCTATATTTTTTAATTAGCTTATTCTTGTTCCCAATGTATATGAAATTTTACAGAATATTTAGACAACTCAGTTTAAAAAAATTCCATAATTTTTTTATTAGCTTAGTTTTATTTTCTATGTACATGAATATAGAATATTTAGAGAGCTCTGTCCAAAAAAATCCATGGTTATGTAGGCTTAAATAACTACACTAGTATGTAGCATCTTTAAATGATATTTGAGACATATAGACATTTAAGACTATACGGGTTGCGAGTCTGTTCAAATGGACAATTCTGATCAGCTCTATCCAAATGGATAGTTCTTATTAGCTCTGTACAAATAGACAAAGCTGATCCGCTCTATCCATTTGGACAGAGTTGATGAGCTCTGTCCATATAGACAGAGTTGAATGGCTCTGTCCAAATGGACAGAGTTGATCAAGCCCCTAAGTAAACAATTTATTTCTGTATGTTTTTTGGTTGGTAGGGAACATAATTTCAAAACTTTTTCATTTTACTACCCTATGTTACAACTTCAGCTGTAGTGTAATAACTATATAGTTTTGTTCTTAACCTCTATTATTTGCTCTAGTCCATACAACTAATAGCTGAAGTATAAGTCTCATGGCACATTATGAGTATCTTAGTCCATGATGCATTGCATTAAGTAACATTGCCATTTCATGCTTTTCTGAAACATAGAGAGAAAATGTTAGATAGATAAAGGCAAGTTTATGTGTATGTAGTCAGTTTCTAGATGCGTCATTGCTTTATACAACTAGAGTCACTAGGATTTATAATTCATTGTAAACACTCCAGAGCCTAAAAGAAGAGAAGTGGAAGTATTTAAAGATGATAAACGAAGAGAAGGCAAGGAATAATCTAGAAATACTTTCTCTCTATGAGATTCAAGGATGAGCTAGCTGATTCACCTACGATTTAAGTTCAGTTGAAGAAAAAGAAGCTCTATGTATATTTAATCATTAATGCTTTCACTAACAAGTCTATAATGACTAGGTAGCTAGTAGCCAGTAGTAGTGTGTTTCCTTAGAGTAGGTAAGTAATTGCACTTGCCTTAGACTATATTTTATACTTAGAAAAATGTAGTTCGTGCACATGTAGTTAAGGGACTATTAAATAATATTAGTGATATCTAGGTTTTTATTAAAATAATAGTTTTTATAGTTGCTAGGTCATTGAAGTTGATTAATTAACATGTAGAAGGTTAGGCCCTTAGTGATTGACATGTGTCGGGGTGAAAATGTTATACAACATGCTTAGCAACCATCATATACCATTGTATTTAGTGGATTTAGGGATCTTTCTTATCACGAAGAAGCTTCATTGTCTTTATATATGTTATTTTTTCATACCACCTTTGTATTTTCTATTTATATTACATTGAAAGCTTAATTTTAATAGTAGCTAGATCTTTGAAGTTGATTAATTTTACATATAGAAATTGATATATGTGTAAATTTGTAGATATCATTTCCAATGGAGAGAGAGCTACCTTTGATACAGAAGCATAGGAGGTCATCACATTCTTCGGGAGTCGATGTCCAAAATGAAAATCGAAGATTGTCGACTTCACCTCAAGACTCGAGCCTATTGTATAGTTCACATTCATCTGATCATCGACATAGTGATAGTGGTACAGATGATTCCCCTTTATCATCTATGGGTGAACGTGGATCTCGACCTTCTGTGCAGGAGACAAGTGTGGAAGCAGAGCAAGGCTCACAAGAGGCTCGTCATCATACACAGGGTGGCGAAGGTCAAGCAAGAACGCAATATGTCTAGCTAGATGAGGGTTGTACGCCCATTACAACCTATCCATTAGATTTACCTGATGAGATTCCATGGGAAAGTGGGCTTCAACAAACAACTCTTGAAAGTTGTAGGGCTCACTATGACAAGCTGCAAAATGATCTTTCTAGTTTGGATCTCACTCTAGAGAACAAACAAAGTATAGAGATGGTTTTGTTATCTTTACAAAAATTTATTGAGGTATATGAGTATCTTGGACCAACAAAAGATGGTTTTGTTGCCTTGATGCAAAGAAGAAAGGAAGAAGTGATGGGTCCAAATAAGTCGGTTGTTGTGAAGGAAAGGGTGCCTAAGGAACAGGCCAACTCAATGTTCAACTTCAAAGAGGGCCTAAAGTGGAAAGCATTGAAAGTGCAATATTTTAAGAACCTTGAACTTGCACAATTTTTATATGATCGCTTTCTTGCAGCCTATGGTCATTTTCCATGAAACAATAAGGTTCCTAATTATTTTGCTAGGTTTTTTTATGCCGATTTTTTTTTATGAATGAAGCCAGACTATACTGATATTCATTCCGAGTTTTATGGAGTTGGAAAGGGGAGGATATACAATCGAAAAGGTTCCCTTAGAGATCCTAGTACTCTTCGACCTCCACCTCCAATATATCATCCACATAGGCTTGTGACTTACAAATCAGAGATGGAGCCCACATCACAAGTTGGGACAACTGCAAGGCATAATGTTGCCGAAGGTTTGACTTTGGCTTTTGTAGGAGTTGATGTTGGATTGAGTCGAGAGAAGGCTCGTGCCACTATTCGACAAAATTTTGTATACAAAATGGATGATGAGTTGGATTGTATGGGCATTGAAGATTTAAAGGCCTATGCAAAGCTTTGTCGCAATATAGCTTCGGATAGAATATCTAATGACACCTCAAGCATACGAGAGGTTTGTGTACTTTCAATCCATTATTTTTTTTATTCATTATGAATTAAACTTTTAGTTACATTATATCTATGTATCATAAATTATTTTTTGATGTATAGTAATAAATACATTACATAAATGTTTATTGTTTTCAGTTTTCTCGATTGTTAAATGAACATAATTTTAGAGTCTCCACTAGTCAAAATGCTGGAAATGTAGAAGAGCATATTGGAGAGGTATATTTAAAATTTACACATTTATATTTAAGTTTGAAAGATATTTTTTTTTGTTTTTAAATTTAACTATGTATCTTATTGTTAATTTGACTAATTTATGCAGGTTTCATTAGATTCGAACTTTTTAGATGATTTTCCATCTATTGTGAGCTAATGTTTTATTTTTTTTGCTTTTTAAGTTAATTGTTGAGCTTAATATTTTTTACTTTTACTATGAATTATTTATTAACAAAATTTAAATTTTAAGGGAAGAGAACATATTGAAATTGGAGGTGAAGATATTGGTTCTTTGATGGATGTCGATATTGGCACCGAGGTAATTTTGTTCATAATTGAATTGTTTTTTGATATATATGTTTAAATAGTTTGAATAATGTTTGACATTTGTAAATTGCTTTTATATATTTTGAAGCTTGGGTCTCTTCGATATTTTCGAGGCAAAAGAAAGACTCCATTGGATGATAGTGTTGGAATTGTAAGTTAAATATTTTATTTTTTTATATCGTTTAAAATAGTCTAAATAATTTGCAAGATTTATAAATTATTTTTATATATGTTGTAGCTTGGGTCTACTACACCTTTTAGAGGCAAAGAGAAGACTTTGTTGGATGATAGAGAATTGGAGGTAATTTTGTTGATAATTGAATTGTTCTTCGATATATTAGTTTAATATTTTAA
The DNA here is from genome assembly GCA_001517045.1 of Pseudotsuga menziesii. NCBI lineage: Eukaryota > Viridiplantae > Streptophyta > Pinopsida > Pinales > Pinaceae > Pseudotsuga > Pseudotsuga menziesii. Next base: position 418,371 of record LPNX011193477.1, read on the forward strand.
TGTTTTGATTTTGGTTTAAAGTTTTCTAAATAATTTATGTTATTCATAATCTATTTGTATACATGTTGCAGATTGTTATGAGTCCAAGGGAAGACCCTGGTCGAGGATAGTGGCGGACTTCTATTTAGAGAATTATTTACATTGTTTTTTCTTATGTAGATATATATGTTGTAGTTGACTTGGACATGGAGGAGCTTAATTTTTGGATTATATACATGTACTTTGAACTCACGTGTACATAATTTTTGGATTATATACATGTATATTGAACTCACATGTACATGATTTTTTTTTGGATTATATACATGTACATTTATATTACATGTTCATGATTTTTTTTTTGGATTATATAAATGTTCATTGACCTTATATATTGTTTTTGGGATTATATACATGTATATGTAAAGGTTAAGAATGTTAAGAAGTTTCGATAGGTGCAAATATATGAATGTATGTAATTTATTAAATTAATGTTTTTTGTTGAGAAGTTGAGAGTGATAGATATGTAATGAAGTTTTGATAGGTGCTATCTAATGTTAGGAGTGAATACTTTGATAAGTGCAATCTAATGTTAAGAATGAATATATGGAGAATGGATATGGAAATGTTAATTTTATGAATGTTAGGAAGTTTTGATAGGTGCAATGTTAGGGGGAAATGTTAGGAGTGAATGTGGAAATAGGGGAATGTTAGGAGTGAATGTGGGAATGTTAGGAGCGAATGTTTTGATAGGTGCAATGTTAGGAGTGAATGTTTTGATAGGTGCAATGTTAGGATTGAATGTGGAAATAGGGGAATATTATGAGGGAATGCTTTGATAAGTGCAATCTAATGTTAATAATGAATATATGGGGAATGGATATGGAAATGTTAATGTTATGAATGTTAGGAAGTTTTGATAGGTGCAATGTTAGGCGTGAATGAAGGAATAGGGGAATGTTGGGAGCGAATGTGGGAATGTTAGGAGAATATTAGGAGTGAATGTTGAAATAGGGGAATGTTAGGAGTGAATGATTTGATAAGTGCAATTTAATGTTAAGAATGAATATATAGGGAATGGATATGGAAATGTTAATGTTATGAATGTTAGGAAGTTTTGATAGGTGCAATATTAGGGGTGAATGTAGGAATAGGGGAATGTTAGGAGTGAATGTGGAAATGTTAGGAGTGAATGTTTTTACAGGTGCAATGTTAGGAGTGAATGTGGAAATAGGGGAATGTTAGGAGTGAATGCTTTGATAAGTGCAATGTAATGTTAATAATGAATATATGGGGAATGAATATGGACATGTTAATGTTAGGAATATTAGGAATGGTAGGAAGTGTTGATAGGTGCAATGTTAAGAGTTAATGTGGAAATAGGGGAATGTTAGGAGTGAATGCTTTGATAAGTGCAATCTAATGTTAATAATGATTATATGAGGAATGAATATGTAAATGTTAATGTTAGGAATGAATGCTTTGATAAGTGCAATCTAATTTATGAATGAATATAGTCAAAATGAATATGGAAATGTTAATGTTAGGAATGTTAGGAAGTTTTGATAGGTGTAAATATATGAATGTTTGAAATAAATGTTAGGAAATGTTAGGTGCAAATATATGAATGAATCTTAAGAAAGGTTAGGAATGTTAGGAAGTTTTGATAGGTGTAAATATATGAATGTTTGAAATAAATGTTAGGAAATGTTAGGTGCAAATATATGAATGAATCTTAAGAAAGGTTAGGAATGTTAGGAAGTTTTGATAGGTGCAAATATATGAAAGTTAGTTAATGTATGATTGTAGATGTAGTGTTGAGAACTTGAGAATGTTAGAATTGTTAGAAAGTTTTGATAGAAATATTTTTTATTATTAAGGTAACTAGCAACTTGATTCTGAATTTTAATATTTTTTATACTAAGGTAATATTATCAATTTAATTATTATATTTATTTTATGTTTCTTACAAGAAAAGAAAATGATCACTACAAAAAAACAAACTACAAATAGCATTTCTATATAACCCCCCAGGATTTAAACAAAGGTGATGAAATGGATAATGAAAAACAAAAAAAGATGTGTAGAGTTACAAGGAGAATTCAAAAAGTTAAGGCCTTTCATGTTTGATGAAGAATTTGAGGAAGTGATAGAATCTTGGTTGTTAAATCTGCTCCATGGTCGAAGGAGGTTAAGAGTGTCAGTAGCATATGTAGTAAAGAGTTGAGTTGGAATTTTTTTTTTAAATTATTGAAAAAATGTATATGTCAGAACGATATTATGATGAGAAAGCTCAATAATTCAATGATTTGAGACTAAGATTGTTAACCATGGAAGAATTTGTAAGTGAGTTTGTAAATTTACAATGCTATGTACCATATCTAAGAGTTGAAAAAACTAAGGTATACAGTTTTATTAGTGGTTTACCCCTAGTGTATAAGGAAAAGATTGGGTTTGAAATTCTTCAACAATGGATGAAGCAATTATAAAGGCCTAGTTGTGCTACCATTTGTTTAAACAAATATCCAAATGGAGTAGAAGTTGGAAAAACAAAAAAAAATTGAAAAGATCGATCAACGTAGAAAAAGATTTAAACCCACACCTTTTGGAAAAGGAACAAGAGGTCATACTGATAAAAATTACAATAGGCGAGGTTCAACCAATAGAAATGGGGTAAAGAGTATCGAAACTTCCACTGGAGGATGGAATAGTAACCTGTAATCACATTGCAGGACACTTGTACTGTGAATGACATAGCTAGGAATATCTCTATAGTTAATGTTTCTTTGGAATATCGGTAGGTGGACCATCAATCCACCATGTTGGAAGTAGAAGGTAAAGTTTTGAACATACATGTTTCAATACTTATCGATTCAGGGTCTAGTTTAAGTTACATTGCATCAAAAGTAGTTGAAAAGTGTAAACTTAGTAAGGAAAAACAAAAAAATGCATGGTTGGTATAGCTAGTGACAAAGGTAAAAATGAAATTTATGGAGATAGTTAAAGATTTGTTATTAGGTTTTAATGACTTGGATACCTTAGTTAATTTAAATATACTTCTCCTAGGATCCTATGACATTTTGATAGGTATGGATTGGCTAGAATCTCATAAAGATGTTATCGACTATTTGCATAAAAATTTTAGTAGTGTGGATGAGGAAGATAAGTATCATACAATGAATGAAATTTATAGACCTTTATATACATGACAAATTTCAGCACTACAATGTAAAAAGTGTATTAGGAAAGGGTGTCAACTTTATGGCATCAAAATTAAATAATTTGAGCCCGAAAAATAAAAAATGGAACTAGAACAATTTCCTATTTTAAAGGAATTTGAAGTTGTATTTTGTGATAAGATATCAGTATTACCACCTAAACGATATTTAGATTTTAACATATATATAATGTCATTTTCAACACTAGTATCATGAGCTCCATATCATAAGAGTATCCCAAAATTAACGAAATGAACAATACAATTACACGAGTTGCTATAGATAAGGGATATATTAAGCCTAGTGTATCTTCTTGAAGAGTACATGTTTTGTTCGTGGGTGTGTTAGTAATATGATAAATTGTAATGTATTATCATTATTTACTGTCATGAATGGATAACTTATAGTTGACGAATATATAACCAACCATTGATGGTAGATAATTAGAAAAACGCGAGCTAAAAAAAAATTTGGCAGATGAAAGTTTTTCTGCCCAACAATTTTTTTTTTGTTTGCGTTGTAAATAAAGGTTCCGTAACGGAAAAAAATTGTTTGGCCGAATAATTGTTCGGCCGAATAACCTCTGAGACCAGAAACTTGCAAAATTTTTAGGTTTCTCCATTTTCAGAAGGTAAAATGGATGCCTTACACTACAAATCGACTGTTGGACTTGATACCATTATTTTTTTCATTGAATATATTTTCCGTAGGTATAGATTTTGTTGTGTATAGGTGAGATCCGCTAATTTTTTTTTGTTTCTTAACATGTGTCGAGTTTTGTTTCATCTCTTTCAACATGCGATGAAATGAAAAATATATAACTTTACAAATACACCACCTAAAAAATTGAAACAAATATGGTGCGCTTAATTGGAGTGTCTACTTCGTAGATTTTTAATTTTTATAGTCAATTGCGAGAAAATTGGCGCAACCAAACACATGTTGAAAATCGACAAGGTTTCCCCATTGATTGAATTCAAATAAATATTATAATTAGTGTATAGATTCATTGGTTACAAATTTATAGTCATCGCAATAGTATATTGTGTGTAGATTGTCCTAACATATTTTTTTCTTTTTAAACACAAGTTTAACAATGATTTTAGTGGCACAACCAAACATGTCTATTTTTTAGTTCTTTCATTTTATAAGGACACACTGTCAAAAAAATTTCGAAACGACATATCAAATCTCAATAAAAAAAATTGAAAAAATTATGAATAGAAAGCTAACATAATTCTCTAAAAGTTTTGTTTTTACTTGAAAGTGAAATTCTAAACAAAAATATCACTTTCGTTTTTCCAAAGTTGAAAAACATGAAAAAATCAAATTTGGTTTCTCATAAGACCCCCCAAAATAGACACCCATCTTCATGGATTCACCCACATAACTCCAAGACTATACAATCTTACTTCAAAATGGTTTCTCAAATCAAAGAACAACTTGAATTGGTTGAAGAGAATGTCGAAGAAGGAGAAATTGTAATGACTACCTTGAATGGTCTCCCTAGATCATGGGACTCGTTCATTCAAGAGATTTGTGAAAGAAGGAGGATGATATCTTTCAGCAAACTCTGAGAAGAATGTGCACAAGAATAAGGTCAACTTGTGACAAGAGAAGAGAATATGGGAGCAAATGAAGATAAGGCTCTCATAGTTCACACTAGGAAGAACTTCAAGAAGAAGGAGAAGAAGGAGAATTTTCATCACAACGAAAGAATACCAAAAGATATACTTCAAATGTTTGATGCTAGACTTGTGATGAAAATGGAAATTTTGCAAGAGATTGTCCCATTGGGAAAAAGAGACACCATGCTCATATTGTCACAGACTATGAACCAACAAACAAAAGATTCAGATGAGACAAGGATGATTTGGATGAAGAGTATGTGCTAATATCAACACTTAATGGCACTATCTCACGCGGAAGAAATGATTGGCTTGTGGATAGTGGAGCTTCTAAAAACATGATAGGATATAAGGGATCATTCATCAACATGTGTGAACATGAGTCACCACACAAGGTGAAACTTGGGGATGATTACCAATACCCCATAAAAAGGACTGGGAAAGCCTCATACAAGCTTGACTCCAGGAAATCCTTAAAGATGAAGGATGCTATATATGTTCTTCAATTGAAGAAGAATATTCTTTCCATCTCTACACTATATGAAAAAGGAAGTAGGATTTCATTTGTCGATGCCAAAGTTCTAATGTTGCCAAGAGGAAAGACAATAGAGGATGCCACAGTGATTGGAGAGGAAGACAGAGGCTTGGACAAGCTAAAGGGACAACCCGAACAAGAACTGGTTCATGTGTCAATTGAACCAAGCAAACTATGAAATAGAAGTCTTGAACATGTGCACTACATAACACTACCGATGGAAAGAAAAGTAGTATCATCGTTGCCAGAGATCCAGGAAAATCATGAAGGCATTTGCAAAGGATGTGCACAAGGAAAGAATGTGAAGAAGACATTTCCTAGCAGTGAGACCAAGGCTAAAGGAATACTATAGATAGTACACTCGGATGTATGTGGACCCATGTTTTCTAGCTCATTAAGTAGGTATGTGTATTATGTTTCCTTTATAGAGGATTTATCACATAAGACTTGGATATATTTATTGAAAGGGAAAAGTAAATTTTTAAGTAAGTTCAAGGAATATAATGCCTTGGTCGAGAACCAAACTGATAGGAAGATTAATATTTTATGTTCATATAAGGTAGATAATTCACATCAGATGGATTCAAGGAACTCTGCAGAGAGTCTGGGATGAAGAGGGAGTCGATCACTCCATACAATCCTCAACATAATGGGGTTGCGGAGTGAAATAACCAAACCATCATGGAAGTGGCAAGATAAATGTTGCATGAACAAGATCTTCCTATCCACCTTGACAATAAGACTCATGAAGAGGCTTTCTCAGGAGAGAAACCAGAAGTCATCCATCTAAGAATATTTGGTTATTTAGTGTACATACATATCTCAAAGGAGAAAATGACCAAGCTCGATCCTTCTATGAGGAAGGGTATATGCGTATGATACTGTGATACATCGAAGTCCTATTGAATATACTTCCCATGATTCAAGAAGATCGACATCAATAGAGATGTAACATTTGATGAAGACTCTTTATACTTTAGATCCAGGAGGACACATATCCAGGAAGTCGAGGAACCTGAAGAGACAAGAGTCCGAGATAAGGAAATTGGAGAATCAATTACAGTAGACCCTGAATATCATGACATGACAGAACCACGAGAACTGGTAGAGACAGTCCTCGAGAAGGACTCCCACAAGAGGGAAACAACATGGGCACGTGATCTCATACGAGACACTGAAAGGTATGGCACTCCAGAAGGAATACATAGATATAGAAAGAGGGTAAATTCCTACAATAGATATGTGGACTTGCTATGTGACATCATTGATAGAGAAACTTCCACCTATGAAGAGGCTATAGAAAAAAAATAATGGAAGGATTCTATGATCGGGGAATATCAATTGATCGTGAAGAATGTTGTCTGGTAGATAGTTCCAACATCATAGAAGAAGTTTGTCGTGACTTCAAAGTGGATCTACAAGATCAAGCATGCTGCAAATGGCATCGTCGATAAAGACAAGCCAAGGTTCGTAGCACAAGGCTTCAGAAATAAGGCATAGATTACAAATAGACATTTGCACCCGTGGAGAGGTACACTTCCATAAGGACCATACTTGCATTGGAAATAGTTATGAAATGGAAAATAAACCATATGGATTTCAATATGACTTTATTGAATGGTGTAGTTGAGGAGGAAGTGTACGTGGAACAACCACTGGGATTCGAGACACATGACAGGAAGACCCATGTGTGCAAATTAGATAATTCCTTGTATGGATTGAAACAATCACCAAGGACATGGTACGATAGGATGGACAACTTCCTGATGAGCTTGGTATTTACAAAGAGTAAATAATATTCCAACCTCTACTTCAAGGTGGAAGATGGAAGAATTGTTATACTCTTGTTATATGTCAATTTCTTGTTTCTGACAGGTAATGAGGAACTCATTACAGATGGAAGGAGAAGACTTGATACAGAGTTCAAGATGAAATACCTTGGTATAATGAACTACTTCTTAGGAATGGAGGTGTGGGAGAGTGCAGATGGGATTTTCCTTAGTAAAGGAAATTATGCAGTGGATATTTTGAAGAGATTCAGAATATTGGATAGCAAGGCGACAGCCACACCTATGGAATATAACTTGAAGCTTATGAGTGATGCTTCATCTGATTCAGTTGATGCAATGATGAATCATCAGATGATTGGCTCATTGATGTGTATGAAAAATACAAGACCAAACATATGCTTTGCAGTGAACACTCTGAGCTAGTTCTTGACGAATCTAAGACATGTTCACCTGATAGATTCAAAGCATGTTTTGAGGTGCCTAAAAGGTATAGTGGATTATGGTCTCAAATATGATGTGAATCAGAAGATTAACATACACGACTGTGTTGATTCAGATTGGGCAGGCAGTGCCACTGACAAGAAGAGAACCTTAGGTTGATACTTCAGTTTGGGATCTCGAATGATCTCCTGGTTCAGAAGGAATCAATCATGTGTGGTGATGAGTACATGTGAGGATGAGTATGTTTTCGTGTTCTCAGCTAGTTGCGAGGCAGTGTGGCTATGAAATCTATTGTCTGACATATTTGATTTCAAGTTGGATGTGACTTGTATCTTTTGCGACAATCAGAGTTGCGTGAAGCTGTCAAAAAATCTAGTGTTCCATGACAAGTCAAAGCACATCGAGATCAAGTTACACTAAATCATGGGTATGGTGCAGAGAAAATTTATGAAGCTCTAGTATGTGGTAACAGAGGAGCAGATAGTCGATGTGCTGACCAAGACAAATAGGTTATTTATTGTACTTTGATACATACTAGACCCATTATATAGCTTGGAATTATCTATGTTTATTTTGTTTAGTACTGCATAATCTAAATGTAGTTTGTGGATAGTACTACCTGTTGAGGAGTAATGTAGCTAGGGAAGCTACCTACTAAGGTGAAAGACTTGGGCCTATAGTTATTAGGTGTTAATAGTCAATATTTCCGAAAAAACCTATGTGTTGTGTTAGAACACATTGAGATGAATTTTTATTTCATTGAAGTCATGGTCATGTAAAACTAAAATTTCAATACATAGCTACTAATGAGCAAATTGCAAATTTTTGAACAAACTATTGTCAATAACAAAGTTGAGATACTTCTGAGATAAGCTTGGTAAGCCAGAAATTTCCTGGTAAAGTAGAGAATGACTCCCATGCTAAGAGAGAGTGTTCATTTTACATCATTAGGAGTCATTATCAGGAACTGTGAGTAATATCAAGTCAGACTTGTGAGTCATATCAAGTCTTATGTGTCCTCATATGATTTAGGTGGTGATGTTGTATTGTAAAGGTTGTGAATAATATCAAGTTGAGTCTTGTGGGTAATATCAAGACTAGACTTGTGAGTAATATCGGATCAACTATTCTCATAGAAGGTACACTATTAGAATGGATCTCCAATTGTGGAGATGATCTTGTGTTGTATCAATATTAAAGTCTTGTTTTGTATCAAGATTTTGGACCTCCATTTGTTAAGCTGGTTATACAATGTGATATATTTCTTGTCATGGTCACTAAGTGTTATAAGTCTCCTTTAGGGATTAGATATCCCTAGAGTGATTTAATTTAGCATATGAATATATGGCCCTGGGTAATATATATGATCATCCGTATGTATGGAATAATTATTTTGAGTATGATATGATAAGATCAATAAATAATACACATATGAACCATGCATTAATAATTTAATGATAATGAGATAAAGCATAGAGAAAAACAATTTGAATTTCCCATGCAAATGTCTGAGTGAACTCAAGTTATAAAGCTTCAGTAAAATCTCAATGCCTTAATAAAAGAATCAGTTGAGCTATTAATTATGTAATCAATTAAGTAAATAAGACCTCAATGTTCATAAATCAACATGCATCGGTTAACTAAAGAGATCCATGAAAAAGTTAATAATAGAAATTCTGCATGTATGGAACTAAGAGTGAAGCATTGATGACACTTAAGTTGTCATGTTAACTAAGTGATCAACAGTTAGTTAAAGATTGATTTTAGTTCAAGTAAGTTAACATTTAGTTCAAGTAAGTTAACATTCAATTCAACTATGTTAGCATTCAACTCAAGTAAATTTAACATTTAGTTCAAGTAAGTTAACATTAAGTTCAAGTCAGTTAACATTAAGTTTAAGTAAATTTAACATTAAGTTCAAGTCAGTCAGCATTAATTTCAAGTAAATTTAACATTCAGTTCAAGTCAATTAACATGTAGATCAAGTAAGTTAACACTCAGTTCAAGTCAATTAACATTTAGTTCAAGTGAGTTCACTTTCAGTTTAAGACATTGAACATTCACTTAAAGCTAATTGACGAAAGGAAGGGAACTAATGTTAGCGTGGAGGGAGTTCTAGTTATCACTTCCTTGTGAATGCACTATGTGTTGCTCTCAGTATGTTTATTGAGCCATATATGCACCACCTTATGCATGCTAGGGTTTTTGGCTTGTTATTAATATGCTAGGCATATGACAAGTTCAATACAATTGCATACATTTGTTATTGCAAGGTTACATTGGATCTCTCTTCTCTACTATTGTAATGATATATCTTATCAGGTAATATGCTTATGTGTTGTAAACCATTCTCTCCAAATCTATATATCATACTCAAATAATTGTTTGGTCTTTCATCCTTCATGTTTGGAGGGTTTTCCCAGGGTATTTTTTGTCTCTCATGGTTTACTAATTTATATGGCCGATTTATGTAGTTGATTTATATGGATTATTTATGAAGATGATTTATGTGGTTTATTTATGAGATTAAAATGTGCTGAAATTGATTGATAAAAGTTTTAAAGTTCAAGCATATATGATTTTTCTCAAAACATTTGCATTACTATATGATTCAGATATCTTATTTATTAGCCTCTCTCTCTCTCCTTCTCTATATCTTTTCTTACTTCAAATATCTTCTCTCTTCTCCTCATCCATTGATTCTCTCACTCTTCTCTTCAAAAAATCTCTCTTTGAAATGATCTAGTGATCCCTTGTACCTTTCTCCTCTCCTTAGGACTTATTTTATAACATCTCAATGACCAAAAGATGACTAGGATTAGGTCTTGAGCCTCACTTAAGATCAATGGTTGTGAATTAGTATTAATTTAATTTTTTGTCATTATCCAACATTAAGTTAATTAACGTGCTTTTCCTAAGTTATACTTAGGAAAGAGATATAAAAATCACTTACTCAATAACTTGAGCAAGTACCTAGAGAGGTAATGGACAACTTATAAATGCTCACACCTAGCCTTTGAAAAAGCACATGTCCGAGATATAATCATCAATAGAGAGGTAATTGACAAATTCTAAATGCGCAACACCTATCCTATGCGAAAGCACATGTTTGAGTTATAATAATCAACAATTGGTTGTGACTATTAGTGTGGGAATTCCTATGAGATTTAGTTTTTTTTCTTGTTTATTTCACAATTTGCTTCTTTTTTTCCTTGTAAACAATGGATTATGGTGAAGCAATTACTTCTTCCTTTGATAGGGTGGATGATCCTAATAAAGCATTAGTATGGGAAAGTTCCCGCTGTAATTGAAGTCATCAATGGATGCATCATGGAAGAGGATCTTGCTACGTCTACAATTTGTGTGTTAGCATTTCTTTGTATTTTCTCCTCACATCTTCTTCTTCCTCTTTCTTCCTTTATTCTTCTGTGACTTATTTCATCCTTCGCTCTTCAACTTCCTTAAAATCTACCTCCCTTTTTCTTTGTTCTTTTGCAACTCTTTTTGAGGATTCCTCTTATTCTTTGAGTATATTTTATTAGCTTTATGTTTCCTCCTTGGGATTTGATTGTGTAGTGGACCCTTTTCCTTTAGTCCCTAATATGTTTGCTACTTCCTTAAGTGATTGACCCTTCAGAACACTTCTTCATTGTTATTTTTTCTTTAGATATGATTAGTTTATATAGGATCATCATCTGAAAGAATAAAAAGTACAGCAAGATGCATAAGATATAAAAGATACATGAGACACAAATATTTTCACCAGGGAAACCATAAAGGAGAAAACCCCGCAAACTTCCTCAGAATAGTAAGATGTTCAAAAGCAGTAATAAGAAGTATTCAACAACTATCTATCTCTCCTCCTTTGTCTCTCTCTTGATTTTGTAAACTTGAGACTGTTATGTGTGTATAAATGAGGGAGAGAGCCTCCCTATTTATACCCTTTCAAGTCACTGACCGAATATAAGACTGAGGCCCACATGTCTTCACTGACATGGATGACTTCTCCTAGAGAGTCTCCAAACACACATTACATGATGTAACATTGGGGACTGTTTCCCTAACTTACAAAGGACGTTGCACCTCAAGGTCTAGACATATTTAAAACATCCCACAAGGGGGTAAACACATCCCTAATGGGGGTACAACAACATACAATGATAATATACATCATAATATCTTCTAAAGTTACAAATACATCAACACTCCCTCTTAACTAGGAAGGTATTCTCTCTCTTCACAGTCATCAACACATCTAGTCAAGTCTTCATCGCAGAGTCATCATCACGGAGTCAGAGAATCATCATCATAGTTTTCTCCATCATATTCTTATTATTGATCATCGGAATTTTCTATAGATCCATCCCTCTCTCAACTGGATGTAGGCCTATTCCTCATCCAGGTCTTCATCACATCTTGAGCAAGCCTTCTCATAGGAACGGTTCATGACCTTGTTTACGTTGCCACGAAAATAACCTATATCTCCTATATTCATCTCACCGTATCCAAATCATCTCTTTTGTCTTGCATGGAACAAAACAAAGAACAAAGCTTTAGATGCAGGAAACCTATGTTCTTTCACCATAGTAGTAAGCAGGGATAAATTTCATGTCATTAATATAACCTATAGCTTCTGCTATGCGAGAATCACCTAGGAGCACACTCAATGCATTACATCTCTACATGGTCAACCTGGGTCATACCAATAAAGGGAGAACCTCTTAGGTGCACCTATCGTGCTTCTTGACCTTATCATCTCAACATGGGAACACATATATAGATATATAGTAAGGAATAATTACGACCAAACAACCTGCTACATCAAGACCTTTTATGTTCCCTAGTCAACCTCAAGGATTTATTACATCTAAACAACCTACATCCAGGATATTTTACGTTCAAAAAACCTTCAGGGCATATTATATCCAAGTAACCTACATACCACGCCAGGTCTCATTTTACACTCGGACAACCCACAAGACTTATTACATTTGAGTAACCTGGGTACCACACCAGATTTGACTTTACACTTGAATAGACTACCATAGGACAGATTATGTCCAAGGATAACTTTTGAGCTTTGCCAAGACTTATTACATTTGAGGACAACCTACAGGACTAATTATGTCAGAGCATCCTTCTTCACTAGAATTTTCCCCACTCGGACAACCTGTCTCATTTCCCATGTGAGATATTATGCATTAACTATTTCTAGCATAGAAACACATCAGGAATGATTACATCCAAGGATAACCCAAAAGATTTTCCAGGACTTATCCAAGGATAACCTATAGGACTGATTACATCTGAGAAACCTATGAACTTCCCCAAGATGTTATGCTCAGACAACCTGTCTCTCTATCTATGCTAGAACACATTACTCCCTCTTTTGAGGGAACTCGATCTGGATCAAACTAAGTATTTCTCTGAACTACTCAAACTTCACTCTCACTAGAGGACTGGTCAACACATCAGCTATCTACTCCTCTGCTGCCATGTACTAGAGCTTCATTGCTTTTCTTTACACCATATACCTAATATAGTGGAACTTGATCTCGTTGTGCTTCGACTTGTCATAGAACACTAGGTTTTCTGACAACTTCAGCAACTCTGATTATTGCAAAAGATACAAGTCACATCCAACTGGAGATCAAATAAAATAGATAGTAGCTTTCACATCCACACTATCTCTCAACTAGCCAAGCAAGAGGAAACATACTATGCTTTAGTTGTACTCAGTACCACAAGTGATTGATTCCTGTTGAACTAGGAGATCATGCCAGATCCCAAACTGAAGTAGCAACCTAAGGATATCTTCCTGCCAATGGCACTACCTTCCCAGCTCAAATTAACATAACCGTGTAGGTTAATATTTTGATTCGCATCATATTTGAGCCCATAATCCACTGTACCTTTTAGGTACCTCAAAATAGTATTTGCATCAATCAAGTGAACATATTTTGGAAACATCAGGAACTGGCTTAGGGTGTTCACCATAAAGCATATGTATGGTCTTGTATTCGTCAGATACATCAATGAACCAATCATCTGATGCTAAATCACGGCATCAACCGAATCAAATGAAGCATCACTCAGAAGCTTCAAGTTAGATGTCATAGGTGTGACTATTGCCTTTCATTCCAACATTTTGAATCTCTTCAAAATATCCACTACATACTTTTCTTGACCAAGTAAAATCCCATATGCACTCTTCCAAACCTCCATGCCTAAGAAGTAGTGCATCATACCTAGGTATTTCATATTGAAATCCATATCAAGTATCCTCCTTGCATTTGTAAAGAGTTCCTCTTTACATGTCAAAAAACATTCATCAACATATAGAAGGATTATCATAGGTCTTATGTCTTCCACCTTGAAGTAGAGGTAGGAATCTACTTTACTCTTGGCAAATCCCAAGCTCATCAAGAATTTTTCCATCCTTTCGTACCATGTCCTCAGTTATTATTTCAATCCATACAAGGTCTTCTTCAATTTGCACACATGGATCTTCCTGTCATGTGTCTCTAATCCTAATAAGTTTTCCACTTATACTTCCTCCTCAATTACACCATTTAAGAAATTTGTCTTGACATCAATCTGGTGTATTTTCCATTTCATAACTATTGTCAAAGAAAGTATGGTCCTAATGGAAGTGTACCTCATGACAGGTACAAATGTCTCTTCGTATTCTATGCGTTCTTTTTGTGAGAAGCCTCGTGTTACGAACCTTTCCTTGTATTTCTCAATCTTTCCATCTAATGTATGCTTGATCCTATAGATCCACTTTCAATTCATGACATACTTATTCTACAGTCTCATAAATATCTCCTAGACATCATTCTTCATGATCAATTGATATTCCTCGATCATAGCATCCTTCCATTCTTTCTTTTCTAAAGCCTCTTCATAGGTGTAAGTTTTTGAGTCAATGATGTCAAAAAGTAGGCCACATAGATAGTATAGGTCTTTTCCCTCTTTCTCTCTATATGTATCCTTCTGGAGCACCATACCTTTCAGCTTCTTGTATGAGGTCCTGTGCCCATGTTGGTTTCCTTTTGTAGGAGTCCTTCTCGAGGATTGTATCTATCGGTTCTTGTGGTTCTGCTAAATCATGATATTCATGGTCTTCTGGAATTGCTTCTCCAATTTCTATTTCTTGGACTCTTGTCTCTTTAGTTTCCTCGAAATTTCATGGATAAGAGTCCTCCTGGATCTGAAGTATGCCGAGTCTTCATCAAAGGTTACATATCTATTGATGTCAATCTACTTGAATCCTGGGAAGTATATTTGGTATTCCTTTGTTGTATCATTGTATCCTACAAATATACCCTTCCTCCCACAAGGATAGAGCTTGGTCATTTTCTCCTTTGGGATATGTATGTACACTGGGCAACCAAATATTCTTAGATGGTTGACTTCTAGTTTCTCTCATGAGAAATCCTCTTTAGGATTGTTGTTGTCAAATACTCAATGAGGAGTATAGTTTTGTACATACACAGTTGTTCTTGTTTCTTCCTCCCAAAGGTGCATAGGAATATCCTAGTCATGTAGAATAGCTCTTGCTGCTTCCATGATGGTTCGGTTCTTTCATTCCGCAACCTGATTTTTCTTAGGATTGTATGGAGTGCTCAACTGCCTCTTAATCTGGAACTCTCTACAGTGTTCCTTGAATTCTTCCGATGTGAATTCTCCATCATTATCTTACCATAGAATCTTGATCTTCCTATCAGTTTGGTTCTAGACCAAGGATTTATATTCCTTGAACTTACTAAAAATTTCATTTTTTCCTTTCAAGTAATATATCCAAGTGTTATGTGAGAAATCATTTATATAGGAAACACAGTACACATACCTGCTTAATGAGCTAGAATACATGGGTCCACATACATACAAGTATACTATCTCGAGTATTCCTGGCCTTGATCTCACTGCTGGGAAATGTATTATTTACATTCTTTCCTTGTGCACATACTTTGCAAATGCCTTCATGATTTTTTTGGATCGATGGAAATATTGAGACTTATTTTCTTTCTATTTGTAGTGCACTGTAGCACACATGTGCAATCCTTTTGTTGCATAGTTCACTTGGTTCAATTGAATCATGAACCAGTTCTTGTTTGGTCTATCCATTTAGCTTGTACAAGCCTCTGTGTTCTTCTCCAATCACTGTTGCATCCTCTATTGTCATTCCTCTGGGCCACATCAGAACTTGGCCGTTGACAAAATCAACCCTAATTCCCTTTGCATCTAGTGTAGAGATGGAGAGAAGATTCTTCTTCAATCCTCGAACATATAGCACATGCTTCATATTTTAGGAATTCCTTGAGTAAATCTTATATGAAGCTTCTCCACTCCATTTTATGGGGTATTGGTAATCATCCCCAAGTTCACCTTGTGTGGTGACTCATGTTCAAACATATTTATGAAGGATTCCAATCGGTGTTCTTCATATGAGAGAGTGCCCGTAAGTGCTTCAATTAGCACATATTCTTTATTTGAATCATCCTTCTCTCGTCTGAATCTTTTTTTGTGGGTTCATCATCTTTGGAAATATGAGCATGGTGTCTCTTTTTCTTGATGGAAAAATCTCTTGCAAAATTACCCTTTTCAGCACAAGTGTAGCATCAAACATTTTAAGTATCTCTTTTGGTATTCTTTTTTTCCTTGTTCTTCTTCTTGTTGTGATGAAATTTCTCCTTCTTCTCCTTCTTGAAGTTCTTCCTAGTGTGAACTATGAGAACTTAATCTTCATTTGATCCCATCTTCTCTTCTCTTGTCACGAATCGAGCTTCTTTGTTTGCACATTATTCTCGGAGTATGTTGAAAGAGATCAACCTCCTTCTTACACAAATCCCATGAATGAATGAGTCCCATGATATGGGGAGACCATTCAAGGTATTCATTACAATTTCTCATTCTTCCAGATTCTCTTCAACTACTTCAAATTGTTCTTTGACTTGAGAAACCCTTGTGAAGTAAGACTGTATAGTCTTGGAGTTCTGTATCTTCACATTCTTCAATTGGTTCCCCAAAGTAATCTTTCAGTTGATGTTCTTTCCTTCGAACATATTTGTCAAAGCATCATATACTTCCTTCGGTGTCTTGAATGAAGACACATGGGGGATGAGGTGATCCTTAATGGAATCTATAGTGATTCTCTTATCCTTATCCATGCTTCTCTTATGAGCAGCCTTAGCCTCATATCCCTTTGGTTCTGGAACTTCTTTGGTGATAAACTGATCCAAGTCATTTTCTTCAAGGATCAGAGAGATTATGTACTTCCATGCTCAGAAGTTATCATCCCATCCAAGCTTGTCCTCAAGCTGAGTATGGTGAGTCATATTTTCAAATGAGAACCTCAAATGGAAATAGCAAATATTTAGATCTTACCGATTTGAGGTGTCTAACCTAGTTCTGGAGTTGGATTACCTAGGGTTTGTCAAAGAAACCCTAAACAAAACTATGAGACTCCTTAAGGAGAGATGCTTAGTAAGGTCACTTTCTGAAAACTGAGGTGGGAAGCCTCTGAAACTTGATTCCCTAGTTCTTTTTGGCAAAAATGACAAGGTCAAAAATGAAACTTATTCAATTTTGAAACTACTTCCACCAAAAGATGTTCCCTACTAAGGTGAGTTAGCCTAGCCCTGTTTTCTTGATGATCTATGAAGAGAACACCTTGAACTAGGAATCCCTAGATTTAGTTGTCATATAGTGCCTTCTTTCAGAGAGGCTCTAATACCATGTTAGTTTTTCTTTAGATCTGATTAGTTTCTAGGATCTTTATCTGAAAGAATAACAAGTACAACAAGATGCATAAGATATAAAAGATACATGAGACACAAATATTTTCACTGGGGAAACCATAAGGGAGAAAATCCCGCAAGATTCCTAAGAATAGTAAGATGATCAAAGGAAGTAATAAGAAGTATTCAGTGGCTATCTATCTCTCTTCCTTTGTCTCTCTCTCTCTCATGCGAAATTGAGAGCATGAGGTGTGTATAAATGAGGGAGAGAGCCTCCCTATTTATACCCTTTCAAGTCACTGACCAAACATAAGGCTAGAGCCCATATGTCTTCCCTAATAGGGTCAAATTCTCCCAGAGAGACTCCAAATAAACATTACATGATGTTACATAAGGCACTATTTACCTGGCCTACAACAGAGGTTGTACCTCAAGGTATGTACACAATTAAGACATCCCACAAGGGGATAAACACATTCCCAATAGGGGTACGAAAACATACAATGATAATATACCTCAGAATATCTCCAAAGTTACAAATACAACAGTATTCATCTCTTTGTAATTCATCTTTGTAAAATAAATTGTACTTAAAAGGAGTTGTAGTGGCCCTCTATAGGCTTTCTTCAAGTCATTCCTTCCAAAGGTCTTCATGCCAAAGTGGAAAACATTTATAACTTGAGCCTCTTATTTTTAATCTTTCACAATATTCAAGTTATAACCTACATTAGCTAGAGGCAAGGGAGGCCATGGAGCTTTATTTGCATTTTCCAGCATTGCACCAATTTCATTGATGTATGTTTGATAGGCCACTTCTTTTGACACCACCTTTGTTCTGAAAAAAATGGGAAATATTCAAATATTTTGTGTGTTTCCATATATTCATAAGTAAGTCCCCATTTATGTTACATACCAATCTCTAACTGTTTTAAATGCCTCCAATGCTTTATTAGAAATACATTTTGTTGGTTCTTTGTGGATGATTGTATGCAATTCCATCATAAACTCTTCATGAATATTCATATAACTATTAATATAATTATTCTCTTATTATATTGTACAATGGACATGAACTGGGGGATTTGTAGGGAGCCATTTCCAAGACATCCCTAAAAAATGTTTGTGGCACATACAACGTCTAGAAGATATGAAGACATATAAAATTATGAGGGCTATTCGGTTAGAGTTTGTTTCTCTTGAGTCAATATATATTTCTTTAGGTTAGTAGATAGAATGAATTCCTAATTTAAAATGGTAAGTGTCGTTACTTTCCATAGTAAGGGTACATGCGACTCTCGGGATTGTGTGGAACCATTCTATCCATATAACCTAGCAAGCAATGTTTCCACCATTTTGTAAGAAAATATAAAATACTTTGTGGGCTACAAGCCCATGTCCCTTGATTTTAACATTTTTTCCTTTACCCTTCCCTTTCTCAATCACATGTGATAGTTTACTTCTATTTTTGTTATCCATTTCTCTGTTATAAAAACGATTGGAAGAGTAATTTATAGTATGCATTTAGAGTCGAAGGTCTAAAGGGTGCAATGGATCTATCATCTATTCTCTTTAGCAACCTCTTTTGCATGTCAACTCTAGGAAGTAGTCATCAAATAATTTCAGCACATGGAAAATTACTTGATCTAGCTACCAACCTATGGAAACATGATCTTCAAATATTCTGATAAACCCCCATGTCATCTACATCTTCACTGAGAATGGTAATATATTATATTAAAGTTTGAAAAGTTTATATATGTTTCCTTGAGTTGGTTCTGCTTTAGTAGTATTATCCATGTTTCCATAATGCACTCTTGCATCAATTTTCCCATCGTCATCAGAAGATGACATCATGTGAACCATATTGTCCTTTTGTTTGGTCCTTTTATAATCCATTTTGTGGTCCTATACTTCACCATTTTAATAAGAGGAATACATTAGTATTATTAGTAAACAATTAAAGAAAGTTGTTTCAAATAAGGTTCAAACTTGGTAACCAATGCTTTTGAATATGGTCGATCATCAAGGAAAATATTTCTAAATTATTCCATTATAGGGTATGAATACACATGATGTTAATGTATTACTATTGTCCCCTTCATATGCTCCAACCTCCACATGTAACCTGCTAAACTACATGTTTCATGCATTTTCATAGACGCTCACATCTTCATATACTTCATTGGGCATTTTACCAATTAGCTATGGGTTTCTTTTTCATGGCAATAATTTTGTTTTCCATAGCCATCCATACAACCATTGGTTTTATGCATTGTCGGGATATCTATAGTAGCTATAGAAGCCCGGATATTTGCAATAGTTGGTGGTCGAAAAAATAAATAATTGACTATGTAGTGGACCCTTTTCCCTTAGTCTCCAATCTATTTGTTGCTTCCTCAAATAATTGACCCTTTTGAACACTTCTTCATCTCTTCATAATTCATTTTTTAAAACCAATTTTACTTTAAAAAGTTGTAGTGGTGTTGTACTACTTTATTGGAGTCATTCTTTCTGAAGGTCCTAGTGCCAAAGTGGAAAACATTTATATATTGAGCCTCTTATTTTGAATCTTTCACATAGATTCAAACTAAAAATTAGAATGACTAGAGGCAAGGGAGGCCATGGAGATTTTTCTACATTTTCCAGCATTGCACCATTCCATTGATGTAGTTAGACATTGATTTGTGACACCACTATGACAAAGAGGAGAAAGACACAAAGAGGTTGTGTGCCTCCATATATTCATAGGTAAGTCCTTTGTTAGAAATACATTTTTTTGGTTCTATGTGGATAATAGTATATAATTACCTCATAAACTCTTCATAAATCTTCAAATAACTATTAATACAATTATTCTCTTATTATACTATACAATGGACATGAATTGGGAGATTTGTAGGGATCTATTTCCATGAGATCCCTAAAAAAATATTTGTGGGATATACTACCTCTAGGAGATATGTTTGGACATATAAAATTACGAGGGATTTTTGGAGGTTGTTTCTCGAGTCAATATAGCTTTCTTTAGGTTGGTAGAAAGAATGGATCCCCAATTGAAAGTGGTACCAAGTGACCTTACTTCCCTCAATAAGGGTACTTAGGACTCTTGAGTCAATATAGCTTGCTTTAGGTTGGTAGAAGGAATGACTCCCCATTTGAAAGTGGAAACAAGTGACGTTACTTGCCTTAGTAAGGGTACGTAGGACTCTCGAAATTGTGTGGTATGTTTCTATACATATAAAGTAGCAATCAATGTTGCCAAAATTTTGTAAGAAAATATAAACTACTTTGTGGGATATAATCCCATGTCCCTTGATTTTAACTTTTTTCCCTCTACTCTCCACTTTCTCAATAGCATGTGATAGTTTACTTCTATAGGTGTTATAAATTCCTCTGTTAGATAAATGATTGTAAATGGGAATTTTTACTATGCATCTAGAGTAGAAGGTTGAAAGGGTGCAATGGCTCTATAGCCTATTCTCTTGGTCAACCTCTTTTCCACATCAACTCTAGGAAGTAGCCATGAAATAATTTTAACACATGGAAAAATAATTGGTCTAGCTACCACCCTATGGGGACATGATCATCAAATATTTTGATAAACCCCCATGTCATTGACATATTTACTCTAAATGGTAAGATAACATTAATGTTTGAACATTTGATATATCTTACCCCATTTGTAAGTTGGTTCTACATTAGTGATACTATCTATGTCACCATAATCCTCTCTATAATAACCCAAAAATTCATAAAAATTTAAAAAATTTCATTTGACATAAAATGTCAATTGTCACCACTAAAATACCCCTAATTCTAAACAGATAATAAAATAGTTTGAAAGAGAAACACAAATACTTCTTTCTAAGAAATTTGTATTATCTAGAGGCTTGTCTTTAAAAACTGTGTTAATATTGTTTTCAACTTAGCAGTTGTAGTTTTCCAGTTGGTAGAAAGAAACTTGTAATTTATTGATGCTAGAAATATTGTTGATTTCTTTTGTCAAGTAGGGAAAGTTTATTATGTGAGATCGAGGCTTACTTAGCTTTAAGCTAACACAGTTCGACTAATGGTTCCTTACATGTTTAGTAAGTAAGTGTATGTTCCAGTAAAATAATATTTATATTCAAGTCAAGAAGATACTTCCCTAGCATGTTTATGATGCTAGACTTAGAATGTTTTAACTGCAGCTTGTCCCATAAGACTTAAAGTTGATCTTAAATTCTTTTACTGTCAAAACTCTGTAATGACGTTTAAACAAACTAAATATGCATGGGTTAAATTGCATGATCGATTACTATCAAAACATTTGGGTGATTAAGATTAAATTCTAAAGACTACTTGTATTCTTACTTACATTAATTGTGATCTAGTGTTTAAAAAAAGGA
This sequence comes from Pseudotsuga menziesii, assembly GCA_001517045.1. Classification (NCBI taxonomy): domain Eukaryota; kingdom Viridiplantae; phylum Streptophyta; class Pinopsida; order Pinales; family Pinaceae; genus Pseudotsuga; species Pseudotsuga menziesii. Next base: position 440,093 of record LPNX011193477.1, read on the forward strand.
AGAACAAAGTTCGCAGCTTAATGCTTAGTCCACTCAACATTGTTTGGTTTCTATCACAATTACCTTCATTATAGGGCTCTATAAACAACATCCTCTCTATGAATAACCAAATTACTTTTTCTTTTATCTATATACTCATTACTAAGTTGCTAGAATTTCACTGAAACTCCGTATATAGTCTAAGGATTGTATTTACTAGAATTCCTAAAAACACAATGCATTAAGGAAATGGGTTAGGACTATAGTCCTAGTTGAAAGTATGTCTTTTATATATTTTTTATAAAACATAGTTAATAAGAGCCTTCCCTATCATGACCTACAATAAAGTCTTTAAAAGAATAACCTTTCCATAAATCTAAAGTTGATAGATTAGGTTTTTGAATGATTAAAGCTCAAAGCATTATTAAGAATCATAAAATTTGCAATGTTTTAATGATTAAGGCTTTTGACTTCAATAATTTTAATGCAGATTGAATCCACACTACACTATTGTTTTGCACCCATGAATTGTAAAATTATTGGGAAGACACATAGAGATAGTTCTATCCACGAGATAGGTTGACTTAAAATCTAGAACCCTACCTTTTTTTTGCAAAGAGAAGGTTCATCGACTGGTGCGGCGGATCTTGTGAGCTCGTGGCCGCCATGACTCTGTCAACTCTCTTATTTAAAACTGTCTTCCAACAAAGAACTACAAGCTGGTTTTGATGAGGGTATGAGGTGGATTCTCGGTGCTTAAAGGTTGTTGTAGCATACTGAGAGTGTAGAAACTTGTTTTCTTCAATGATTCGAGGACTGAGTTAGTTTTAAGAATGAAAATAGTGGACAGAGCTTATACAATAGTACTTCTTCATTCAGGTTGGAGTGTTGTTCATTTTCCTTAAAAATCATGACTTGGTGTCTTCTTAACTTCCGTCGAGGTTCCAATAAGCGGTCTTAGGTGGTTGGTTTCCATGACTTCCTTCAAACTGAGACGTTTCCAGGTAAAGACCCAAACCCAGTTTTAAAATGAAGTAGATGTTGAAATTATTCAATTTGTTAAAAGATTTGTGACCAACAAAATGGTGGTTACTCTATGCAAGTCCTCCTCACAGCTCTATAGATTGGAATCGAGCTTGTTCCTTCAACTATGCAAACTCTGGTAAGCCCCGGTTGCACTAAGGGTTTCTCCTGCATTGGTATTATGGTGGTCGGAAAACAAGATATTTCACTATGGTTGTTAAGGCTCGGCCTTGATTTACTTGTCAGGTTACTTCTTCATGTTGTTTTGTTTGTGTAAATATTTTAAACCCTAAAGGGTATTATGGCAATAAAATATTTAAGGCTGTAGCAGCCGTGACTTGTGACTTTCTTGAAAGTGTCTTATAGCCTTGGAGATGTAAAAACTTTTTGTTTAACCTTTGGAACTCAGCTCTAAGCTATGATAAGGCTGTTCAACCTCTGCCTGGTTAATTAGGTTTTTCAATGGATTTTAAATGGTGAAGAAAAAGACTGCTTACTCAAAGAGACTTGTAAACAGGCGAAGGGTTATTAATAGTTAAACATTTTTTGGGTTTATTGTTTCTATTTTAAGAAAATAAATTGTAGAGTTTGTTTTTGTGCAAGCTTTAACCCTTGACAAAATTTTATAAAAGGCCTATGAGTCATTACGCTACTTTCTATTTTGTCTCTTATTTAAATCATTAACAGTGTTATTTAATTTTGTTTATGTTATCTTGTAATTAGAATGATTTACAGTAAATTAATTTATTAGAGACTTTTACTGTGTTAAAGAGTAGAATTTGTACTCTACTTTTACTCAGAAGGGTTAATATTTTAATTACCCTACAATTCTGTAATAAAATAGAAATTATAGGAATAATTTTGGTTTTGTTTTTCTATTTTTACTTTTATAAATAATTAATTACAACTGTTAAATTTTCTAAAAGAAATAAGAGTAAGAAAGTCTATTTATAAGGATAAACCTATCTTTCGATAACCTTAAGCAAATCATTGAAGTTTACAGTAGAAACATTTGTTTTTAGTGCAGAATGCAAATATGATCTTGGAATAAGTTATTATAAGAACTTATGGAGTACTATCTAGTTTCAAACCCTAAGTGCTAGTTTGTTTACTGCTCTTATGTTTATTTGTTTAACTTTGTCTATTATCTTTATAATAAGTATTAGTACTAATGATAGTTCTATGATTACTAAATATTTATATGTGTGTGTGTGTGTGTGTGTGTATTCAGTTCTTTGTCTGATGTAGATAATTTCAATAGATAGAGTATGTACTGCTGTTTCTAAGGAATGAATCATATACAAACTATAAAAGAAATTATTTACTTTTTTCATTCAGAGTTAATAACGAATCATCACATCTACTTAATCAACCAGCTGTACTAGAGTACTGCCTATACAAGGCGTAGAAAAATACAGTATGGTAATCTATTTCTATTTACTTCTCATTTAGCATAATACTACTGTTTATAATCTACCTATCCCTAACAAAACAATAACATGCATATCTTTGAAAAACTAGTAAACATTTGCTGAAAACAGTAAATAAATTATAAATAACTTGAACAAATAAAAACCTGTCAAATGATGAGGTGACAATAGCTTAAGGAGGCTATTCCTCCCAACCAACTCTTGGAGAAACTTTAGTTTGCACTTCCTCAAGACCCCCAATCCTGTTTCCTGGTCCTCCTAGTAGAGTACTGGGTGAAGGATGTATCCTTAAGACCTTCTATCACCTGACTGGATAAATTACAGCAATAATTCAATCCTGCTTACAACAGTAATAACTTCATCTTAACAGATGCATAATTTTAGTTCTCAACAGTTAACCCCTCAAACTCACTTCCATAAGTCCCCTCCATTGAATTTATCATATGCACTTCATTCACCCTGAATGATCACATTTTCAGAATGAGCAGCCTCATCTATCTTCAATGGGAATTTTTATAATAATGCCTAGGTCTTCTAGGTCATTTTTTACTTAATGAGCCACCTGCTCCAATTCCACTTTCTTGGGTAATCGTGACCACAAATATAGGGAAGTTTCCACTTGCAACAATTAGAAGTAGTTTGAGGATGTTGCCACTTGTTAGTATATTCTCCACCTAGTCTCTTCCACCTAGTGACCAGTTAACACTCTTTTAATAGCTTCCCTAAGCTGTTGTCTCATCATTTATTTATTTATTAATAAAATATTCTAAAATGCATTAATTATTCTTGACCCCACTTGGTCATCAATTACAAACTTAGCATAAAATATAACATAATGTTCCTCAATAACATTAAATTGTTTTGCAAATTGGGGCATGTGACACTCTCGCAATAATGTTCTCATTTCCATCACATGCACCATCTTGTCCTTTTGTTTGGTCCTTAATTAATACATTTTTTGGTCTTATACTTCACCATTTTAATAAAATGAAGCCATTAGTATTATTAGTAAAGAAATTTGTTAACAAATTAAATGTGCATAAATACTTGTATGGACAACTACTTAAAATACTACAGTAAACGACCAGTGTCCATAGCATAAGTAATTACATGCACATATAACTACAGTCACCCTAGTCATGCCTCATTCCTTGTCTAATCATGGTAGTTATACCTTGTCTTATGTTATGGACGTTTCTTTCTCACCAACCTTGAACAGAAGTTTGATCCTTGAATGGAAGTATGCTCGATAAAAGGTGAGAAAGGTTCATTAAAAGCCATCGGTCATTGAGTATCTAAACTCCAGGAAAGTGATGGCCATTTCTTCATCCAGAGCAACATTTCTTCGTCAGTCGTGTGTAGAAGGTGAAGTTTTGGCACAGATTTTGCTCCAGGAAGGTAAGTTTTGTCCTTTTTTTTCTATATAACCTTGATTTTTTGTGGGAAGGATTTGCACATGGTTGCATCCTTTTTGAAAAAAATATTCTTGTTTGCACCCTTAAAATGATTTTCACATGCTTACATGCTTAAAATAGTTTGTCTTTTTGTCTGAGAGATTTGCACATTTAAAACATTTTTTCTCACGTTTAGGGTTTGTCTGAGGGATTTGCACATGATTGCATCCTTAAAAAGAGTTTCATGTCTTAGAGTGTTTTCTTGTTTCCTGTGTTATAAAGAAATGCAAGATGTCCAATCTACTCCAAATTGATTCCTTGATAATAAGGGAATTCTGGGCAGATAATGTGGCGGAGGAGTTTGCTCTTATTCATGAAATTGTGGGTGATTACCCATATATTTCCATGGATATTGAGTTTCCTCGTATAGTTTTTAAACCTCTAGGATATTTCCATACTTATTCATAGGAGTTGAAATATTTGGTTGTAAAGTGTAATGTTGATATACTCAACCTTATTCAAGTGGGTTTCACATTCTCAGACGAGGATGAGAACCTTCCTCATTGCGACACCGGTAAGCATTGCATCTGGAAATTCAACTTCTGTGAATTTAATCTTGTTAAATATAGGTATGCTGTCGATTCTATCCAGCTTCTGCAATGAAGTGCCATTGATTTCAAGAAAAATAGTGAGAAGGGAATAGATGCACGGGTATTTCATGAGATTATAATTTCATCTGGAATTGTTTTGAATCACATTGTGCACTGGGTCACCTTTCATGGTGCTCATGATTTTAGGTACTTGTTGAATATTCTAACATGCCATTCGTTGCCTCCGACACCTGTTGGCTTCTTCAATTTGATGGTATTAACTAACACGCCGATCGTTTCCTCTGACACATGTTGGCTTCTTCTTAATACTTTCCACGGTTGTATTTACAATTATGGAAAATATTATTTAAATAAATTTGTAGTTATAATCATGTGATGATATCATGTGAATTTATTTATAATAAAAATGGAAATATTATTCGCTATAATAATTATGGAAAATATTATTTAAATATAGTTGTTATGCTTGAGCAGGTCAGATTAACCAAAGTGTAACAAGAGTATACCAAGGATTTCTTTCATGGCAGTCGTATTTTGTTATGCAAATTCATCTTGATTGGTAAAGAGGAATCCATTAATATTATTAGTAAATAAAGATGTCTAGTTTTAACTAATTAGGCGTGCATGAATGTTGGCATAACTAATTAAAATACTGAAGTCTACACTCTACAGTAAGTTTCTAGTAACTTTCCATTGCATTAGTATAGTTAGTGTCCATTGCATAAGTTCTTGCATGGTCAACTACTTAAAATACTACGGTTTCCTTCCAGTGTCCATAGCATAAACAATTGCATGCACAGATAACTATAGCCACTCTAATCATGCCTTGTCTACTCATCATTGGCATGCCTTGTCTTACCATTTCCATGGTGTGGCATGGGGATTTCATAAACTTTAGTATGGATTTTGAAATTTCATAAATTTCATAACTTGTGGCAACCTTTCCCACCACTGGCTCGATCCCTTGGCTTCAAACCCCATACATAAGTCTACTCTATAAAAGGAGAGAATGTCATATATTTTTCCATAGGGTCATTTATTCATCCATGGTGTGTCTGAGCACCTCTAGGAAGGGAATATTTTGGCACATATTGAAGGTGTGTTTTGTGCTTCTAAGATTTCTCTTTTCTGGATTTTTGGATTTCTATAAGCTCAATTTGTATAAGAAGGAAAAACCCATGCCATAGTTCCTATTAAGACTGAAAATCGTTCCTAGTCTTTGTGTGTTGTTTTTCAAAGGTTTATTTCTTATTTACTTTTCATTTTGGGCTTGTTTTAAATTTTAATGCCTTTTTTGTTTTATAGGTTATAGTTTTGTTTTAATTTATTTCTTGCCTTTCTTAAGTTTTCTTTTGAATGACTTATAAAGTATTATATATCTTTCAAAGTCTACAAATGCTGATTTAAATTTATTCCAAGGTGTATATCCAAGGTCTAACCCTTGTTTTGAGTTTCTTTGTCAAATATGTCATGATGAAATTTTCTCATAGCACAAAATTCAGGATCTATACAATATAGCGTTGCAAGAATCATGAATCATTGGAAAGAGTTGATGATTGATGATATAGCATGGCCCGTTGCAGTTGAGGATGCTGGGAGATTTTCAGACACTTGTTTAATATATCATGACACATGTACATAGCCTTGTTCCATATATCATGACAATTGTATGAAGCTGTGTGAATATCATTGAAGAAATCATGGTTTTGAACTGCCACGATTTCTAGTTTGGGTTATGAATCTTACTGCTGCAAATACGTAGTTTGAAAATTATTGAAGTTTCCTAAAGAAATGAATAAGCCAAGTTACAGTATATCTATGGCAAAGAGTGGAAATATTAACAGGTTTGATCCTACAGACATCAATTGGGCCACTAAATTTCTAGAATGTGCAGCCTTGTTTAGAGCAGCCGACTGGTTCAAATTTTTTGAAAAGATCACTAGATGTAATCCTGAAGTTTCACATCATTTTACCCAGAATTTAATCAATGGCATTGTAACATTTAATACTCTCAAATTCAAGCTCACAGAGGATTTAATAGCTGAAGCCACTGGTGTCCCAAAAGATGGAGAATCTTGGTTTAAAAAGATTCCTTTCAGTTTTAACCCTAATGATTTCTTACTACTAGGAAATGAAACCATGGACTGGGGCAAAGGGGTTCAATTAGAAAATTTTAAGCCAGAATGGAAAGAAGCAGTTGTTATTATACAGAGCTATATCACATGCAATGGTAGGTTTGCATTAGTATTTAAATATCATGTTAGATTTTTACAGCATTTGAATCAAGAATCCAAGATGAATTTTCCCTTATTTCTTTTAAAAATCCTCCAGAATATGTCAAATCGAATCAAGGGGCATTTTGATCATACAAACTATTCATTATTTCACCATGGCTTAATCAAATTGATCATTTTTACAGTTTTGAAGAAGAAAAATAGGAGTTGGGATCACTTCTTATTCTGGTCAGGGTTTACCAATGAACAGGGAGATCAGGTAAAGAAAAGCTTAACCAATAAACAATTTGGTTTTGTTAAGAGATTTAAAAAAGAGGTGATTGAAGATTTAGTACAAGATAACCTTCAGGAAAAGAGTTCATGTCAAAGATTCAAAGATAATGGTGATGAAGATCAAGGAGAGGCATTGGACGATAAGAAAGAACACATTTTGGAGGATGAAAAAGTGGAGACATATGATTTGAATCATGCGGAAGATATTTTTTCAACAGAACAAAAACAGAGTTCTATATGTGTACAAGAAATATCAACTAAAGTTTCTTTTGCAATTGATTTGAAGCATAATATTTTTCAAATCCCAGATGTAAAGGTATAGAATAAATCTCTTGTGTAGTTGGAAGGATAGAAATGGAGGCCAAAGACTAGAGCTACAAATAAACTTAGATTAAATATGAAAATATTTTTAAACCCTAAACTGCAAAATGAGAAGATTACAGTCATTCAAGATTCTTCAAGTGAGGAAAATAATGAAAGTGAAGAGAATTTGAGCCCACAGCAAAATTGCATTCAAGAGGATCATTTGATATCACCAAAACCAGTTCAAGAAAACCATGAAGTCCCAAAAGAGTAGGTTACTCCTATTATAGAACAGGGTATGACTTCAAGAGCTTCATTTGTAGAGGAAGCAATGAAGGATAGACAGGAAGAAGATTTGATTTTTAAAAGGATGAATATTCTTTGGTTGTCAAACCAGTATTCGACATTTCTTGGAGAGGTACATATGGATTTAGAAGTTGAAAATCTTAGGAAAACTCTGTAACAACATAAATCACGAATTTATTTTCTTGATGACACTTATTACAGGATGGTAATGAAAAATAGAAGATTAAGAGAATACCTGGGAGACATTAATTCCCATTACCAAGAATTGATAGTACTATCAAAAGAAGCATTGAAGAGGAACAGAGAAATACATAATCAAGATGAATATTTAACCAAGCAGATTCAGAATCTAAGCAAGTAGAATGAAATGTTATCAAACAGAAACAAAAGTCTAGAGACAGAGCAGGAATGAGCTAAGAATAAGTCTCATGCATTGGAAGGAATTTCTACGCTAGCAGAAGTAGCCAAGCGGTTATGACTGCCACCTAATGTCTAGCTGTCAAGTATTTTATTTTGTTATAATGCATTCAGTAGTTAACATGTAACTATTTGTTTTAACTAACTTGATTTTAGACCTAAAATACAGTAATGAAACAGTTATGAAACTGCTCTATCTTGTAAATGATAAAAGTAGGAAATTTTAGTGGAGCCAGGGTATGAATTTTGTTTCAAGAAGGGCTATTGAGCTGAAGACTTTGGATGTATGTTCAAACTAATACTTATGACTCTAATGTAAGCGTTTAAAGAATGAGACTGATTTATATATACATATACTCCATTTTATCCTCTATATTGATTTTTTTTACGGCCTGGTTGACCACTGAACTTATGATTTTATTTCTTGAATAATGCTTTTATTCATGTAAATGCCCATACGTTGTGGACAAAACCAATACTGTGTTTATGATGTTCATGGTTTATATTCATCCTTTATGCATTTATATCTCAGATTTTCATGTTATTTCATGATTCTTTGTTGATTATTTACCTTCTTGTGGATGAACTTTAAAACCAAAAAAGTATAAAAAAACAATTCAATTTTTGCTTTTTGTTTTGAGATTGTACTAGCATGCTCCTTCGTAGTCTAGGAACAATGTCTAGCACTAACATATTTGGCGTCATTGACGGGGATGGAAGTGAAGTATATCTTCCCTGGGATATCATTATTGATCTGGTTTTGAGAGGTGAAAAAAATCAGAAAATATTTTAGACTACATTTTCACCAAACAGTGGTTCACAGTGGCTACCAGAAAGATTGGAACAAGAGTAAAACCTACTTCACCTTTACATTTGGGTGTCTCAGATCCAGAACAGATTTTGAAAGAAGCTAGAAAAATTTGAAGATATTTCTCTTCTCCTTCTTTGTTTAATCCTAGTCAATTAGAGTCACCGTCCTCTTCTACATACTCAGAGCTTAAAATAGAAGAAGGAAAACAAAATATTTCTTGGTTAGTTCCTTCTACACTAGTTGAGACCTTTCATATTCTTACTACTCCATTGTCTAGTCAAAAAACAAAAACTAAAGTTCCTGGTAAAACTCCCTTGTTTCAATTTAAGCCATATAAACTCTTTTCTCAGTCAAGTCCAAGCAAGGTTAGTCAGCCTTTTTCTTTAGTAAATCAAAGTAGCTTCATGATGGCAGCACAACAGCCTCTTGACATGATGGATCGAATGGTAGCTGCTAGATATGCTCCCTTAGTCATTCCTCAACCCCTAAATGCTCTCCCTAGAGGAGATTATCATAAATACCTTCCTAGGTTTAATGTTTAGGGTGAGATTACTGCTGAAGAACATTAGGATGCATTTCTAAGTTATGCGGACAATCAGAATATCGAAGCTAAAGATGTGTGGATGAGGATGTTTGTTCAGATTTTAGATGGGGAGGTAAGGAAATGGTTTCGATAATTACCATGTAATTCAATAACTCTTATAGAATAAATGGAGGACGTTTTTATGAGGCAGTGGGGAGACACAAAGGATCATACTTATTACATAACAGAGTTTGGAGCTTTGAAAACGAAAAAAGATGAAACTATAGCAGACTTCTCAAAACATTTTAATACGATGTATTGTAGGATCCCAACTGAAATTAAGCCTTTTGAAACCTCAGCTAAGCTAACCTATGTGAATTCCTTTGAGTTTTCCTTACATCTAAGGGAAAGAAGGTCAGTGACTTTATTGAACATGCAGGAAGCTACGTTGGAGGTGGAATCAAACATTTTAGCTTTGAATAGGATTAAAGAACATTCAGATCATCAAGTGTATGATCAAAAGGGTAAAAATGAAATGATCCCACCAACCTCCACATCACAGACATCAGAGAGTAAAATAGATGAGATGGCTAAGTTGGTTAGAAATTTAACAGCAAAACTAAATCCATTTGAATTGGATAAAAATCCAAATAAACCTCCACAAGAAGGAGAAAGAAATCCTAATCAATTTAGGCATCCATTTGCTCCTAGATTCATCCCTAGAGAAAGAAGAAGCAATGACATTCAGACAAAAATAAGGGAGAATGAAGGTCCGAGAGTTCCTCCTCCACTCCAAAATAATGTAACAAATGAAGTTGAAGAAGATGAAGATGTATAATATGAATATTTGAATCAGAATATAAATTATTTTGGGGAGATATTATCAGAATACTTCCTAACTGAATATTAATATCATAATTCTAAGTCTTTTGATTCACATATTTATCAAGAAGAAAGTGACTTTGGTCCTAAAGTTTCAGCTGGTATATGTCAATCTGAACCTAAAAAATATTATAACCTGAGGTCCGGTCCAAAACAAGTTTCTCAGATTCCCAAAAAGAAGATAGCTTCTACTGCCAAGCAATTACCTAATCAAACATAGGAGAGGAGAAAAAATCATGGTGGCCAAACAAAGGAAGTAGAGATTGAATAAGTTACCAAAAATGTGCAAACTTTTAATTTTGAAAATGAACTAGATGTAAGATCAAGATTCTAGTGCCATTGACTAAATTGATGAAGAATCCTTGTTATAGGAATCCTACTTTAAAAATGATAAATTCACATGCTAATAAAATGCCTTTAGATACTATGAATCTTCAAGAAGAATGCCCTACAATCATTCTTGGTTCTTCCTTGTCTGATAAGCCTAAAAATGATTCGAATTCTTCTCCACCTTTTTACATAACCTTGACTATCCATGATCAAATGATTCATAACTACCTTTTATATTCTGTAGCTTCTCATAACTTGATGCCTAAAGCAGTCATGGAGGCCCTTGGTTTGAGTATCACAAAGCCATATCATGATTTATATGCATTTGATTCCAGAGTTGTTAAGTGCTTAGGAGTGATTAAGGACCTCGTCGCAAATTTGACTCAGTTACCTATGAAGAGTGTTATTATGGATGTGATGGTTGCTGACATCACTCCTAAATTTGGTATGTTACTCTCAAGTTCTTAGGAAAAGAAAATAGGTCGTACATTGCAGATGGATTTATCATATGCTACAATTCCTGCATTTGGGGGAGAAAATAGAAGATTGTATAGGGAATTACAATATGTTTATATTGTCACAGATGATAAGAACCCAACAAATCATCCCATCTATGCTGTAGAGAAATATTTTGGGTCTTGTATGTTACATTTTAGTGATGAGGATACAAATGGCATGCTATGTGTAGAAAAGGGAGCACCAATCAAGCGTAGTGTTGAGCAGAAAGATGAGTTATGGCAGATGTACTTTGATGGATCCTCATCTAAGAAGGGAGCAGGAGCTGGCATTGTTTTGATTTCCCCTGGTGGAGAGATGATTAGTTTGATGTATAAGTTGGAATTTGTGACTACCAATAACACAACAGAGTACGAGGCATTAATATTTGGCATAAGGGTTGGAACGGACCTTGGGATTTAGTAGATTTCTATTTATGGCGACTTCGAACTAGTTGTCCAATAGGTGAAGGACAAATATCAAGTAAAGCAGGATTCGTTGAAGGTATATAGAAATGAAGTATGGGATATGATTGACAATTAATTTATAGAATTCAATATTTCTTTCATTCCCAAGGATCATAATCAAACAGCTGATTCACTTGCTTTGCCAGCCACACACTTCACAATTCCAAAACAAGACTAGTTAAAATATCCAATTGAGGTCAGATATAGACCTTACGTGCCAGACAATATTAGACAGTGGAGAGTTTTTTAAGATGATTTGGAGATAAAAATATTCTTAGAGTTAACTAGAGATTTTTATAATTCACTAATTGATCAAGACCATGATGATGAAGTTGATAATACTGTTGAATATTCAGAGAATACAATTGTTGAGCATAAGATTATTGAGTTGAAAGGTAACTTTATTCCTAAAGGTTTGGTTCCCCAGGAGAGGATCTTTTCTAAAGATGATACTCTGTTACATCCAACCATGCATTCCTCATAGGAGAATATTATAAATTGTAATATTGGTACAGAAGAGCATCCCAAGATTGTGAAAAATTCCAAATCTCTTTCAATTGAGCAAAGGAACAGGTATATCAAATTATTGAAAGAGTATGTTGACATTTTTTCTTGGTCTTATGAATATTTAAGAACTTATGATACCAATGTTATTCAACACAGTGTTCTTTTGAATCCAAATGTGAAACCTTTTAGACAAAAATTGAGAAGAATTAACCCAGCCTTAGTTCCAGTTACAGAAAAAGAAGTTGAGAAATTATTGGATGCAAAGATAACTGTTCCACTCAGATATTCATCATGGGCAGAAAATTTAGTTCCAGTATGAAAAAAGAATGGAGATATTAGGTTGTGTGTGGACTTTCGTAATTTGAACAAAGCTTCATTGAAGGATAATTATCCATTGCCTAAGATTGAACAAATTTTGCAGAAAGTGGTGGGTGCCCAGATAATTTCAATGGTTGATGGATTCTCAAGTTACAATCAAATTGCTATGCATCCGGATGATAGGGAGAAAACAACCTTTACTACCCCTTGGGGTACATTTATGTATGACAAGATGCCATTTGGTTTGATGAATGTTGGTGCAATTTTTCAAAGAGCTATGGATATAGCTTTTGTGGGAGAAAAAGAAAAATTTGTAGTAATTTATCTGGATGATATAACTATGTTTTCTCAATCTAATGAAGAGAATTTAAAATATCTCAAACAAACTTTTCTGAAATGTAGAAAGTTTGGACTATCATTAAATCGTAAGAAGTCCCATTTTGTTGTTCAGGAGAGTAAGATTTTGGGACATCTAGTTTGAGCAGATGGAATTAGGATAGATCCTGCAAGAATCAAGGCAATTTTGAAACTTAGTCTTCCAATAAGTAAGAAGGATGTCTAGTCATTCATTGGAAAAAATAATTTTCTGAGATGGTTCATTCCAAATTTGGCTGAAACAATAAAATAGATCAAATCTATGTTAAGGAAATACCAAGGGGTAAAGTGGACAACAAAATCTAGAGCCTCATTTGAAAAGATCAAACAAGCCCTTACAGAAGCACCAATGCTTGTAAGCCCAGACTTTTCAAAATATTTTTGACTTTCACTTTTGCATCTCAGGACATAATAGTTGTTGTTCTACTACAAAAAAAATTCAGATGGATTAGAACAACATATAGCTTTGTTTAGAAAAACTATTAGAGATTCTAAATTAAAATACAATACACTAGAGAAGCTAGCATATTCATTGGTAAAAGCATTGAAGTTTTTAGGATCTATATTCTGCATTCAAGGATTAGTGCCTATGTACCGAATGCTGCTGTTAAAGAAATTCTAACTCAACCAGATAGTGAAGGAAAGCGGGGGAAATGGATTGCAAAAATCATGGAATACGATGTGGAGATTAAACCTACCAATCTTGTAAAAGGGTAGGTTCTAGCAATACTATTATCAAATTCAAATTGTGAAGCCCTTGGTCTTCATTTGATAGCAGGTCAGCCAATACAGGGGGAATTTCAAATAGGGAAAGACAAAGAACATATCATGGATAAATATGCAGAATCATAATGGTATGTTGATATAGTTCACTTTTTATTGCATTTGCAGGCCCCTTCTCATTTGGATAAGAAGTCTATTAGATCATCAAAATTGAAGGCCACCAAATATTGTCTAATAAATCAGCAGTTACATTGGAAAGATCCAGGGGGAGTGTTACTCAAGTGTTTGGAGAAACTAGAAATTGAAGAGGTCATTTCAAAATTATATGAAGGTGCCTATGGAGATCACAAATATTGGAAGGCTACAGTTTATAAAATTCTAAGATCTGGATACTACTGGCTATCTTTGTTTTTGGATGTCTATCAACAGGTGAGGGCTTGTATTAAGTGTCAAAATTTTGCTGGAAAAAAAAATCTTGTGTCCTTACCTTTGAAACCCATTGCGGTAAATGCCCCTTTCCAGCAGTGGGATCTGGAATTTATAGGAGAGATCAATATTGCTTCCTCTAGGAAGCACAAATGGATACTTACAGCTACTGTTTTTTCACAAAATGGGTGGAGGCCATTCCTACATAGAATGCAACTGATAAGGTAACCATTAACTTCATTCAAGAAAATATCCTGAGTAGATTTGGTTTTCAAACCAAAGGATAATTTGATATCACCAGAACCAGTTCAAGAAAACCATGAAGTCCCAGAATAGCAGGTTACTCCTATTATAGAAAAGGGTATGACTTCAAGAGCTTCATTTGCAGAGGAAGCAATGAAGGATAGACAGGAAGAAGATTTAATTTTTAAAAAGCTGAATATTCCTTGGTTGTCAAACCAGGATTCAACATTGCCTGGAGAGGTACATATGGATTTAGAAGTTGAAAACCTTAGGAAACTCTGCAACCACATAAATCACAAATTTGTTTTCTTACTGAAATTAATGACAGGCTAGTAATGACAAATAGAATATTAAGAGAATACCTGGAAGACATTAATTCCCATTACCAAGAATTGATAGCAGTGTCAAAAGAAGCATTGAAGAGGAAGAGAGAAATACAGAATCAAATTGAAGATTTAACCAAGCAAATTCAGAATCTAAGCAAGCAGAATGAAATGTTATCAAATAGAGTCAAAATTCTAGAGACGAAGCAAGAACGAGCTAAGTAGTCTCATGTGTTGGAAGGAATTTCTATGCTAGCAGAAGCAGCCAAGCAGTTATGACTGCCACCTAATGTCTAGCTGTCAAGTATTTTATTTTGTTATAATGCGTTCAGTAGTTAACATGTAACTATTTGTTGTAACTAACTCGAGTTTAGACCTAAAAGACAATGATGAAATAGTTATGAAACTGCTCTAGCTTTTAAATGATAAAAGTAGGAAAGTTTAGTGGAGTAGGGTTGGATTTTTGTTTCAAGAAGGGATATAGAGCTCAAGACTTTGGATGTATGTTCAAACTGATACTTATGACTCTCATGTAAGCGTTTAAAGACCGAGACTGATTTATATATACATATAAGTCATTTTATCCTCTATATTGATTTTGTTTATGGCCTGTTTGACCACTCAACATATGATTTCATTTCTTGATTAATGTTTTTATTCATGTAAATGATCATACATTGTGGACAAAACCAATACTGTGTTTATGATGTTCATGGTTTATATTTATCCTTTATGCATTTATATATCAGTCTTTCACGTTATTTCATGATTATATTCCTGTACTAGTTTGTTGATTATTTACCTTCTTGTGGATGAACTTTCAAACCAAAAAATTACAAAAAACAAATTCCATTTTTTATTTTTGTTTTGAGATTATACAAGCTTGTTCCTTTGTAGTCTAGGAACAATTTCTAGTACTAACAATTCCTCAACAATTTCTTTATCATTTAACACATGAGGGGTGGGGGTGCTCCTAAAATGCAATCTCTCAAAAGTCTTATCAAAGTCTACTTTGGAGCATTAAGTAAACAACATAATATGTCCAACTATCACAAATGATTCGAGCATTACGTAAACATAATAAGTTCAACTATCCATACACTAAAAAACAGAGCAGCTCCAAATCAACATGCTCAAAATAGGCTTATTCTTATTAGTTACTTCTTAAAAATTTTACAGCGCAGTTCCAAGAGAAAAAATCTCATTCTTTATCTCTTAAGAGTTCCTTTTATAAATTTCCAAAATGACCCTTGGGTGACTTACCCTTCATCTTCCTTGGACACTAAACTTATCTAAGACTATTCAAATTCCTTTTACAATGATATTTCAAACATCAAATATTACAATAGTTACATGAAGGGTGACCTCCCCCGCCCCGTTTAAAAAAAATGACTCACTCTCTAGATAAATATGAAACTTATCAAAACTTATTAATATTGTAAAATGTCATGTGGGAGGTGGGCCCTTAGTGGCCATGTAAGCTCTCCATGTGTCATATTGAACAAACATCAAATTAATTTGTTGGTACCTTGGGGATTCCAAGGTTATCATATGCTTGACAATTTCACTAGAAATAATACTAAGTCCCTTTTTTAAATAAAGGGTCGAAGTATTTAATAATTAATATCATTGGTTGGGACCAAAATGTGCTTTATTAAAGATGCTTTAATCAACCTCAATCATGACCCCCATTGTGACTTTTCGTTGTTAATGGCCTCCAAGACTTCATTTTTTTTATCTTCTTATTTCCCAGGATCATCTATATCACAGAGAGAAGGAAAGTAATGCCTTCATATCACTCTTGTAGAAAGGACATCCTCCCCAAATTCTTGGTTATGTTAGGATTATTAATCCTCCCTTGTCCAATTTGGTCATATGTCTAAATCGAGAGTCATGTCTAAATCGGGAGTCCATCTAGTCTATTTCTAGTCACTAGCACCATTGGGTTCACTTGCCCTAATTGGGGCACATGTTCCAGTTACTAAAGTGTGGGGGACACTAATTGAGGCCTACTTCCACTAATGCACTTGTATGCATCAGTTTAGGAGCCTCCCAGATCAATTCCTACAATTTAGGATCCACTGGGAGTGCCGATACCAACCTTCATCAGTTGAGTTCAGTTAGTGACTAGTCAAGTTGAGTTAGGAGTCAATTACATTCAGCTATAGTCCTCTACATTCAGTTAGCGCTAGGTTAGCATGGCTGCATGTAGGAGAGACACATTTCTGACCTACCATAGTCAGTTAGCCTCAGTTAACACTGAATTAGACACTTGAGTTGTGTTTTAGAACTTCATTGAACTCTGATAATGGTTTAGACAAGGTCAGTTAACTATTGAGTCCTCCTATAATGATTTAGACAATGTCTTAGTTACCTACAGTCAAGTAGAGTCTAATCAATTCAAATTTCCTCATGTGGATTCAATTTTCATGTGGCTATTTAAGCCATTTCACTTCATTGTAATTATTATCTAATTACTCTTTGATTAATGAAAAGCATTCATAACTGCAAGCCATTTTTGCACTATTTCATTCTTCAATAACTGAGTAAATTGTGTGATCTATCTTGTGAGTTGCATGTTTTCCCATAGATATATGTGATTAATTTAATATGGTACTAGAGCCTCAATAGACAAGGCACTTCTCCTCATCGGATCTCCTACTAGATCATTTTTGAGCAAAATTGCTCCTTCCAGCTCTACACCAGAAGCAGAAGGTTTACCACTTAATACCCCAAGTTAAGGAATTGTTGATCAAGCTTGATCAACTATGCTGGGTGCGATGAAAACCTAAAATGTCTAGGTTGTTTGACCTTACGATGCCCTAATTTGTTTTGCAGGTACAACTTCGAAATGAATTCACCAATTCCTCTTCTCACCCGATCCTCAGACTATTTTGAAAAGAAGGTGAAGATGTCTATATTTATGAATAGACAAGATCTCTATTGGGTTTCTGATGGATTCGGTAGAGATTCTTTTGAGAGTGAGAATGACTAGCTAAATGCATGTGATGCAGCTTTTGGAGTAATGAAACTGGCTCTTTCTCCTAGCTTGCGCTACCTCAGTAGATCTATTAAAGATCCAGAGGAACTCTGGACAAGATTGGATAGAACCTTTGGAATGATTGATGAGGATCATTAATAGCACTTTGGAGAGCACATCCAGCACCATAAGAATCCTTGATCCAAAAATCTCGGCCTCCACTCTCTTTGATGAAGTTGTTCAAGATGAAGAAGAAGCAGAAGCTCCTACACAGTCAATTCGAATTGAAGACAGTCTCCTTGCAGTGACTGCTTCTCCTAATACTCTGGAATTTTATGAGATCTCTGATATATAATCTCCTCATATGGATGAAACAGAAGAATATATTTGAATCTCTGATGTTGAAGAAAAATACTGCTGCACTTCCATGCAAACATTCACTGGTGATTTTCCTTTAAATTCTGTGCAAAATTTGCGAGTAATTGCTTCCGAAAGTGAAGAGAAATTTGATTTTTCTCCCTCTAATGTTGCTGCTGGTGTGAAAATATGTAATAACTTGGATATTTTGGAAGAAATATCAGATTACCAAAGTGATCCATTCACTCCCCTTGATCTAGATCTTCCATCAAATTCCTGCAGGATTGCATGCACCAAAATTCAGAATTTTAAAGAAGAACAAAGTTGTGGATCCACCATCTCAGTTGACCATTTCTTTGGATCGGATATGAGCCTTATTGGATATGATATGATATTATTTAGATCTGATATGATATTTCTTGGTTTAATATTTCAGGTTCATAAGCTTTCAATACTGCTTGTAGCTATTCTCATTAATTTTGTGAAGAAACAAGTACCGCAAGTCTCCTACAAAACTGCTGCTAGGGATTTGATTTCATTTCATAGTTTTGGGTTGTGAACTTATTTAGATATGATTTAATTTTTGATATGATATTATTTGGTTCAAATTTTAAAATCCAAGAGCTTTCATTCATGCTTGTAGCTTCTCTCACCAATTCCGGTGTGAAAAATCAAGTACCGCAATTTCTCTTCAAAACTACTGCTGGGGATTTGGTGTTAGTTTCAACTTATGAGGTTCTGATATTTTATTTTATGAGTGATTATATATTTTTAAAGCTATATAAGACTATGGAGCTCAGTCATTCGCTCTCCACAGTCCCAGTGCTTCTCTACCATGGATCACATGCTCATGTCCTCACAGAACTAGTAAAGAGGAAGACATTCTACATCTGCCTAAACACTTGCTCCTAACACTTGGGGATAATTTTACCACTCATGGTTTTCTGTTCATGGCTACAAAATATAATTTTCTTGATTTTTCCTCACATGTTCTAAATCCGCAAGAACCTTTTCTCACTTATCAATTGATTTCAGTTGCTCTACATGGGTCCAATCTTCATCTGACATCTGTCTATATTTCTCATTTAGTTGAGCATATCATTCTTCTTAGAAAGAGGAATATTCCTCCAGAAATAATGATGGAGAGGTTCACATGCCAGGTCCTAGGATACCTATTCTCAGAAGAATCAGATTGATCCTAATTCTACCTGCTTAATTAGAGGGGGAGATTTTCTCCATGTGGTTTTTCCCCAGCTCATTGTATTAAGCAGTTACTTTACTTTACTTGATATAATGGGTGACCTATGGTCTTAGTTACCAAGACCCACAGATTTTCTAAGTTAGCATTCAAGGGGAGTGTTAGGATTATTAATCCTCCCTTGTCCAATTTAGTCATATGTCTAAATCAGGAGTCCATCCAGTCTATTTTTAGTCACTAGCACCATTGGGTCCACTTGGCCTAATTGGGGCACATGTTCCAGTAACTAAAGTGTGGGGAACACTAATTGAGGCCTATTACCATTAATTTCACTTGCGTACATCAGTTTAGGAGCCTTCTAGATCAATTCCTATCATTTAGGAGCCACTGGGAGTGTTGATACCAACCTTCATCAGTTGAGTTCAGTTAGTGACTAGTCAAGTTGAGTTAGGAGTCAGTTACATTCAAGTCTAGTCCTATACATTCAGTTAGTGCTAGGTTAGCATGGTTGCATGTAGGAGAGGTGCATTTCTCACCTACCACATTTAGTTAGCCTAGGTTAACACTAAATTAGACACTTGAGTTGCGTTTTAGAACTCTGTTGAACTCCAGTAATGGTTTAGACAAGGTCAGTTAACTATTGAGTCCTCCTATAATGATTTAGACAAGGTCTTAGTTACCTATATTCAAGTAGAGTCTAATAAATTAAAATTTCCTCATGTGGATTCAAATTGCATGTGGCTATTTAAGCCATTGTACTTCATTGTAATTATTATCTAATTACTCTTTGATTAATGAAAAGCATTCACAGCTGCAAGCCATTTTTGCACTATTTCATTCTTCAATAACTGAGTAAATTGTGTGATCTATGTTGTTAGTTGTGTGTTTTCCCACATATATATGTGCTCAATTTAATATGGTATCAGAGCCTCGGTGGACAAGGCACTTCTCCTCCTCAAATCTCCTACTAGATCATTTTTTAGCAAAATTGCTCCTTCCAGCTTTGCACCAGAAGCAGAAGGTTTACCACTTAATACCCCCAGTTAAGGAATTGTTGATCAAACTTGATCAAATATGCTGGGTACAATGAAAACCTGAAATTTGTAGGTTGTCTGACCTTACGGTGCCCTTTTTTGTTTTGCAAGTACAACTTCAAAATGAATTCATCAGTTCCTCTTCTCACCCAATCCTTAGACTATTTTGAATGGAAGGTGAAGATGTTTGTATTTCTGAATAGACAAGATCTCTATTGGATGTCCAATGGATTCAGTAGAGAGTCTTTTAAGAGTGAGAGTGACTGGCTAAATGCATGTGGTGCAGCTTTTGGAATAATGAAACTGGCTCTTTCTCCTAGCTTGTGCTACCTCAGTAGATCTATTAAAGATCCACATGAACTCTGGACAAGATTGGATAGAACCTTTGGAATGATTGATGAGGATCATAATAGCACTTTGGAGAGCACATCCAGCACCATAAGCATCCTTGATCCAAAAATCTCAGCCTCCACTCTCTCTGATGAAGTTTTTCAAGATGAAGAAGAAGTATAAGCTCCTACACAGTCAATTCGAATTGAAGACAGTCTCTTTGCAGTGACTCCTTCTCCTGATGCTTCGGAAGTTTATGATATCTTTGACATCTCAACTACTCATATGTCTGAAATAGAAGAATAAATTTGAATCTCTGATATTGAAGAAACATACTGCTGCACTTCCATGCAAGCATTCACCGGTGATTTTCCTTTGAATTCTGTGCAAAATTTGCCAGTAATTGCTTCCGAAAGTGAAGAGAAATTAGATTTTTATCCCTCTAATGTTTCTTTTGGTGTGTAAATATGTAATAACTTGGATATTTTGGAATAAATATTATATTACCAGAGTGATCCATTTGCTCCTCTTGATCTAGATCTTCCAGCAAATTCCGACAGGATTGCATGCACCAAAGTTCAGAATTTTGAAGAAGAAGAAAGCTATGCATCCACTGTCTTGGTTGACCATTTATTTGGATCTGATATGATATTATTTATATCTGATCTGATATTTCTTGGTTTAATATTTCAGGTTCATAAGCTTTCAGTATTTCTTGTAGCTATTCTCATTAATTTTGTGAAGAAACAAGTACCACAAGTCTCCTACAAAATTGCTGCTGGGGATTTGATTTCATTTCACAGTTTTGGATCTGTTGTGAACCTATTTGGATCTGATTTACATTATGATATTATATTATTTGGTTCTAATTTTAAAATCCAAGAGCTTTCATTCATGCTTGTAGCTGCTCTCACCAATTCTAGCGTGAAAAATCAAGTACCACAATTTCTTTTCAACACTGCTACTGGGGATTTGGTATAAGTTTCCTCTTATGAGGTTGCTGATATTTTATTTTGTGAATAATTATATATTTTTGAATCTATATAATACTATGGAGCTCAATCATTCACTCTCCATAGTCCCAGTGCTTCTCTACCATTGATCACATGTTCATCCCCTCACAAAACTAGTAAAGAGGAAGACATTCTGCATCCACTAGAACACTTGCTCCTAACATTTGGGGATGATTTTACCACTCATGGTTTGCTGTTAATGGATGAAAATTATCAATTTCTTGAGTTTTCCTCACATGTTCTGAATCCTCAAGAACCTTTTCTCACTTATCGGTTAATTTTAGTTGCTCTACATGGGTCCAGTATTCATCCGGTAGTTGTCTATATTTCTGATTTAGTTGAGCATATCATTCTTCTTCCAAAGAGGAAGATTCCTCTATACATAATAATGGAGAGGTTCACATCCCAGGCCCCAGGATACCTGCTCAAAAGAACCAAATTGATCCTGATTCTAACTGCTTAATTAGAAGGGGGGGGGGGGGGGGGGGGGGGTTCCATGTGGTTTTCCCCCAACTCCTTGTATTGAGCAGTTAATTTACTTTACTTGATGTAATGGGTGACATATGGTCTTAGTTACCAAGGCGCATAGATTTTCCAAGTTAGAATTCAGTGGGGGTGTTAGGATTATTAATCCTCCCTTGTCCAATTTGGTCATATGTCTAAATCAGGAATCATGTCTAAATCAGGAGTCCATCCAGTCTATTTTTAGTCACTAGCACCATTGGGTCCACTTTGCCTAATTGGGGCACATGTTCCAGTAGCTAAACTATGGGGAACACTAATTCATTCCTACTGCCACTGATTTCACTTGCATGCATCAGTTTAGGAGCCACTGGGAGTGTCGATACCATCCTTCATCAGTTGAGTTTAGTTAGTGACTAGTCAAGCTGAGTTAGGAGTCAGTTACATTCAGTTCTAGTCCTCCATATTCAGTTAGGGATAGGTTAGCATGGCTGCATGCAAGAGAGGTGCATTTCTCACCTACCATAGTTAGTTAGCCCCAGTTAACACTAAATTAGACACTTGAGTTGTGTTTTAGAATTCCATAGAACTCCAATAATGGATTAGACAAGGTCGGTTAATTATTGAGTCCTCCTATAATGATTTAGACAATGTCTTAGTTACCTACAGTCAAGTAGAGTCTTATCAATTTAAATTTCCTCATGTGGATTCGAATTGCATGTGGCTATTTAAGCCATTATACTTCATTGTAATTATTATCTAATTACTCTTTGATTAATGAAAAGCATTCGCAACTGCAAGCCATTTTTGCACTGTTTCATTCTTCAATAACTGAGTAAATTGTGTGATCTATCTTGTGAGTTGTGTGTTTTTCCACAGATATATCTGCTCAGTTTAATATGGTATCAAAGCCTCGGTGGACAAGGCACTTCTCCTCCTCAGATCTCCTATTGGATCATTTTTGAGCAAAATTGCTCCTTCCAGCTCTGCACCAGAAGCAGAAGGTTTACCAATTAATACCCCAAGTTAAGGAATTATTGATCAAGCTTGATCAACTATGCTAGATGCGATGAAAACCTAGAATGTGCAGGCTATCCGACCTTATGGTTCCGTTTTTTTGTTTTGTAGGTACAACTTCGAAATGAATTCATAAGTTCCTCTTCTCACCCAATCCTCATACTATTTTGAATGGAAGGTGAAGATGTTTGTATTTCTGAATAGAAAAGATCTCTATTGGGTGCCTGATGGATTCAGTAGAGATTCTTTTGGGAGTGAGAATGACTGGCTAAATGCATGTGATGCAGCTTTTGGAATAATGAAACTGGATCTTTCTCCTAGCTTGCACTACCTCAGTAGATCTATTAAAGATCCAAAGTAACTCTGAACAAGATTGGACAGAACCTTTGGAATGATTGATGAGGATCATAATAGCACTTTGGAGAGCACATCCAGCACCATAAGCATCCTTGATCCAAAAATATCGGCCCCCACTCTCTCTGATGAAGTTGTTCAGATGAAGAAGAAGCAGAAGCTCCTACACAATCAATTCGAATTGAAGGCAGTCTCCTTGCAGTGACTCCTTCTCCTAATGCTCCAGAAGTTTATGATATCTCTGATATCTCATCTCCTCATATGGCTGAAATAGAAGAATACATTTTAATCTCTGATATTGAATAAAAATACTGTTGCACTTCCATGCAAACATTCATCGGTGATTTTCCTTTGAATTCTGTGCAAAATTTGCCAGTAATTGCTTCCAAAAGTGAAGAGAAATTTGATTTTTATGCCTCTAATGTTTCTGCTGGTGTGAAAATATGTAATACCTTGGATATTTTGGAAGAAATATCAGATTACCTTATTAATCCATTCGCTCCCCTTGATCTAGATCTCCCAGCAAATTCTTGCAGGATTGCATGCACCAAAATTCAGAATTTTGAAGAAGAAGAAAGTTTGGCATCCACTGTCTCTGTTGACCATTTATTTGGATCCTATATGAACCTTATTGGATCTGATATGATCTTATTTACATCTGATCTGATATTTATTGGTTTAATATTTCAGTTTCATAAGCTTTCAGTACTGCTTGTAGCTGTTCTCATTAATTTTGTGAAGAAACAAATACCGCAAGTCTCCTACAAAACTGCTGCTAGGGATTTTATTTTATTTCACAGTTTTGGATCTGTTGTGAACGTATTTATACCTGATTTAATTTATGATCTGATCTTATTTGGTCCAAATTTTAAAATCTAAGAGCTTTCACCCATTCTTGTAGCTACTCTCACCAATTCCAGTGTGAAAAATCAAGTACCACAATTTCTCTTCAAAACTGCTGATGGGGCTTTGGTGTTAGTTTCAACTTATGAGGTTGCTGATATTTTATTTTGTAAATAATTATATATTTTTGAATCTATGTCAGACTATGTATCTCAAGCATTATCTCTCCACAGTCCCAATGCTTCTCTACCATTGATCACATGCTCATCTCCTCATAGAACTAGTAAAGAGGAAGACATTCTGCATCAGCCTGAACACTTGCCCCTAAAAATTGGGGCTGATTTTACCACTCATGGTTTACCATTCATGGCTGAAACATATCAGTTTATTGAGTGTTCCTCACATGTTCTAAATCCGCAAGAACCTTTTCTCACTTATCAGTTGATTTCAGTTGTGCTACATGGGTCCAGTGTTCATCCGACAGTTGTCTATATTTCTGATTTAGTTGAGCATATCATTCTTCTTCCAAAGAGGAAGATTCCTCCAAAAATAATGATGCATAGGTTCACATGCCAAGTCCTAGGATACCTGTGCTCAGAAGAACCATATTGATCCTGATTCTACCTGCTTAATTAGAGGGGGGGGGGGCTTTTTACCATGTGGTTTTTCCCCAGCTCCTTCTATTGACTAGTTACTTTACTTTACTTGATGTACTGGGTGACCTATGGTCTTAGTTACCAGTGCCCACAAATTTTCCAAGTCAACATTCATGGGAGGTGCTAGGATTATTAATCCTCCCTTGTCTAATTTGGTCATATGTCTAAATCAAGAGTCATGTCTAAATTGGGATTCCATCCAGTCTATTTTTAGTCACTAGCACCATTGGGTCCACTTGGCCTAACTGGGGCACATGTTCCAGTTACTAAAGTGTGGGGAAGACTAATTGAGGCCTATTGCCACTAATTTCACTTGCATGCATAAGTTTAGGAGCCTCCTATATCGATTCCTACAATTTAGGAGCCACTGGGAGTGCCAATACCAACCTTCATCAGTTGAGTTCAGTTAGTGATTAGTCAATCCAAGTTAGGAGTTAGTTACATTCAGTTCTAGTCCCTACATTGAGTTAGCACTAGGTTAGCATGGTTGCATGTAGGAGAGGTGCATTTCTCACCTACCATAGTCATTTATCCTCAATTAACACTGAATTAGACACTTGAGTTGTGTTTTAGAACTCTGTTGAACTTTGATAATGGTTTAGACAAGGTCAGTTAACTATTGAATCCCCCTATAATGATTTAGACAAGGTCTTAGTTACCTACAGTCAAGTAGAGTCTTATCAATTCGAATTTCCTCATGTGGATTTGAATTGCATGTGGCTATTTAATCCATTGTATTTCATTGTAATTATTATCTAATTAATCTTTTATTAATGAAAAGCATTCAGAGCTGCAAGCCATTTTTGCATTGTTTTATTCTTCAATAACTGAGTAAATTGTGTGATCTATCGTGTGAGTTGTGTGTTTGTCCACAGATCTATGTGCTCAATTTAATAGGTTATGCCAATTTTGGATTATGAGATTCCATGGGGGTACTTAGATGGTGCCATCCAAGACCATCCCCCCAAATGTGGAATAGGAGTGGTTCTATTTCTCAATCAATCCCATTAGTTTTTCATCGGGTATGTTCCAGGGAATGACTCTAATTTGAAGGTAGGATTCTCAGCCTTATGGAATCTCCGCTTTGTTGTAGCAAAAAAAAATATCAAGAATCTTTATATTTTAAGAGTCTATATTTCTCGCATATCTATACAAAATCGAATTCTCTCGTCAATGCTCTATCCAAACAAGCTCTTGTCTTGGGAAAAGGCTATTTTGTGATCTATGAATTTTTCAATGCTGGGGAGCAGAAGGTTGGAATTCCTTTTCTAGTTCTCTATGTTATTTTTTGCTTAAGATATAGAATATAAACATTGTAAAATATAATAACAATAATAATGAAAAAAATATAATTGCAATTTGGTTGGTTGGATTGGAAAGTGGAAGTGCCATTACCTCCACCAAATTTCAAATCCCCTCACTCACATTTTTGTCACTAATGCGCCAACATGCTTATCCACATTCACCATTTATTTATAATGGTAATTATTTTCAACATATAGTTTGACCATGGTAAACCATTATAACTATTACTTATTATTTATTTATTTTGATGATTATTAACATTTGTTAAGTAGTACTTAAATGCTTAGTAGCTAGCGATATTTTATATATTGATCATGGTTCACCGACATTGATCATGGTTAACCATTATTGACCATATTAATAATTTTGAATATGTCAATATGTTTGGTTGTATTACCCATACCTAATCATATTGACCCCATTAAACAATCAATTATTAATTCCCTAACATACTAATCTCCTAACCCTATAACTTATTAACATAAAAATACCACACCCACTTACTTCAATATTAAAACTCACTAACTAATGACTCATAAAGACACTAACCACTAAACTACCAAACTAGTATACACTATCCCCCTAACCATTGCTATGATACAAGCACTTCAGCTATGAGGTAAAGCGTTCACACGCCACATACACACACACACACATGGTTGGGCATCTAAATTGAATTAGATTAAATACTTATAATGTCCAATACTATTGAATTTATTATAAGGTTTGTATTTATATTTGTTTGATCGTCTCAATATGGAATAGATCCAAGTTTAAGATGAAGGATGACAACTTTTAGGGATATTGATGGCAATTTTAGCGGTAGCAGTAATAGAGCTAAGAATTTATATCATTATATGATTTGGAAAATTGATGTAAACATTGTAATTATAAATGCATGGGAATTGAATTTTCTTGTTTGGAGGTTGGTGATGGTTTATATATTGTATTGTAAATGGTTGAATTAATACAATGTAAAAGAACTAAAGAGAGCAATGAAACTCTAAGTTAAGTTGATTCTTTCTTTCATAGTTTCCAGGTTAAATTGTGGTGTATTGTGTGTGAATGCCATTATTAATTCTTGTTTTTCTGAATATTCATATGAATTGTTACATTTAAATGGGTTTATAAAACCTAAGGACTAAATTTGGAGGGTTTTTACCAAAATATATTTGAGACAAGCATAAACTTTCTTGTGAAAGATGTTTGGTTTAAATCCAAAATACTCAACAAGAGAGGGATCAATACTCTAGAAAGATTGCATGATTACCAAAAGCATGATATGTTGTATTGGTAATATATCCTAAATTGAACTATAACTTTAAGTTTGATTACAATTTTATGTTTCAAAGGATTTTTGAACTCTCAAATAAGGAAATATACTTGAAATCGAGAAGAAAAGACAATTAAACTTGGTGTAGGAATTCATCTAGAAGTTTTCCAATCCTCTTTTTTCAATTTTGGTAGCTCAATGGAAGATGGAAATGTTGGGTACCTTTGTGATGGTTTGCAAGCATTATAACTCTCTAGAAATCTCTTTTGGAACCTAAAAAGGATTGTTTTCTCAATCTTTGACTTACTTGGATGGTTTGTAAGGTTTGCCTCTCTCTAGAAACCTCCTTATGAACCTAAAATTATTTCTTTTTTTGTCTTTGATTCACTTAGGTTTTACAATTACAAAAGGATTTGTCAAAATGAAAATGAAGGTTTTACCCGAGCTAAAGTTCATTTCATCATAGGTATTCATGCTTTCCAAGCCCCCTTCTATGCTCAATGAAATTGGTTGATAATAATATTGGGGGATACCAAGTTGTGGCTTATTACCTTATATATTGTGTAACAACCATTGAGATTGGAAATTATTTACTATATATGGAAATTCTCAAAATTTTGAAACTTGTGACTTTGCCATCCTTCGGTTTGCTTGAATGAGCAAAATTATGATAGAATAAAGCACTAGAATATGAAATGATAATTCTTCACATATTCACATGAATAAGGGGCATATCAATGCCTTCATTACCATACACATGAACTTGAGAATGTGGGTTAACTCATTCAATTCAAAAAAGAGTAAATTGTGCACACAATTTATCAAGTTTAGTAAATGGCTATGCAATATAATGCTCAATTAAAGGATTAATAGTGAGTCCACGTTTATGTGAAAATTATCCAATTTCATTGAGTTTAGTTAAAGAATGTTGAACTAAAATTAATAAAAAGGTGGGCATTGGGAACTTAAAGTATAATGTGTTGGTCCAACACAAAATGGGAGATGATTGATCTTTATTCTTCATTGCTTTTCCTCGTTAGTGACAATAGTAGGAAAAAAAATTGTCATCACCATCATGAGCAAAAATGCTTAGTATTGAGTTTCCACTAGTCTAACAACCCCCCATCTTCTATTACTACTATTCTTAAATTCAAAATCACGATGACCTACACTTGTTTGTATTTCCCAACTTATTAATTCAAATCCTTTGACAATGCACAACTATTTTTAGTGTTACATTTTATGTGTTAAGTATTTGACATTCTCCTTGAACATAGTATGGTCGAATATCCTTAAAAAACATATTTGTTGCTTATCTTTGATACATGCTTCAACACAGCCACTAGTTGGGTGTTCTGTAAAGCCATAGTTCTTTGAGAAGTTAAACTATGAGGCCACACAAGATGCAACTCTAACTTTGTTCACTTTTTTGTAACAAGTCTAATTTGTCACGGTAATTTAGTTTAGGTTTTGTAATGAGGAGTCAAATTAGGAATTGGAATCCTTTAATCTGCTTAAATGAGAAAAATTATGATAGAATAAAGAACTATAATATGAAGTGATAATTCTTCATATATTCACATGAATAAGGGACAAATCAACACTTTCATTACATTACAGATGAACTTGAGAATGTGGGTTAACTTATTTAATTCAAAAAAAACATTATTCTCATAAACTAAAACCTATTCTACATTATTCATTATGCTTTATACCAAATTATAGTCCCTGTAGCATTTTTTCAAATGTTTGTACTACAAGATTTTGGACAACCTTAGTACCCCAACAAAATCTAAAACAAAATTCCCCCATGATGGCTTGTCAAAATGGATTATTGAAACCATGAGTATATATTATTGATGCTATAATGTATGTTCCTTATGTCTCAACTTTTTATAAAAGAACTTTTAAAATAACATCCTTGCTAATGTCCTCCAAAATGTTTCTACTTTCACCCTAACGAAAAATCCTTTTGTTGGAATAAAATAGTGTCATTTCACATGCCTAAAAATCATTCTAAATATTGTGAAGGGGTGATTATAGTGCTTATTGTTGAGCAATGGATAATGTCTCTTGTAGCAAGATATTACAATGATTTAATGAATATGTCTTTTTTATTATGGTTTTATACATTATCGAAAAATTCACCAAGTCTTCATAATGATTTACAATTTATTAAAAGATTCACCAAGACTTTACAAGGTTTTATAATTTAGTGAAAGATTCGTCAAATTTTTGCAATATTTTATAATTCAATAAAAATTTTGCAAAGTCTCTATTAGATTATATAGTTTTGTGTGAGATTCGGCAAAAAATGATCTATACATATTATAATATTGATAAAATAGCCTTCATATTTTCCTTTGTATCATGGGGGTTCGCCTATTTATTATACATACAAAATTTGGTTTGTGTGCAATCTCTGCAAATGAGAACGAATCCTCCTATTTAGCATTGGGGAACGCCATCAAGCAACCAAAAAAGAAACATAGACTTCTCAAAAGTCACAGATGTACAGTATGATCCACTATTTTGTATTATGGCCATGGAATTCCATTTTTGAAAACATTATATGTACATATAATGTAAATAAATGTTTAGATTTATATATATGGTTGATTTGATATGGGAACATGATGTGCATTATATGCCTTGCATATTTTCTTAACTATGTTTATAGATTTATGGCCTTGTGAAATGCTAAGTTAACAAATTTTAAGGGATTTTTTTCTAGTTTTGATTAATAGAGGAAATATAAGTATCAATGTTTGAAATATTTGGGCTTGGACACTTGTCTATAAGATTAACAAACTATATATCAAGTTCTTTTCAAAACAACTAGCAATGAATCAAATTTGTTTCTCAATTGAGTCTATTTCCCATATTCAAAAGGACCAAACAAAATAGTAAATTGGCAAGTATTGCAATAGTAGAATTTCCTTGGAAATGGCTATGTTTGTATAGATAACCTAGGTTGTAGTTTATGGAGTTCCATGAGTTAATGAATCAAAGCATCTGAGATATGCTTATGTGAGGTAAATAAATAACATATAGGGTATAGGATTTAGTTCTATGCAGTTCCATGTGTAAATGAATAACCTCTGAGTTTAGGGTTTAGCATGTATAACCTATGGCTTAGTGTTTAACATTAAAAAAAAGGCAAATTATACACATGTAACTATTCATACATTACAAATAGGTAACCTAGGTTTTAAGATAACCAATAATTTGAATTGTAACATAGGGTTTGATTGAATTGTAACAATTTGACAATTTCTAGGTTAACCTAGATTAGATGTTTAAGGTTTAGCATCCATAACAACACCTTGACTAGTAGTAAAAAATCCTAACCCTATTGAAATTTTCTTACACGGACAACTAAGACAAAATGCCAAGGAATAGGAACATTTGAGATTGTAACCATAAGTTGAGTTGTATTCCATTTATGTTTATAACTAGAAGATTCATTTCAAAATTGAAATTAAAGGTTTTTAAGTGATTAAGAATATTCCTATAATATTGATGAGAAATATATCAAGGAAGAGACAATGAGGACATGCAACCAAACATCATAAGCATGTAACTATTCAATTACAATAGTGTTAGATAGGTTTTAGAACAACCAAGAAATTCAATTCATAACCTAGGGTTTAATTCAATTGTAACAATTTGATCATTTGAGTATTGTTGATTCGCCTCCTAAACTTGTTTGAAAATCATCCTAGCTATCCTCTTTACAATTCTAATATATACCTTAAACTACCCTAACCATACACTACCTAAATTCTTGCTGGTTGAAAATAATACGTCATAAATCAACTACCTAAACCTCATCATTACCCTCTCATATCATGTCCTAAACCATTCTAGACTACCCTAGAACCTTACCCTACCATATTTACCTCATACTACAAATTTTGAGTTTAAATCATTTATTTACTACTGCTTTTAAAAGAAAATCTGAATTTTGCTAAAATGCGTATTGCTTATTATGAAGGTGCATTGATTGGACATAAAGGGTAAATCATAATTCCATGTAATATCATACATTGGTGCTTGAAACTTGCCACAAAACACATACAAATATGAACTCTATACTGATGATTTTGATTGACATTAGGATTAAATTTTTCACGTAAGTATCTTCATTTTTCCCTCTTTAAATTATGAGTTTTGGGGCTAATTTCACACATTGGTATTTGCATTTGTGAACATATCAAGTTGTAAGTAGTTCATACTAATCCCAATAAAAGTAGTTCATGTATGTGCATAGCCTAGGTATATGGCCTTTTGGTTTCTGCTTAAATTATACTAATCAATGGGTGAATCCACGGACCTGGGTAACACTTTTTGGCAAGCGCATTTCGGCAAAAACCAAAAAACATACCTCGGTCGAGGGTTTAACAAGCCCTCGACCGAGGTTTTAATATCTCGACCGAGGTTTTTTTCAGCCCTCGACCAAGGTTTTTTCCAGCCCTCGGTCGAGGTAAATACCTTGACCGAGGTGCCTCTGTCAAAAAAACTATAAATAGAAGCGGCGGACCCATTTTCTAAATGAACATGATCATTACATAACTG
>LPNX011193477.1:478358-489458 GCA_001517045.1 Pseudotsuga menziesii
ATAATGATCTAAACGTAAAGAAACCATAAAACCCTAGTTCCATCTCAAAACTTGTGAACCCTAGTTATTCATGCAATTTGTAGTTCATGAAACCCTAGTTGGTTTTCAATTTGTAAGTGTAGCCCAAGGTTATATGGCCTTTTGGTTAATACTTTAATGAAAATAACATATCCTCTGATATTTATACTCATGGATTTCTTATAATTCATTAAACGTTGGTTGGTTTTGCTTGGAATTCACGTACATGTGTTTCTACTTCTAAGACATGCAAGCATGTGAGCTTCCACTTGTGATCCATGTTCAACCTTATTCATTTTGTTTCATGTATGTGCATAGCCTAGGTATATGGCCTTTTGGTTTCTACTTAAATGATAATAACCAATCTAATGATCTAAACCAAAAGAGGTCATAAAACCCTAGTTCCATCTCGATGCATCCATGGAGCTGGGTTACACTTTTTGGCAAGGCACTTTTGGAAAAAACACAAAAATGTACCTCAATCGAGCAATTTTTAAACCCTCGATCGAGGTCATAAAACCTTGATCGAGGGTTTAACAAAACCGAGATCTAGGTTTTAAGAATACCTCGATCTAAGTTTTAAGACCTCGATCTAGGTTTTAAAAAAAACTGGATCTAGGTTTTAAGACCTCGATCTAGGTTTTAAAAAAACCTTGATCGATTTTTTAAGGCCGTGATCAAGGTACTTGTGCAAAAAAAATTATAAAAATAGGTTTAAACGATAGCTCGATTGAGGGTTTAATAAAACCTCGATCGAGGGATGTTAATACCTCGATCGAGGGATGTTGAGCTCGATCGAGGGATGTTAATACCTCGATCGAGGGCCTGCAAAATAGAGAATTATCCCTCTTATAGGAAAATCAATGTTTCTTTATGTCTTCTAGGGGTGTAAACCCTACCATTCATGGCACATAACTGAGTGAAGTTCATACCGATAGATTCATCACCCAATCCTCTATCCATTGAGGTATCATGGACACGTTTTGGAATTCATATGGGTTTTTTTTAATTAGATTTAAAATTTACACTTAGAAAACCTCACAACAACTTCGAAGCATCTCAAATAAAAATACGCACGGTAAAAAATACACATCCAAAAATTTCTTAGAAATGCACAACCCACACATCGACACGTCCTCTTCAAAAGGGTATCTTTGGTTTTTCAATTTTTGAAAATAGTGAAAAAACTTGGGATGGACACACATGTGTATAAAATGATGTTGAAATCAAATGCGGTCACTTGAAAAATAATAAATAATTGTATATTGTGAAATAAATTAACAAAAAAATATGCAAACCACAATGCATTTTGTGTAGATCATGCTCACATATACATATTTTTTAATAATTAATGTAAGATTGAATTATTGGGGTTGGACACTAGCCACTTATTAACTTCTTCAAATTTTTAATGTCACACAAATCATTAAATGCGAAATTTCACACATTAAATGACATCGAAATATTTTAAAAAAAATATCATTTGGAATCCAACATAATATTCTACAATTTTTTTTTACTGCAAGTCGAAATTCACATGGAATATATACGTTTTGAGGGCTTCTATCTAGCACATGAGTAAAAATTTAGGTTTTCATCACCAAATTTGGCCAAAAAGTGTTAACCACCTTCATGGAATCACCCATCTCATAACTTGTGAACCTAGTTATAGTATGCAATTTGTAGTTCATGAAACCCTAATTGGTTTTCAATTTGTAAGTGTATCCTAGAGCTATATGACCTTTTGGTTTCTACTTAAATGATACTAACCAATATAGTTTGATATTCAAACCTAAAGAGTTCATAAAACCCTAGTTTGTAGTTCCATTTCTCAATTTGTGAATCCTAGTTTTATTATGCGAGTTGTTGGATTATACTTTAGTACAAGAATAATATATCTTGTGATCTCTAGACACGTAATGTTTTCTTAATGCTGTAACATGTGTTTTCTTAGTGATATATAGACACACTGGGCCATGAAAACATGAGGGAGAGGGCCACCTAGAGGTAATTGCATGCCAGGAGACCAACGGAGTCGACGGTTCGTTGATCCAACCTCAGGTTTCAGAGTTATGTCGAGTTGAAAGTCACATGAAAATGTCGTTTAGGGACAGTTGGTGACTTTTGATCTGGGAGAGAAAAACCAAATGGAGTAGCAAAATTGACCCACTACCAAAACAGGAACAGTCGATAGTTTTGCAGAGTTGACCCACTAATGCAAGATATCCATTGAAGGAAACTGAGCAAAACCCTAGTTTGCAAAATCAATGCACAATGAAGTCACTGGGCCATGAAAACATGAGGGAGAGGGATGCCTAGAGGCAATCACATGCCAAGAGACCAATAGAGTTGATGGTTCATCGAACCGATGTTAGGTTTCCGAGTTATATCGGTTGAAAGTTGCATAAAAATGTCGTTTAGGGACACTTGGTGACTTTCGGTACATGAGAGAAAAACCAAATAGAGAAGCAAAATTGCATGTCGTTGGCTCCTATAACTTTGTATGGGAAATGCCAATATGGGAACCCTACCAACATGGGCACGATCGAGGGTTTTGCAAAGTTGACCCACCAATGCAAGAGTTGCATTGAAGGAAACTGAGCAAAACCATAGTTTACGAAATCAACGCACAATGAAGTCACAGGGCCATGAAAACACAAGGGAGAGGGTGACCTAGAGGTAATCACATGCCAGGGGACCAATAGAGTTGACAGTTTGTCGATTTGACCTCAGGTTTCCGAGTTATGTAGACTTGAAAGTTGCATGAAAATTTCATTTAGGGACACTTGGTGACTTTGGGTCCGGGAGAGAAAAAACAAACGGAGCAGCAAAATTGCATGGTGATGGATCCTACAATTCTATATGGGAAAGGTATATATGGGAAACTTACCAAAATAGGCACAATCTAGGGTTTTTCATAGTTGAACCACCAATGCAAGAGTTGCATTGAAGGAAACTGAGCAAAACCCTAGTTTACGAAATCAATGCACAATGGAGTCACTGGGCCATGAAAACACGAGGGAGAGGGACACCTAGAGGTAATCACAGGCCAAGATACCAACAGATTCAATGGTTCATCGATCCAACCTCTGGTTTCTGAGTTATGTTGAGTTTAAATTCGCATCAAAATTTCATTCAGGGACGCTTTGTGACTTTCAGTCTGGGAGTGAAAAATGAAACGAAGCAGCAAAATTGCATGACATTGGCTCCTACAAGTCTGTATGGGAAAGGTCGATATGGGAACCATATCAACATAGGCACATTTTATGGTTTGGCATATCTGACCCACGAATGAAAGAGTTGTAAGAGTTGACCCAGCAATGTAATTAAATGTACATTAATATTAAAAACATAAAAAAAAAAGTAAATTGCAACAACGCGAGAGCATGTTATTTTTTTATTTATATTTGTTGGTGTCTAAATACACCGGGTTGTTTTTAGTGCCTCCAATGTGCAATAGATCATGTTTGTATCCTAGGCACATAAAAGGCTAAACATCAGTACTCTCATAAGAAAATAAAGAGAACCCAATGAAAATTTGCAAACATTATTTATAGATAACTCACCTGAGTTTGTAGGATCGTGTTTATAGTGTCCAGTATCCTCTGAATAGTATTATTTCTGTGAATGGTATCCGTCAATCATAGGTTAGTACATTGGTAATAAACTAAGGTTGAATAATTGAAATTGTGCTTCAACATGCACTTCAAAGTTTAAATAATGCATTAGACAATCTAGCCACACTCGAAAATCTAGTAACAACTGACAATGCACTCACTCAAGTAGGCCATCTCAGTCATCTCTATTTCTGATGGTTTCCATCAATATCTTGTGCTCTATATGAGGTAGCAAGTATTGTACATGTGACCTATTTTTTTTGAAAGTGTGCGCAGCTTGATTTTTATACCAACTACCAGGTTGGTGAAGTGGTATACAATAGCTCCTTGTCTATAATCCTAATATATATACCCACCTTTCCTTTTTTGTTGTGCTTCTAGTTACAAGTACTCCCCTTTTATAACCATCGAGCCATTTGGGAATTCAATATTTTCATCATCTGTAACAGGTTCGAGAATGGTTTGTTTCCCCTCTAAGCAACGTTGCAACCAATAGTCAGAACCCCATTCATTATGTTTTGTGGAAACCATTGCATATATATGGCCTGTGAAATAAAATAGGTCGAGTTAACAATACATTTTTTAAATAAGGTCTTGCATGTAACATAAATAAAATTTCTTTCAATTTAAAGGCTTGTAGTGATTTAGGTACTACTAATTTAATTTTTTGTGCCTACTTGTATGATATCTGATATGTGATCATAGTTTGTAGAAATATGTGTATGGTCATCTTCCAAGTGGTCTATTTCATTGACCCCCTTGAAATCAGTGCCAAGTTTCACTCGATCCCATGTATCAACTGTATCTCTATACTCACAATCATCCCATTCATTGATGCTATGGGAACTGCAAATGCAAGCCTTTCAATCTTGTCCAAATTTGTAGGGTCAAGTTTTCTAAGCTTCTAATTGAATGAAACTGTCAAGTTCCATGCACTGTCTTCACCCGATCTGTTTGGGATCAGTCCACATATGTCAGCTCCCATAATATTCTCTGCACTAGGTTTTTCCTTGTTGCTTGTTCTCCCATCACAAATGAAACATCTCGAAGGCGAGCACCTGTAAACTTTATATCTTCCCTTCGAAGGGAAGTTTCAATGCATGGACCAACACCATCGTGCTCTCCTTTGCCATGACTAGGTTCAAAGTAGTTCCATATATGTGACACCTTGTATTATATGTGCAACAAACACAACCACTGAAATACACGTGCATTCTTGAACTGTCTAGCACAACCATCTCACCAAATCAAGTGACAATAAAATGGTATATCCATAGCTATCACATGATCATAGAATAATTTAAAACAATGTTGCACTTAATAGATGTCATGGGTCCGGTCATCACTTATGTAGAAGTGACTTTCTTTCAGTATCACAAGTGTCTCTTCATTTCTATATGGCCCATGTCGATATGTGACATGGACATTAGAGGAAATTTGGGGTCTAAAATGGGCCTTATAAGAAAGCATGCCAACAATAAATTTTGTGAGTTGGAATTCAAGAACCAATAGAATTTCAATAAAATAAGTCAACCATAATGGTTGAATTGACATATTTGTCATAAAACAGAACTACTTTTTTTGTTTGTATTTTCGACATATCTCCCTCTATTTTTACTCAAATTTTAGGCGGGAGAACTCACTATATGTGGAATTTAATTCCACATCCAATGAGTACCCAATTCCGCATCCAATGAGTACCCAGACTACATACTTTTGACGGAACCTGCTACCCCAAAAATAAGAAATACCTGAAAAAATGTGATGATGACATCATCATCACATGTTTTCAGGTATTTATTATTTTTGGGGTAGAGGGGTCCATCAAAATTATGCAGTGTGGGTAATTGTTGGATGTAAAGTTAAAGTCCACATCCAACGAGCTCTCCCACCCATAATTTGAGTAAAAACACAGGGAGATATGTCAAAAATACGAACAAAAAAAGTAGTTTTTTTCATTCTTCCTCCAAAATTAATAACTATTATTTTATCATTTTCCTTAGGAGGCCTATTTAGACCTCATATTTCCTCTAATTCCATCATTCTCACGTTCTTTGAGTGATAGTATTGACTTTGTATTTCACTTTGTGGTTGTAGGGTGTAATTCTCCATAAATTCAACCACTGATAGTATTGTCTCAAGAGGGAAGGTGTCCAGGCATATTATGAATTTCTCATCTTGCCACCGTGCCATATCGACATGTTGAATGTACTGTTGTATCTTTCCATGAAACTCTGAAATAAAATCACATACTTGCACCTGGTGTAAAAAAATAAATAGTGTTATAAAACAACATAAAAATATTTACATGAATATTAATATGTCAATATTTAACAATCTTAAAAAACAACATAAACAATGTGCACTCATTTAAATGAATATTATTCGTGTACATTGTTACCTGTGAATTCACCAATTTAATATTCCTGCTTTCTTTCCCATCATGTAGCTGATATGTCTCACACTGATAGTTCTGCTTCTTGACAATTGCATTCCCGAATGCTTGATCTTCACTCTCATGGACGCAATCAGACCATAATGATAGCCCACCATAAATGTTGCAAGAACCATCTACACATTGTTTTAAGTAATGTGTCTGCCCATCTTGCCTCAAACACATTATGCTATGGATGAAATCTCTAGATGATATTGGCGGTACTGTACTTGAGCATTCCTGCACATGGTTAGTATGTAAAAAATAACGTATATGTGAAAATGTATGATAATATAGATCAAAATCTATGTGGTATCTACAACAACAAGTGTTACAGATGGTATTGATTCTAACATACCAAGGCTTGCACTTTTCAAAATATATTTTCCCAAGCCTTGGCTCTATGTGTGTAACTTCAAACATTTCAAACAATTGAGTTTATGTCATGTCAAGTTAATTTTTAACATGAGGCTCGTTGTTCATAGAACCCCTACAATTTTTTAACATGTCCTTTGTGTTAGAAGAAGGCCTAGTGTTATTGTTCCAAAAAGTGTGTACTAGTCCCTTCACTACTTCGACTAACTTCATGTCTTTGCAAGGAAACCTACCGCTAAATGCCCATAATGTTTCCATTTTCCCCTCTACATCAATATGGTCTCTTCTTACTGAATATTTTTTAAGTGTCTTGGATGTAAGG
The DNA here is from genome assembly GCA_001517045.1 of Pseudotsuga menziesii. Classification (NCBI taxonomy): domain Eukaryota; kingdom Viridiplantae; phylum Streptophyta; class Pinopsida; order Pinales; family Pinaceae; genus Pseudotsuga; species Pseudotsuga menziesii. The sequence continues at coordinate 485,125 of LPNX011193477.1, forward strand.
GCAAAATTTGTGATGTGCATTTAAGTAAACGACATTGTCTTGTGGATCTACATACAATTGATTCAGCCAACACCTAGCAAACCACATTACAGTCATGTGAACAAGTTGTTTTACCAATCGATGTGAATGCAGCAACAAGAGATTTAACAATGTGATTACTTGATTCGATATTCTTCAATGTTCTTATGCCTAACTTTCTTCTAACAGTTTCCATATTTCTATATTTAATCAAATCTAAGAACAATTGCATTACCGACTTTGTATTTTTTATCAAAATATTGTTTCATTATTTGAGAATAGTGATGAGGGATAGTGCGTTTAGCCACCTTACCGTCCATGGAAGTCAATTTTCTCTCATCCACTTGTATGCATTTAGGAGTTCTCTTTCGTTTTAATGCGAGATTTATTGTCATTTGAAATGTTGGAGTGACATTTACATCCACTACAGGATGACAACTTCAATTAGGTGTTAGTTTTTCCACATATAATCTAGCATTATGATCTTAGGATCTTTTCACTAAGAGAATAACAAGAACAACAATAAAACATAAGCACATCACAAGAGACAAGAGACATAAAGAGTTTTCCTCGGGGAAACCATAAAGGAGAAAACCCCGCAACTTCCTTAGAGATAGAATCAGCACCAAAACAGTAAGAGATCTCCCAAAACATTAGTAGTCTTCTTCTTGTCTAATCCCAATGTATTTCCTTCTTCACTAATGTGCCACACTTGAGTGAGTGAGTGATGATGTGTGATAAATAGAGAGTCTCACTCTCTATTTATATTTTTCTGTTCACTTGAAGTGCGCTCAATCATGTCGGCCTAACTTAACAATTACTTACTAGAGCCTACATATCTATGAGTGTATAATAACCCTAGTGCCCTGAAACTATGGGGACTTTAACAATGACTTGACATGACTTGTTTACAGTATTGATCCTCCCGATCGGAACATCGGGGCAAGACAACATGACTCAAATACATAATAGAAACATCTCGGAATAAACATCGGGTTACAATACATAAGATACATAGATGAATACATTTCAAAGTTACATATACATCAACACTCCCTCTTAACTAGGAAGGTATTATTTCGACACAATTTTCAGCACTGGTCTTCTTCTCTGTATCAGCTGGATCATCTCGTCTTCAATTCATCTTTGTCTTCAAGTCATCTTCACTGGATCTGGATCATCTCTCGATCTGGATCGACATCACTGGACTGGATCTGGATCATCACTTGATCTGGATCATCACTGTTGGATCATCATTACTAGATCTCGATCACCACTCGATCTAGATCATCCCTAGTGCTATCTCATGATTCTTCTCGTCATAGGAAGTTCTACAGAGCCAGTCCTTTTTCATACTGGATGTATCATCTCAGAGCTGGTCCTTTTTCATACCAGATGAGGCAGCTACTCAGAGCTAGTCCTTTTTCATACTAGATGAGTCTTCCGGCCAGAGCTAGTCCTGTTTCAAATTAGATGAGGCATCACAGAGCTGGTCATTTTTCATACCAGATGCGGCATCTACACAGAGCTAGTCCTTTTTCAAACTATATGAGTCTTCCCAGAGCTAGTCCTTTTTCAAACTAGATGAGGCATCATAGAGCTGGTCCTTTTTCATACCATATGTGGCATCTACATAGAGCTAGTCCTTTTTCAAACTATATGAGTCTTCCCAGAGCTAGTCCTTTTTCAAACTAGATGAGGCATCACAGAGCTGGTCCTTTTTCATACCAGATGTGGCATCTACATAGAGGTAGTCCTTTTTCAAACTAGATGAGTCTTCCCAGAGCTAGTCCTTTTTCAAACTAGATGAGGCATCACAGAGCTGGTCCTTTTTCATACGAAATGTGGAATCTACACAGAGCTAGTCCTTTTTCAAACTAGATGAGTCTTCCCAGAGCTAGTCCTTTTTCAAACTAGATGAGGCATCATGACAATGGAAGGAACCAATCCTCTCACCATGTCACTGCTCTTACATCCAACCATGGAAGGAACCAATCCTCTCACCATGTCAGAATGGCGCAACACTTATATCCAACCTGCTCATCGGAATGGCCAACACTCACATATGACATGGAAGGAACTTAATCCTTTAGCCATGACAGAATGGTTCAGCCCTTACATTTGATCAAGTGGGAACACATCCCTCTGTCACATCAGAATGGCTACTCAGTCCTACACTGCGTGATCCTAGTAACTGACCAGGTGCCTCCATTCCTAGAATGGTAATTGCCCTTACATCTGTCCTACTCGACAGAATGGCCAGCACTCATATCTGTCATGGAAGGGAGAAACCCTATCACCATGACAGAATGGCTCAGCCCTTATATCTGACCTACTCATTAGAATGGCTATGGATCTCAGCACTCATATCTGACATGGAATGAACCAATCCTCTCACCATGATAGAATGGCTCAACCCTTACATCTGACCATGGAAGGAACCAATCCTCTCACCATGTCAGAATTGCTATGGATCTTATCACTTTCTCTTAGAGGGAACCTCAATCTGGAGAACACCAAGCTTCTCCCCGAAGTACTCGAACTTCAGCCTAGCCAATGGCTTCATCAGTACATCGGTTATCTGTTCCTCTGTCGCAACATACTGGAGCTTCACTGCTCCTCTCTGCACCATATCCCTGATATAATGATACTTGATCTCGATATGCTTCAACTTGTCATGGAACACTAGATTCTCTGACAACTTCATGCAACTCTGGTTGTCACAATGTATACAAGTAGCATCCAATTGGAGATCAAATATATCAAACAGTAGCTTCCGCAGCCATACTACCTCACAACTAGCTGAACAAGCTACGACATACTCTATTTCAGCTGTACTCAGTGCCACATAGGATTGCTTCCTGCTAAACCAAGAGATCACACCTGGTCCCATACTGAAGCAACATCCTGAAGTACTCTTCCTGCCGATGGCACTGCTTGCCCAATCTAAATCAACATAACCCTCTAGGTTAATCTTTTGATTCGCATCATACTTGAGCCCATAATCAATTGTACCCCTACATGCTTTGCAACCATCAAGTGAACATGTCTCAAATGTATTCACAACAAATCAAATATCTAGTCTCAGGTATATCAAGGACCCAATCATCGATACATTGTAGCATCAACCGTCTCTGATGGAGCATCACTTAAAAGCTTCAGGTTCAATGCCATAAGTGTGGTCATGCATTCCATCATCCTGAACCTATTCAGGATCTCTATTGTATACTTCCCTTGTCCACACCTCCATGCCTATAAAATAGTGCATCGACACATAACAGGAGCATCACTGGTCTTCTGCCTTCAACCTTGAAGCAAAGGTTGGAATCCGCTTTATTCTCAGTAAAACCTAGAGTCATCAGTAATCTTCCCATCTTGTCGTACCATGTCAAACCTCAAGATATTCTATAGTCACTCCCTCTGAAGCGAAGCATCATACTCCCTCTATCTTCTATGCTCTACGCACTGAAAACATTCTATACCGGAGTGACAAGTAACTTCCTATGCTACTAATATTCTATGTGACCATCTAGTGTATAGACTTGCATCTTCAACCTTGTAGCAAAGGTTAAGATCTTGATCAAGCTCATCATGTATGTGTTTCAACTCTTATTGGCTACAAGTGTCTCTTCATAGTCTAGGCCTTCTTTTCGTGAGAAGCCTCATGCTACGAATCTTGCTTTGTATCCACGATGTTTCCATCTACTGCATGATGGAACTATGAACTTCTCTTTAGGTCTCGATACTGCACCCTGACATCATTCTTCTTGACCTGGTATTCCCTTTCTTCTTGGTGGCTGGAAGGTCCTGCATCAATGATGTCACTGCACTTATCATATTATTCTTTGTCTTTGAACTATCGTTACTTGTTCTTCGGAACAAGTCTTCATTCTTCTTTGCTTATAGGCAATTATGTATGTGATCTTTCCTACAAGTCAAAATGCATTTCTATGGTTAGAACCATTTCATAAGGAATATTTATACTGGAAAGTTCTTCTGCATAAATATATGATCATGCAACTATTTTAGCCAATACAACATTCATCCATATCTCACTGAAACTTTCTAGATGCCTTCCATCTCTACCAGGACAACATTGAGATTGTGCACTAATCCAATATGTCAGCAAAGAGGTTTCATTCTAGATAAGTAGCAATGGAGAGTTGTATAGCACCATGAGCTACTTACCCATCACATGCATATTAGCAGTATGCTGTCATTAATGAAAACATCCTATCATGCATAATACATCAACTGAATATAAACAAATGCATAACAAAACAATATCATGAAATGACAATTGAATACTTATCTTT
>LPNX011193477.1:499343-529343 GCA_001517045.1 Pseudotsuga menziesii
TATTTAGAAATCATGCAATTGAAATACACGTATGCCAATTTGGTAAATACATCGGATGTCAACAGACTTGATGGCACACCCCAATTCTCTTCACGTCCAATAATTCAGCCACCTTACACAATCCTCCGCGCAGATCGTTGCAGAAATTCATCATGTGCTTGATATCATACACTGTCGGAAAATATATGTTCATCAAATTGAAGAAGCCAGCAGGGGTAGGAGGCAACGGCTGGCGTGTTAAAAGCTTCAGCAAGTACCCCAAATCAGAAGCACCATGAAATGTGACCCAATGCACAGTGGGATTGAGAACAATGCCAGATGAAATTAAAAGCTCACCAAATACGTGTACATCGATTCCTTTTTCATTGTTTTTTGTTGAAATCAATACCACTTTGTTGCAGAAGCTCAATAGAATCCACTGCATACTTATCTTTAGCAAGATTAAATTCTCTGAAGTTGAATTGCCAGACGCAATACTTACCGGTGCCCCTGTGGCATGGCACGTTCCCATCATCGTCTGAGAATGTGAGACCCAGTTGAATAACGTTGAGTATATCAACGTTAGACTTAAGCGTTAAATAGTTCAGCTCCTCTGAAAAGGTCCGGAAATTGCCCGCAGGTTTAAGAATGCAATCGTTTGCAAATGCCTCACGCACGCACAAATTAGACCGGAAACAAGAAAAAACTGTATTTAAGAATGCAATCATAGAAGAAAAGATAAATCTTAGAAAAATAGAGCTCACCTTCACCAAATCTGTTCCAAAACGTCACTTTCCTGGAGCTTAGATATGCAGAAATGGCCCTTTGGAGGAACCGCTGTCAAGAAATGGCCTTCACTTTCATGGAACCCAGATACTCAATGCTTGATGTCATTGAGTGATTCTTTCTCCCCTTTTTATGAACCAAACTCAAAGGTTTGAACTAGTGGCAAGAAAGAAACAAAAGCCATGCTAAGTTAACATGAGGACAAATACATGACTAAAATGACAGACTGTAGTGCATGGAAGTATTTACTAGTAATTTGTGCATGCAAGTACTTACTAGCCATAGACACTAAGAAACTCATGCAAGTTCACATCTAATTAATGCATTCACTAGAGAAACTCTAGTTCTAATTAGTGTTAATTTCCACTATCACCATATATACATTTCAATTTATGGATCCCCATAGAATAGAAGAAATCTAGTTAGTATTTCATTTTGTTTTAAGAGAAAGAGCTAAGAAATATAAGAAATATAGTTAGTCTTTCATTTTGTTTTAAGAGAAAGAGCAGTTGTCTACATTTGGTTCCGTTCAAGCCAGTTAAGCCCAGTTGTACTACTAGCCTTTCTATAAGAACTACTAGCCTCTAAGTAACCCCATGCCAACGTTCACCTCTAATTTGTTAAACTCATGAGTCCGAATCTAATTGCATCGCATGCTTGGCCGATTTTTGTAGAGTCAAACTAATAATCTATACAACTTTCATTATGGGTTGCTTACTTGCATTGGCATGGGTTGTTTAGCTAATCTCTAGAATTGGAGTGTTATCATGAGGGAAATGCCTTACTTTTTTGTAAAATTAATGTTGGTTTATCATAAGGGGAATGCTTTATTTTTTTAAATCAATGTTGATTGCGTTATTTTAGACCAACCTATGTTATTTTTTATTTTTATTTTAAGATAATGACATTTTTGTTTCACAGAAAATGAAAGGCACCACATTATACTATTTTAGAGTTTGTATTTTAATTTAAACTGAAAGATAGATAAGCACACCAATATATAAAAACACAGAGATTCGAGCTTATACATAGAAGAAAAGAGATCAATCTTATAAGAACAAAGCTCAGCTTCATCAAATCCGTTCCAAAACCTCACTTTTCTGGAGCTCAGATATGCAAAAATGGCCCTCTTGAAGAACCGTTGTCGAAGAAATGGCCCTATGGAAGAACAAATGTGGAAGAAATGGCCCTCACTTTCATGAAACTCAGATACTCAATGCTCGATGACATTGAGTAATTATTTCTTGCCTTTTTATGGACTGGACTTTTGTAGGGTTTGAACTAGAAGGATCTACCCATTGGCAGGAAAGAAACAAAGGCCATGCTACAATAACATGAGGACAAAGGCATGACAAGAGTGAGTGTAGTAATATGTGCATGCAAGTACTTACTAGTAATTTGTGCATGCAAGTACTTACTAGCCATGCACACTGACTGTGCACTGTGGGATCTTTAGGTTTCCAACATTCACATCTAATTTGTTAAAATTAAACCTTCTTATCCGTTTTTCAAATTTTTAGTCCCATAAAAACTCATGAGTCTGAATCTAATTATATTCCATGCTTGGCAGATTTTTGTAGAGTCAAACTAACAATCGAAGTCTTTGCATCTCAAGCTTGATTTTAGATGGCTATACAACATTCATTATGGGTTTCTTACTGCATTGGCATGGGATACTTACTTACATTGGCTAATCTCTCAGATTGGATTGTTATCATGAGGGAAATCCCTTACTTTTTTTTAAACTCAATGTTGATCAGGTTATCCTTGACCAACCTATGTTATTTTTTATTTTTTTTAAGATAACCGTTATGTTAATTTTGTTTTTAAGATAATGACATTTTTGTTCCATAAGTAGGGATTACAAAAAAATGCTTCACAAAAAATGAAGGGCACCACACATTATTTTAGAGTTTGTATTTTAATTTAAATTGAAATATAGAAAAACAATATATAAGAACACAGATTTTTCTTGGGGAAATCATAAATGAGAAAACCTCACAACTTTTTTAGAATAGTTTTGTTGCCTAGTACAATTTCAAACCAAGATAGAATACCTAAAGATAAGATGTCCTCAGTAGCTTCTTCTTCTCCTTCTCTCTCTTCAGCAAACTTGTTTCATGCGTTGTGTCCAACTGAGGGAGGGCGGCTCCCTACTTATACTTTACAAGTGACTCACCAAAATCCCTAACTTGGCAGACTTTCTAATTTAATAGGGTTGGCTTCCCTCTTGGGAGACTCAAAATACATTTTACAATATTTCCTACGGGGACTATTGGCCTCACTTACAGCGAAGGTTTTACCTCGATATTCTAGCATGACCAAATACAATAATAACATCCTCATATGGAGGAAAACATCTCCGAAGGAGGTACAGTAAAATACAATAAAAATATATAAAAGAATATCTTCCAAAGTTAAATTTACAACAATGCTCCCTCTTAACTAGGAAGGTATTTTTTCATCCTAGTCATCATCATGCATGGACATAGTCTCTGAACATCGTCATCATCATTGGATCATCATCACAGGATCATCATCATCATCACTGTTGCATCAATTCTCATATTCTTGACCATTGATTAGTGGCATCCCTCAAACCTATATGTCCTCAGAAGTTCTACAAAGCCAACCTTGTTTCATGTTGGATGTAGTCCTAGATCCCATCTAGGGATTAATCAACATATCCATACAGTGCCATCCCTTTTCATGATAGATGTACCTTGTATAGTGGCAGTCCTTTTTCATATTAGATCTACCTCATATAGTGCCAATCCTTTTTCATATTGTATGTACCTTGTAGTGCCAGTCCTATTTCATATTGGATGCATATCTCTGTAGTGTTAGTCCTATTTCTTACTGAATTCCTTCACAGGGTCAGTCCTGTTTCATATTGAATGCAGATCTCTGTAGTGCCAGTCTTGTTTCATACCGAATGCCTTTACAGGGTCAATCTTGTTTCATATTGAATGCACATCTCTGCAATGCAATTCTTTTTCATACTGGATGCCTTCGCAGGGACAATCATGTTTCATACTAAATGCGGATCTCTGCAGTGCTTGTCCTTTTTCATATTGGATGCCTTTGTAAGGTCCCTCCTATTTCATATTGAATGTGGATCTAGCACAATATATGACTTTCTTCTCGCGATGGAAAATGATATGCACAACTCCAAGCTTGTCCATGAAGTACTCAAACTTCACTCTCATCAAAGGATTGGTCAAAACATCGGTGGTCTACTTGTTCGTCACCACATACTAGAGCTTCACTGCTCCTCTCTGTACCATATCTCGAGTATAGTGATACTTGATCTCAATGTGCTTCGACTTGTCATGGAAAACCAAGTTCTTGGAAAACTTCACACAAATCTGGTTGTCATAGAAGATACAGGTTCCCTCTAACTCGATATCAAACAAATTAGACAATATCTTCCAAAGCCAGACTACCTCACAACTAGCCGAACAAGCTGTAATGTACTATGATTCGGCTATACTTAGTGCCACACACGACTGCTTCCTGCTAAACCAATAGATCACCATGGATCCCAAACTGAAGCAACATCTTGAAGTTCCCTTCCTGTTAGTGACACTTCCTCAAGCAACATTTTCATCGAAGACATGAATAATCTTATATTATACCTCTTTAAAGGCCTCCTAAGACATTTTCTTGTGTTTTTTAGCACATGATTTGGTCAACCTACAAACCAGTTATATATTTTTGAGATCTAATTCATATTAGAGGACTAGACATTCGATTGAATCTTTTTCCATCTCATAATAATCATTGGTTGTAATCTTCCTATAAAAACTACACATGATTAAACTTAAAAGGAACGTCGGACTTTTTATCATCCTTAACAATCTTACATAGAGTAGAAGGATGATTGGATAGATCACTGGACCCTACCTAATATTTCATTATGAATCTTGTATTTAGAATCTGCTTGGAGCCAAAAACCCTATCCATCATGTTATAAATAGCTTCAACACCCTTCCTGTCATTATTCCATGTAGTTACCAAATTCACCGACTCTAACTCCACCAATTGAAGTGTCTCTAAGAAATGGGAGAAAAATACACTCAACATATCTGGAATCGAGGCACACATCTCTCATGAAGTGATTTTAAAGTTCAAGTATATTCCCAACAATATATCCTTACCAAAGAAAAACCACACTAAGACTAGGGCCTCCCAAAATTGTAATTGATCTACGTAGGGTCTATAGAGATTAAGAACCCTCAACTCAAAGTCCAAATCTTTATACAATAAGTTGGCATGTAAACCCTAGTTGTAAATAGAATCATAATCCACTACATTTAAGCTTGACTTCCAATCTATTAGAAGACCACCATATTGACCACCTCTGTCAAAGGCACTAAAAGGACATCCTTTTAACCCAAAAATGCCTTAATAGCCTTAGCACTTGTAGACATAGTTTCTTGAATGAGAATAACATTTGGAAAGTATACTTTGATCAAACTTTTGAGGGATAGCATTTTAATACCACCCCCACCCATCGCGTGTTAAATGATAACAAAATTGTTGAGGAACCATGGCATGGGTTTTTCCTGCTCTAAGGGCCCTATCGACAATATCTTGCTTTCCTTGAAATATATCCATTTTAGCTTGTTGCTTTTATAAGGAAAAAAAAATTTATTTCCAATTCTGCACCCAAGGGGCCTATCTTTGGCCAAACTCCTGTATTCTGACTTGTATTTCACCTTTATGTTCTTGGATCTCAGGTTGTATCTATAAGGGACCACCTTATTGAGAGGAGAGACCTGTAGATCCTTTTTAGGAGAAGGATTAGAAGATTCGAGGCCCCCAAATTTTGAAGGCACAACATCGCTGATTAAATTTCTATGAGACTTGGATTTAACCAACAAAACCTAGATAGCAGGACCTACATATGAGATAGGGGGAGGAAATATCACACTGATAGGATTTGTCTTAGGCTCCAAGATTTAAGACGATAAATGAATTTGAGTGACAACTATCTTTACTAGAGAATTCACTTCCAAAATCATAATAAGAAAATGAGACCAAGGATTACCTAAAGGATATTCATTATCCTAAGATGCTCGATGAGAGGGACATCCTGAAACAATGGGAACTCCATCTTCCTTCACTGAATTGTTTGAGACCCTTGAAAGAGAAGATACACTAGCCTCGTTAACAACCTGACCTAGACTAGGAGTAATCCTTTTCCTCCATGTCTTCTTGGGGGATTCCTTGATTGTGCCTCATTTAGTACAATGAGCCTGAATATGGTCCACTTTGTGGAAGGAATAGCATCTAAATGAATCCTTCCCAGATTCAATTATTTGCATCCATGATACACCTTCATGTATCAACTTGATTTCATCTAGGAAGCCTTCTATTATATCCAATTCTAGCAAAATACACACGTCGATATTGAGAGGCTTCCCATCCTTCCTCAAGCTTCAAAAAATTCTCTATATTGTTACCTATTGCCTCCATAACCTCTTTTCTCTAGAACGGCAAAGGAAAACCTAAAAGAATGGACCATATGTGATGAATAATAAAGGGTTCTCTAAGAGGATTAAAATCCACCTTCTATTTTTTAAGAACCGACCCAAAAGGACCCCATGGCCAATTCTAACTAAGAATGGAATTCAGATCAACATAATTTTTAAAATCAAATCATAACCAACCTATTGCATTAGTATTTAGTTACACGGTTTATGTAGTTTTGGGTGTTTATTTCCTACGTGCTTATTTATGTAGTTTTGGGTGTTTATTTCCTATATTATTAAAACACAATAATATATTGAATCTATTATTTTTTATCAATAAAAGTGTTTATGTGATTTTTATTAAATTATTAGAAAAATGTAAATAATAGCAACATATTTTAGTAGATATTAGTAAACATGTTTAAACATAGGGTTATTTATGAATGTTCGTATATTTTGTAATGTTATTAATGATAGCGTATTTTAGTAGATATTAGTAAACATGCTTACATAGAGATATTATTGGAATTCATATAAATTGTAATGTTATTAATACGGCTAGTGATTGTAAAAACAATACACATTTTATTATAATAACTAGAATAATGTCTAATTCAATTTCATAGGAAGTGATGTAATCGTTTATTCCAAAAGGTCAATTTCCTGGAGCTTATATATGCAAAAATGGCCCTTTGGAGGAATCGCTGTCAAGAAATGGCCTTCACTTTCATGGAACCCAAATACTCAATCCTTGATGTCATTGAGTGATTCTTTCTCCCCTTTTTATGAACCAATCTCAAGGGTTTGAACTAGTGGCAAGAAAGAAAGAAAATCCATGCTAAGTTAACATGAGGACAAATACATAACTAAAATGACAGACTGTAGTGCATGGAAGTATTTACTAGTAATCTGTGCATGCAAGTACTTACTAGCCATAGATACTAAGAAACTCATGCAAGTTCACATCTAATTAATGCATTCACTAGAGAAACTCTAGTTCTAATTAGTGCTAATTTCCACTATCACCATATATACATTTCAATTTATGGATCCCCATAGAATAGAAGAAATATAGTTAGTATTTCGTTTTGTTTTAAGAGAAAGAGCTAAGAAATATAGTTAGTATTTCGTTTTGTTTTAAGAGAAAGAGCTAAGAAATATAGTTAGTATTTCGTTTTGTTTTAAGAGAAACCACTAAGAAATATAAGAAATATAGTTAGTCTTTCATTTTGTTTTAAGAGAAAGAGTTGTTGTCTACATTTGGTTATGTTCAAGCCAGTTAAGCCCCATTGTACTACTAGCCTTTCTATAAGAACTACTAGCCTCTAAGTAACCCCATGCCAACGTTCACCTCTAATAGGTTAAACTCATGAGTCCGAATCTATTTGCATTGCATGCTTGGCCGATTTTTGTAGAGTCAAACTAATAATCTATACAACTTTCATTATGGGTTGCTTACTTGCATTGGCATGGGTTGTTTAGCTAATCTATAGAATTGGAGTGTTATCATGAGAGAAATGCCTTACTTTTTTGTAAAATTAATGTTGGTTTATCATAAGGGGAATGCTTTATTTTTTTTAAATCAATGTTGATTACGTTATTTTAGACCAACCTATGTTATTTTTTATTTTTATTTTAAGATAATGACATTTTTGTTTCACAATAAATGAAGGGAACCACATTATACTATTTTAGAGTTTGTATTTTAATTTAAACTAAAAGATAGATAAGCACACCAATATATAAAAACACAGAAATTCGAGCTTATACATAGAAGAAAAGAGATCAATCTTAGAAGAAAAAAGCTCACCTTCATCAAATCCAATCCAAAACCTCACTTTTCTGGAGCTTAGATTTGCAAAAATGGCCCTCTCGAAGAACCGTTGTCGAAGAAATGGTCCTCTGGAAGAACAGATGTGGAAGAAATGGCCCTCACTTTCATGAAACTCGGATACTCAATGCTCGATGTCATTGAGTGATTATTTTCTCCTTTTTATGGACTAAACTTTCGTCAAGGGTTTGAACTAGAAGGATCTACCAATTGACAGGAAAGAAACAAAGGCCATGCTACAATAATAGGAGGACAAAGGCATGACTAGAGTGATTGTAGTAATATGTGCATGTAAGTACTTACTAGTAATCTGTGCATGCAAGTACTTACTAGCCATGCACACTGACTCTGTAGTGTGGAATCTTTAAGTGCCCAACATTCAGGTCTAATTTGTTAAAACTAAGCCTTCTTATCCATTTTTCAAATTTTTAGTCCCATAAAAACTCATGAGTCCAAATCTAATTGTATTCCATGCTTGGCGGACTTTTGTATGATTGGCGGATTTTTGTAGAATCAAACTAACAATTGAAGTCTTTGCATCTCAAGCTTGATTTTGGATGGCTATACAACTTTCATTATGAGTTTCTTACTGCATTGGCATGGGCTACTTACTTGCATTGGCTAATCTCTCAGATTGGATTGTTATCATGAGGGAAATCCCTTACTTTTTTTTTAAATCAATGTTGATCTGGTTATCCTTGACCAACCTATGTTATTTTTTAATTTTTTTAAGATAAACGCTATGTTCATTTTTTTTTTAAGATAATGACATTTTTGTTCCATAAGTAGGGATTACAAAAAAATGCTTCACAAAAAATGAAGGGCACCACATTACATTATTTTAGAGTTTGTATTTTAATTTAAACTGAAATATAGAACAACAATATATAAGAACACAGATTTTTCTTGGGGAAGTCATAAATGAGAAAACCTCACAACTTTTTTAGAATAGTTTTGTTACTTAGTACAATGTCAAACCAAGATAGAATACCCAAAGATAAGATGTCTTCAGTAGCTTCTTCTTCTCCTTCTCTCTCTTGAGCAAACTTTTTTCATGTGTTGTTTCCAAATGAGGGAGGGCAGCTCCCTACTTATACTTTACAAGTGACTCACCAAAATCCCTAACTTGGCAAACTTTCTAATCTAACAGGGTCGGCTTCCCTCTTGGGAGACTCAAAATACATTTTACAATATTTCTTACGGGGACTATTGGCCTGACTTATAGCAAATGTTTTACCTCGATATTCTAGCATGATCAAATACAATAATAACATCCTCTGATAGAGGAAAACATTTCCGAAGGAGGTACAATAAAATACAATAAAAATATATAAAAGAATATCGTCCAAAGTTACATTTGCAACAAGGCTCCCTCTTAACTAGGAAGGTATTCTTTCGCCCTAGTCATCTTCATGCATGGACATAGTCTCTAAACATCACCATCATCATTGGATCATCATCACAGGATCATCATCATCATCGCTATTGCATCAACTCTCATATTCTCAACCATTGACTAGTGGCATCCCTCGAACCTATATGTCCTCGGAAGTTCTACAAAGACAACCTTGTTTCATGCTATATGTAGGCCTAGATCCCATCTAGGGATTCATCAACATATCCATACAATACCATCCCTTTTCATGATAGATGTACCTCGTATAGTGCCAGTCCTTTTTCATATTAGATCTACCTCATATAGTGCAAGTCCTTGTTCATATTGTATGTACCTTGTAGTCCCAGTCCTATTTCATACTGGATGCATATCTCTGTAGTGTTAGTCCTATTTCTTACCGAATTCCTTCACAGGGTCAGTCTTGTTTCATACTGAATGTAGATCTCTGCAATGTGAGTCTTGTTTCATATCAGATGCCTTTGTAGGGTCAATCTTGTTTCATATTGAATGCACATCTCTATAGTGTAGTCCTTTGTCATACTGGATTCCTTCGCAGGGGCAATCATGTTTCATACTGAATGCGGATCTCTGCAGTGCTTGTCCTTTTTCATATTGGATGCCTTTGCAAGGTCACTCCTATTTCATACTGAATGTGGATCTAGCACAATCTATGAATTTCTTCTCGCGATGGAAAATGATATGCACAACTCTAAGCTCTTCCATGAAGTACTCAAACTTCACTCTTTCCATAGGATTGGTCAAAACATCCGTGGTCTACTTGTCCGTCACCACATACTAGAGCTTCACTGCTCCTCTCTGCACCATATCTCGGGTATAGTGATACTTGATCTCAATGTGCTTCAACTTGTCATGGAAAACCAGGTTCTTGGACAAATTCACACAAATCTGGATGTCATAGAAGATACAGGTTTCCTCTAACTCAATATCAAACAAATTAGACAATAGCTTCCAAAGCCATACTACCTCACAACAAGCCGAACAAGCTGCAATGTACTATGATTCGGCTATATTTAGTGTCACACTCAACTACTTCCTACTAAACCAAGATATCACCACGGATCCCAAACTGAAGCAACATCTTGAAGTTCCCTTCCTATTAGTGGCACTTCCTGAAGCAACATTTTCATCGAAGAGGTGAATAATCTTATATTATAACTCTTTAAAGGCACCCTAAGACCTTTTCTTGTGTTTTTCAAAGCACATGATTTGGTCAACCTGCAAACCAGTTATATATTTTTGAGATCTAATGCATACTATAGGACTAGAGATTAGATTGAATCTTTTTCCATCTCGTAATAATCATTGGTAGTAATATTCTTATAAAAACTACACACGATTAAACTTAAAAGGAACGTCAGACTTCTTATCATCCTCAACAATCTTACATAGAGTAGAAGAATGACTGGATAGATCCCTGGATCCTACCTAATATTTCATTATGAAACTCATATTTAGAATCTGCTTGGAGCCAAAAACCCTATCCATCATGTTATAAATGGCTTTAACACCCTTCCAATCATTATTCCACATAGTTACCAAATTCACCGACTCTAACTCCACCAATTGAAGTGTCTCTAAGAAATGGGACAAAAATACACCCAACATATCTAGAATCGGCGCCCACATCTCTCATGAAGTGATTTTAAAGTTCAAGTATATTCCCAACAATATATCGTTACCAAAGAAAAATCACACTAAGACTAGGCACTCCCAAAATTGTAATTGATCTACGTAGGGTCTATAGAGATTAAGAACCCTCAACTCGAAGTCCAAATCTTTATACAATAAGTTGACATGTAAACCCTAGTTGTAATTAGAATCATAATCCACTACCTTTAATCTTGACTTCCAATCTATTAGAAGAACACCATATTGACCACCTCTGCCAGAGGCACTGAAAGGACATCCTTTTAACCCAAAAAATGCCTCAATAGCCTTAGCACTTGTAGACATAGTTTCTTGAATGAGAATAACATTTGGAAAGTATATTTTGATCAGACTTTTGAGGGATAGAACTTTAATACCACCCCCACCCTTCACGCATTAAATGATAACGAAATTGTTGAGGAACCATGGCATGGGTTTTTCCTGCTCTAAGGGCCCTATTGACAATATCCTGCTTTCCTTGAAATATATCCATTTTAGCTTGCTGCTTTTCTAAGGAAAAAAAATATTTCTTTCCAGCTCTGCACCCAAGGGCCTTATCTTTGGCCAGACTCCTGTATTCTGACCTCTATTTCACCTTTATGTTCTTGGATCTCAAGTTTTATCTATAAGGGACCACCTTATTGAGAGGAGAGACCTGTGGATCCTTGTTAGGAAAAGGATTAGAAGAGTCGAGACCCCAAAATTCTGAAGGCACAACATTGCTAATTAAATTTCTATGAGACATGGATTTAACCAACAAAACCTAGATAGCAGGACCTACATATGAGATAGGGGGAGGAAATATCACACTGGTAGGATTTGTCTTAGGCTCCAATATTTAAGAGGATAAATGAATTTGAGTGACAACTATCTCTACTAGAGAATTCACTTCCAAAATAATAATAAGAAAATGAGACCAAGGATTAAATGAAGGATATTCATTATCCTAAGATGCTTGATGAGAGGGACATCCTAAAACAATGGGCACTCCATCTTCCTTCACTGAATTGTTTGAGACCCTTGAAAGAGAAGATACACTAGCCTTGTTAACAACCTGACCTAGACTAGGAGTAATCCTTTTCCTCCATATCTTATTGGGGGATTCCTTGATTGTGCCTCATTTAGTACAATGATCCTGAATATGGTCCACTTTGTGGAAGGAATAGCATCTAAATGAAGCCTTCCAAAATTCAATTATTTGCATCCATGATACACCTTCATGGATCAACTTGATTTCATCTAGGAACCTTCTATTATATCCAATTCTAGCAAATACACACGTCGGTATTGAGAGGCTTCCCATCCTTCCTAAAGCTTCAAAAAATTCTCTATATTGTTACCCATTGCCTCCATAACCTCTTTTCTATAGAACGACAAAGGCAAACCTGAAAGAATGGACCATATGTGATGAATAATAAAGGGTTCTCTGAGAGGATTAAAATCCACCTTCTATTTTTTAACCGACCCAAAAGGACCCCATTCCCAATTCTAACTAAGATTGGAATTCATATCAACATAATTTTTAAAATAAAATCATAACCAACCTGTTGCATTAGTATTTAGTTACACGGTTTATGTAGTTTTGGGGGTTTATTTCCTACATGCTTATTTATGTAGTTTTGGGTGTTTATTTCCTATATTATTAAAATGCAATAATATATTGAATCTATTATTTTTTATCAATAAAAGTGTTTATGTGATTGTTATTAAAAATATTATTAATAATTTTATTAAAAAAATGTAAATATTAGCAACATATTTTAGTAAATGATAGTAAACATGTTTAAACATAGGGTTATTTATGAATGTTCGTATATTTTGTAATGTTATTAATGATAGTGTATTTTAGTAGATATTAGTAAACATGCTTACATAGAGTTATTATTGGAATTCATATAAATTGTAATGTTATTAATAAGGCTAGTGATTGTAAAAACAATAAACATTTTATTATAATAACTAGAATAATATCTAATTCAATTTCATAGCAAGTGACGTAATCGTTTATTACAAAATTTGGAAATATGGTAACCTCATTTACCATGAAACATGAATATATTGTTGAAATTGCACAACTACTTAAATTGCAATTTATAGACTAGATTTTGGTCGAATTGAAGGAAAAAATAACCGAAATAATGGGGCGATGGATGGCACGTTATCACATCCTATAAATTAATACAATGAAACACTTAATTTCAATGTGCCATTATGCTCGTTGGCACCACTAAGTTTAGACTCCTTGTACGATTTTAGAGCACGGATAAAAATGGAGGTAGTGTTGATGTATTTGTAACTTCTAAAGATATTCTGATGTATATTATCATTCTATGTTGTTGTGCCCCCATTGGGGATGTGGTTAACCCCTTACGAGATGTCTTAATTGTGTCTAGACCTTGAGGTACAACCTCCATTGTAAGTCGAGGAAATAGCTCCTAGTGTAACACCGTGTAATGCGTATTTGGAGTCTCTCTGGGAGAAGTCGGCCCTGTTAGGGAAGACATGTGGGCCCTAGTCTATGTTTGGTTAGTGACTTGAAAGGTATAAATAGGGAGGGTCTCTCCCTCATTTATACACACCTCACACTCTCAAGTTCACATGAGAGAGAGAGAGAGAGATACAAAGGATGAGAGATAGATAACTATTGAATAATTCTTATTACTGATTTTGATCATCTTACTATTCTGAGAAACTTTGTAGGGTTTTCTCCTTTATGATTTCCCCAATGAAATTTTTTGTGTCTCGTGTATCTTTTATATCTTATGCATCTTGTTGTGTTTTTTATTATTTCAAATAAAGATCCTATATAAACTAATCATATCTAAAGAAAAACTAACATGTTATCAGAGCCTCTCTGAAAGAAGGAATTGTGCAGCTGCAGAAACTAGGGATTCCTAATTCAAGGTGTTCTCTCCATGGATCATTAAGAAAAGAAGGCTAGGATAACTCACCTCAGTAGGGCGCATCTTTTGGTGGAAGCAATTCCAAAGTTGAAGAAGTTTTATTTTTTATCGTGTCACTAGTGCCGAGAGGAACTAGGGCATCAAGTTTCAGTGGCTTCCCACCTTATTTTTCAGAAAGTGACCTTGCTGATCAAATTTCCTCAAGGAGGCACATCTTTCTGTCCAAACAGAATTCCCAAACTCCAAGTTTGGAAAATTAGGGTTTCTAGGGGAAACCCTAGGTCAGCTAGCTCCAGAACCAGGTCGGACACCTCAAATCAGTAAGATCTAAATATTTTGTATTTCCATTTGAGGTTCTCATTTTAAAATATGAATCACTATACTTAGATTGAGGACAGCCTTGGAGGGGATGATAACTTCCGAGCATAAAAGTACATAATCTCTCTGATCCTTGAAGAAAATGGCTTGGATCAGTTTATCACTAAAGAAGTTCCAGAACCAGAGGGAGATGAGGCTAAGGATTCTCATAAGAGAAGCATGATTAAGGATAAGAGAATAATTGCAGATTCTATTAAGGATCACCTCATCCCCCATGTGTCCTCATTCAAGACACTGAAGGAAGTATATGATGCTTTGACAAAGGTTTTCGAAGGAAAGAACATCAACCAAAAGATTACTTTGAGGAACTCGTTGAAGAATGTGAAGATACATAACTCCAAGACTATACAGTCTTACTTCAAAAGGGTTGCTCAAATCAAAGAACAACCTGAATTGGTTGAATAGAATGTCGAAGAAGGAGAAATTGTAATGACTATCTTGAATGGTCTTCCTAGATCATGGGACTCATTCAATCAAGGGATTTGTGAAATAAGGAGGATGATCTCTTTCAGTAGACTTCGAGAATAATGTGCACAAGAAGAAGGTCGACTCATGACAAGAGAAGAGAAGATGGGAGAAAATGAAGATAAGGATCTCACAGTTCACACTAGGAAGAACTTCAAGAAGAAGGAGAAGAAGGAGAACTTTCATCACAACAGAAGAATACCAAAAGATATACTTCAAATGTTTGATGCTAGACTTGTGATGAAAACGGAAATTTTGCAAGAGATTATCCTATTGGGAAAAAGAGACACCATGCTCATATTTTCACAGATGATGAACAAACAAAAAAAATATTCGGATGAGAGAAGGATGATTTGGATGAAGAGTATGTGCTAATATCAACTCTTAATGGCACTATCTCACGTGGAAGTAATGATTGGCTTGTAGATAGTGGAGCTTCTAAACACATGACAGGATATAAGGGATCATTCATCAATATGTGTGAACATGAGTCACCACACAAGGTGAAACTTGGGGATGATTACCAATACCCCATAAAAAGGAGTGGGGAAGACTCATACAAGCTTGACTCTCGGAAATTCTTAAAGATGAAGGATGCTCTATATGTTTTTTGATTGAAGAATAATATTCTCTCCATCTCTGCACTAGATGCAAAAGGAAGTAGGATTGCATTTGTTGATGCCCAAGTTCTAATGTTTCCAAGAGGAAAGACAATATAGGATGCCGCAGTGATTGGAGAGGAAGATAGAGGCTTGGACAAGCTAAAGGGACAGCCTGAACAAGAACTAGTTCATGTGTCAATTGAACCAAGCACACTATGAAAGAGAATTCTTGAACATGTGCACTACATAACACTACCACTGGAAAGAAAAGTAGTATCATCATTGCCAGAGATCCAGGAAAATCATGAAGGCATTTTCAAAGGATGTGCACAAAGAAAGAATGCGAAGAAGACATTTCCTAGCAGTGAGACCAAGGCTAAAGGAATACTGCAGATAGTACACTCCGATGTATGTGGACCCATGTGTTCTAGCTCATTAAGCAAGTATGTGTACTATGTTTCCTTTATAGAGGATTTATCATGTAATACTTGGATATATTTATTGAAAGGGAAAAGTAAAGTTTTAAGTAAGTTCAAGGAATATAATTCCTTGGTCGAGAACCAAACTGATAGGAAGATTAATATTTTATGTTCAGATAAGGCAGATAATTCACATCAGATGGATTCAAGGAACTC
Source organism: Pseudotsuga menziesii (assembly GCA_001517045.1). Taxonomy (NCBI): domain Eukaryota; kingdom Viridiplantae; phylum Streptophyta; class Pinopsida; order Pinales; family Pinaceae; genus Pseudotsuga; species Pseudotsuga menziesii. Next base: position 515,464 of record LPNX011193477.1, read on the forward strand.
TACAGAGAGTCTAGGATGAAGAGGAAGTTAATCAATCCATACAATCCTCAACATAATGGGGTTACAGAGTGAAAAAACCGAACCATCATGGAATCAGCAAGAGAAATGTTGCATGAACAGGATCTTCCTATGCACCTTGACAATAAGACTCATGAAGAGGCTTTCTCAAGAGAGAAACCAGAAGTCATCCATCTAAGAATATTTGGTTGTTCGGTGTACAATATAGATATCTCAAAGGAGAAAATGACCAAGCTCGATCCTTCTATGAGGAAGGGTATATTCGTAGGATATTGTGATACATCGAAGTCCTATCGAATATACTTCCCATGATTCAAGAAGATAGACATCAATAGAGATGTAACATTTGATGAAGACTCGACATACTTTAGATCCAGGAGGAAACCTATCCAGGAAGTCGAGGAACCTGAAGAGACAAGAGTCTGAGATAAGGAAATTGGAGAAGCGATTCCAGAAGACCCTGAATATCATGACATGATGGAACCACAAGAACTGGTAGAGACAATCCTCGAGAAGGACTCCCACAAGAAGAAAAAAACATGGGCACGTGATCTCATACAAGATGCTGAAAGGTATGGCACTCCAGAAGGAATACATAAAGAGACAAAGAGGGTAAATTCCTACAATACATATGTGGACCTACTATGTGACATCATTGACAGAGAACCTTCCACCTATGAAGAGTCTATAGAAAAAAAATAATGGAAGGATTATATGATCGAGGAATATCAATTGATCGTGAAGAATGTTGTCTGGTAGATAGTTCCAATATCATAGAAGAAGTTTGTCATGACTTCAAAGTGGATCTACAAGATCAAACATGCTGCATATGGAAGCATCGAGAAATACACTCCAAGGTTCGTAGCACGAGGCTTCAGAAATAAGGCATAGATTACAAATAGACATTTGCACCCATGGAGAGGTACACTTCCATAAGGACCATACTTCCATTGGCAACAGTTATGAAATGAAAAATACACCATATGGATTTCAAGACGATTTTCTTGAATGTTGTAGTTGAGGAGGAACTATACGTGGAACAACCACTGGGATTCGAGACACATGACAGGAAGACCCATGTATGCAAATTGGATAATTCCCTGTATGGATTGAAACAATCACTGAGGACATGGTACGATAGGATGGACAACTTCCTGATGAGCTTGGTATTTACAAAGAGTAAAGAATATTCCAACCTCTACTTCAAGGTGGAAGACGGAAGAACTATGATACTCTTGTTATATGTCGATTTCTTGTTTCTAACAGGTAATGAGGAACTCATTACAGATGCAAGGAGAAGACTTGATACAGAGTTCAAGATGAAATACCTTGGTATGATGAACTACTTCTTAGGAATGGAGGTGTGGGAGAGTGCAGATGGGATTTTCCTTACTCAAGGAAATTATGTAGTGGAGATTCTGAAGAGATTCGGAATGTTGGACCTCAAGGCGATAGCCACACCTATGGCATATAACTTGAAGCTTCTGAGTGATGCTTCATCTAATTCGGTTGATGCAATGACAAAACATCAGATGATTGGCTCATTTATGTATATGACAAATACAAGACTAGACATATGCTTTGCAGTGAACACCTTGAGCCAGTTCTTGATGGATCTGAGACATGTTCACCTCAAAGATTCAAAGCAAGTTTTGAGGTGCCTAAAAGTTACAATGGATTATGGTCTCAAATATGATGTGAATCAGAAGATTAACATACATGACTGTGTTGATTCAGATTGGGCAAGTAGCACCACTGACAGGAAGAGAACCTTACATTGATGCTTCAGTTTGGGATCTTGAATGATCTCCTCATTCAGCAGGAAGAAATCATATGTGGTGATGAGTACATGTGAGGCTGAGTATGTTGTCATCTACTCAGCTAGTTGTGAGGCAGTGTGGCTACGAAATCTATTGTCTGACATATTTAATTTCAGGTTGGATGTGAATTGTATCTTTTGCGACAATCAAAGTTGCGTGAAGTTGTCAGAAAATCTAGTGTTCCATGACAATTCGAAGCACATCGAGATCAATTTACATTATATCATGGATATGGTGTAGAGAAAAGTTATGAAGCTCTAGTATATGGTAACAGAGGAGCAGATAATCGATGTGTTGACCACGACGAATAGGTTATTTATTGTACTTTGATACATACTAGACCTATTATATAACTTGGAATTACCTATGTTTATTTTGGTTAGTACTACATAATCTAAATGTATTTTGTGGATAGTACTACTTGCTGAGGAGTAGTGTAGCTAGGGAAGCTACCTACTAAGGTGAAAGACTTGGGCCTACAATTATTAGGTGTTAATAGTCAATATTTCTGAAAAACCCTATGTGTTGTGTTAGAACACATTGAGATGAAGTTTTATTTCATCGAAGTCATGGTCATGTAGAACTAAAATTTTAGTGCATAGCTATTAATGAGTAGATTGCAAATTTTTGAACAAACTATTGTCAAAAACGAATTTGAGATACTTCTTAGATTAGCTTGGTAAGCTAGAAATTTCCTAGTAAAGTAGAGAATGACTCCCATGCTAAGAAGGAGTGTTGATTGTACATCATTAGGAGTCATTATCGGGAATTGTGAGTAATATCAAGTCAAGCTTGTGAGTCATATCAAGTGTTATGTGTCCTCATATGGTTTAGGTGGTGATGTTGTATTGTAAAGGTTGTGAATAATATCAAGCTGAGTCTTGTGGGTAATATCAAGAATAGACTTGTGAGTAATATCGAATCAACTATTCTCATAGAAGGTACACTATTAGAATGGATCTCCAATTGTGGATATGATCTTGTGTTGTATCAATATTAAAGTCTTGTTTTGTATCAAGATTTTGGACCTCCATTTGTTAAGGTGGTTATACAATGTGATATATTTCTTGTCATGGTCACTAAGTGTTATAAGTCCCCTTTAGGGATTAGCTATCCCTAGAGTGATTTAATTTAGCATATGACTATATGGCCCTGGGTAATATATATGATCATTAGTATGTATGGAATAATTATTTTGAGTATGATATGATAAGATAAATAAATAACACACATATGAACCATGCATTAATAATTTAATGATAATGAGATAAAGCATAGAGAAAAAGAATTTGAATTTCCCATGCAAATGTCTGAGTGAACTCAAGTTATAAAGCTTCAGTAAAATATCAATGCCTCAATCAAAGCATCAGTTGAGGTATTAATTATGTAATCAATTATGTAAAGAAGACCTCAATGTTCATAAATCAACATGCATCGGTTAACTAAAGAGATCCATGAAAAAGTTAATAATAGAAATTGTGCATGTATGGAACTAAGAGTGAAGCATTGATGACACTTAAGTTGTCATGTTAACTAAGTGATCAACAGTTAGTTAAAGATTGATTTTAGTTCAGGTAAGTTAACATTCAGTTCAAGTAAGTTAACATTCAATTCAAGTATGTTAACATTCAACTCAAGTAAAGTTAACATTTAGTTCAAGTAAGTTAACATTAAGTTCAAGTCAGTTAACATTAAGTTCAAGTGTTAACATTAAGTTCAAGTTAGTTAACATTAAGTTCAAGTAAAGTTAACATTCAGTTCAAGTCAGTTAACATGTATATCAAGTAAGTTAACACTCAGTTCAAGTCAATTAACATTTAGTTTAAGTGAGTTCACTTTCAGTTTAAGACATTGAACATCCAGTTAAAGCTAATTGATGAAAGGAAGGGAACTAATGTTAGCATGGAGGGATTTCTAGTTAGCTCTTCCTTGTGAATGCACTATGTGGTGCTCTTAGTATGTTTACTGAGCCTCATATGCGCTACCTTATGCATGCTAGGTTTTTTGGCTTGTTATTAATATGCTAGGCATATGACAAGTTCAATACAATTGCATACATTTTTTATTGCAAGGTTACATTGGATCTATCTTCTCTACTACTGTAATGATATATATTATCAAGTAATATGCTTCTATGTTGTAAACCATTCTCTCCAAATCTATCTATCATACTCAAATAATTGTTTGGTTTTTCATCCTTCATGTTTGGAGGGTTTTCTCAGTGTATTTTTTGTCTCTCATGGTTTACTAATTTATATGGCCGATTTATGGAGTTGATTTATATGGATTATTTATGAATATGATTTATGTGGTTTATTTATGAGATTGAAATGTGTTGAAATTGATTGATAAAAGTTTTAATGTTCAAGCATATATGATTTTTCTCAAAACATTTGCATTACTATATGATTCAATTCTCTTATTTATCAGCCTCTCTCTCTCTCTTTCTCTAGATCTTTTCTTATTTCAAATATCTTCTCTCTTCTCCTCATCCATTGAGTCTCTCACTCTTCTCTTCAAAAAATCTCTCTTTGAAATGATCTAGTGATCCCTTGTTCCTTTCTCCTCTCCTTAGGATTTATTTTATAACATCTCAATGAATACCATTATAGACTACCCTAGAACCTTACCCTACCATATTTACCTCATACTACAAATTTTGAGTTTAAATCATTTATTTACTACTGCTTTTTAAAGAAAATCTGAATTTTGTTAAAATACTTATTGCTTATTATGAAGGTGCATTGATTGGACATAAAGGATAAATCATAATTCCATGTAATATCATACATTGGTGCTTGAAACTTGCCTGAAAACGCATACAAATCTGAACTCTACACTGATGATTTCGATTGACATTGGGATTAAATTTTTCACATAAGTATCTTCATTTTTCCCTCTTTAAATTCTGAGTTTTGGGGCTAATTTCACACATTGGTATTTGCATTTGTGAACAAATGAAGTAGTAAGTAGTTCATATTAAGCCCAATAAAAGTAGTTCATGTATGTGCATAGCCTAGGTATATGGCCTTTTGGTTTCTGCTTAAAGTATACTAATCAATATAATGATCTAAACCTAAAGCGGTCATAAAACCCTAGTTCCATCTCATCACTTGTGAACCCTAGTTATTCATGCAATTTGTAGTTCATGAAACCCTAGTTGGTTTTGAATTTGTAAGTGTAGCCTAGGGTTATATGGCCTTTTGGTTAATACTTTAATGAAAATAACATATGCTCTGATATATATACTCATGGATTTCTTATAATTCATGAAACCTTAGTTGGTTTTGCTTGTAATTTATGTACATGTGTTTCTACTTCTAAGGCATGCAGGCATGTGAACTTCCACTTGTGATCCATGTTCAACCCTATTCATTTTGTTTCATGTATGTGCATAGCCTAGGTATATGGCCTTTTGGTTTCTACTTAAATGATACTAACCAATCTAGTGATCTAAACCAAAAGAGGTCATAAAACCCTAGTTCCATCTGGATGCATCCATGGAGCTGCATTACACTTTTTGGCAAGGCGCTTTCAGAAAAAAAACAAAAACGTACCTCGATCGAGCAATTTTTAAGACCCTCAATCGAGGGTTTAAAAAAACCTCGATCTAGGTTTTAAGAATACCTCGATCTAGGTTTTAAGACCTCAATCTAGGTTTTAAAAAAACCGTGATCTAGGTTTTAAGACCTCAATCTAGGTTTTAAAAAAACCTTGATCGAGGTTTTAAGGCCGTGATTGAGGTACTTGTGCAAAAGAAATTATAAAAATAGCTTTAAACAGTAGCTCAATCGAGGGTTTAATAAAACCTCGATCGAGCTTATTTAAAAACCTTGATCGAGGGATGTTAATACCTCGATCAAGGGATGTTAATACCTCAATCGAGCTCAATACCTTGATCTAGGGCCTGCAAAATAGACAATTATCCCACTTATAGGAAAATCAATGTTTCTTTGTGTCTTCTAGGGGTGTAAACCCTGCCATTCATGGCACATAACTGAGCGAAATTCATACCGATAGATTCATCACCCAATCCTCTATCCATTGAGGTATCATGCACATGTTTTGGAATTCATATGGGTTTTTATTTAATTATTTCTAAAACTTACACTTAGAAAACCTCACAACAACTTTGAAGCATCTCAAAGAAAAATACACACGGTAAAAAATACACATCCAAAAATTTCTTAAAAATGCACAACCCACACATCGACGCGTCCTCTTCAAAAGGGTATCTTTGGTTTTTCAATTTTTGAAAACAGTGAAAAAAAGTTGGGATGGACACACATGTGTATAAAATGATGTTGAAATCAGATGCGGTCACTTTTGAAAAATAGTAAATAATTGTATATTATGAAATAAATTAACAAAAATTATGCAAACCACAATGCATTTTGTGTGGATCATGCTCAAATATTTTTTTTTTAATTATTAATGTAAAATTGAATTATTGGGATTGGACACGAGCCACTTATTAACTTCTTCAAATTTTTAAGGTCACACAGTTCATTAAATGCAAAATTTCACACATTAAATGACATCAAAATATTTTTTTTTAAATATCATTGGGAATCCAACATAATATTCTACAATTTGTTTTTTCACCGCAAGTCAAAATTCACATGGAATATATACGTTTCGAGGGATTTTATCTAGCACATGAGTAAAAATTTATGTTTTCATTGCCAAATTTGGCCAAAAAGTGTTACCCACCTTCATGGAATCACCCATCTCATAACTTGTGAACCTAGTTATAGTATGCAATTTGTAGTTCATGAAACCCTAGTTGGTTTTCAATTTGTAAGCATAGCCTAGGGCTATATGACCTTTTGGTTTCTACTTAAATGATACTAACCAATCTAATTTGATATTCAAACCTAAAGAGTTCATAAAACCCTATTTTGTAGTTCCATGTCTCAATTTGTGAACCCTAGTTTTATTATGTGGGTTGTTGGATTATACTTTAGTATAAGAATAATATAGCTTGTGATCTCTAGACACGTAGTGTTTTCTTAGTGATATCTAGACACATTGGGCCATGAAAACATGAGGGAGAGGGCCACTTAGAGGTAATCACATGCCAACAAACCAACGGAGTCAACAGTTCATCGATCCGACCTCAGGTTTCAGAGTTATGTCGAGTTGAAAGTCACATGAAAATGTCATTCAGGGACAATTGGTGACTTTCGGTCCGGGAGCGAAAAACCAATCGGAGCAACAAAATTGCATGTCCTTGGCTCTTGCAAGTATGTATGGGAAAGGACGATATGGGAACCCTACCAAAATAGGAACAGTCTATGGTTTTGCAGAGTTGACCCACTAATGCAAGAGTTTCATTGAAGGAAACTGAGCAAAACCCTAGTTTACAAAATCAATGAACAATGAAGTCACTGGGCCATGAAAACATGAGGGAGAGGGACAAATAGAGTTAATCACATGCCAAGAGACCAACAGAGTCAATGTTTCATCAAACCGACATCAGGTTTCTGAGTTATATCATTTGAAAGTTGCATAAAAATGTCGTTCAGGGACACTTGGTGACTTTCGGTACGGGAGAGAAAAAACAAACAGAGAAGCAAAATTGTATGTCATTGGCTCATGTAAATTTGTATGGGAGAGACCAATATGGGAACCCTACCAACACAGGCATGGTCAAGGGTTTTGCAAAGTTGACCCACCAATGCAAGAGTTGCATTGAAGGAAACTGAGCAAAACCATAGTTTACGAAATCAATGCACAATGAAGTCACAGGGTCATGAAAACATGAGGGAGAGGGTGACCTATAGGTAATAGCATGCTAGGGGACCAACAGAGTCGAAAATTTGTTGATTTGATCTTAGTTTTTCAAGTTATGTAAAGTTGAAAGTTGCATGAAAATGTCGTTTAGGGACACTTGGTGACTTTGGGTCCGTGACAAAAAAACAAATGGAGCAGTAAAATTGCATGGTGTTGGATCCTACAATTATGTATGGGAAAGGTTTATATGGGAACCCTACCAACACAGGAACAGTCGAGGGTTTTGCAGAGTTGAACCACCAATGCAAGAGTTGCATTGAAGGAAACTGAGCAAAACCCTAGTTTACGAAATCAATGCACAATAGAGTCATTGGGCCGTGAAAACATGAGGGAGAGCAACACCTAGAGGTAATCACATGCCAGGATACCAATGGATTCAACGGTTCGTCGATCCGACCTCCAGTTTCTGAGTTATATTGAGTTTAAAGTCGCATGAAAATGTCGTTCAGGGACACTTGGTGACTTTCATTCCGGGTGCGAAAAATGAAACAGAGCAACGAAATTGCATGACATTGGCTCCTGCAAGTCTGTATGGGAAAGGTTGATATGGGAACCATATCAACATAGGCATGTTTGATGGTTTTTTATAGATGACCCACCAATGCAAGAGTTGCAAGAGTTGACCCAGCAATGTAATTAATTGTACATTAATATAAAAAACATTAAAAAAAAGTAAATTGCAACAACGCAAGAGCATGTTATTTTCTGATTTATATTTGTTGGTGTCTAAATACACTGGGTTGTTTTTAGCGCCTCCAATGTGCAATAGATTGTGTTTGTTTCCTACGAACATAAAAGGATAAACATTAGTACTCTCATAATAAAATAAAGAGAAAGCAATGAAAATGTGCAAACATTATTTATAGATAACTCACCTGAGTTTGTAGGATCATGTTTATAGTGTCTAGTATCCTCTGAATAGTATTATTTCTGTGAATGGTATCCGTCAATCACAGGTTAGTGCATTGGGAATAAACTAAGGTTGAATAATTTAAATTGTGCTTCAACATGCACTTTGAAGTTTAAATAAAGCAACTGACAATCTAGCCACACTAGAAAATCTAGTAACACCTGACAATGCACTCACTCAAGTAGGCCATCTCGATCATCTCTGTTGTCTATGGTGTCCATCAATATCTTGTTCTCTATTTGAGGTAGCAAGTATCGTACATGTGATCTGTTTTTTTTCGAAAGTGTGTGCAGCTTTATTTTTATGCCAACTACGAGATTGGCGAAGTGGTATACAATAGCTCCTTGTCTATAATCCTGATATATATACCCACCTTTCCTTTTTGTTGTGCTTCAAGTTACAAGTACTCCCATTTTATAACCATCGAGCCAGTTGGGAATTCAATATTTTCATCATCTGTAATAGGTTCAAGAATGGTGTATTTCCCCTCTAAGCAACGTTGCAACCAATAGTCAGAACCCCATTCATTATTTTTTAGGGAAACCACTGCATATATATGACCTATGAAAGAAAATAGGTCGATTTAACAATACATTGTTTTAAATAAGGTCTTGCATGTAACATAAATTAAATTTCTTTCAATCTAAAGGCTTGTAGTGATTTAGGTACTACTAATTTACTTTTGTGTACCTACTTGTATGAGATCCAATATGTGATTATAGTTTGTAGAAATATGTGTCTGGTCATCTTCCAAATGGTCTATTTCATTAACCCCCTTGAAATCAGTGCCAAGTGTCACTCAATCCCATGTGTCAACTGTATCTGTATACTCACAATCATCCCATTCATCCATGCTACAGAAATTGCAAAAGCAAGCCTTCAATCTTGTCAAAATTTGTAGGGTCGAGTTGTCTGAGCTTCTAATTGAATCAAACTATCGAGTTCCATGCACTGTGTTCACCCGATGTGTTTGGGATCGGCCCACATATGTCAGCTCCCATAATATTCTCCACACTAGGTTGTTCCTTGTTGCTTGTTCTCCCATCACATATGCAACGTCTCGAAGGTGAGCACCTGTAAACTTTATATCTTCCCTTCGAAGGGAAGTTTTAATGCATGGACCAACACCATTGTGATCTCCTTTTCCATGACTAGGTTCAAATTAGTTCCATATATGTGACACCTTGTATTATATGTGCAACAAACACGACCACTGAAATACATGTGCATTCTTGAACTGTCTAGCACAACCATCTCACCAAATCAAATGACAATAAAAAGGTATCTCCATAGCTATCACATGATCATAGAATAATTTAAAACAATGTTGCATGTAATAGATGTCATGGCTCCGGTCGTCACTTATGTAGAAGTGACTTTCTTTCAGTATCACAAGTGTCTCTTAATTTCTATCTGGCCCATGTCAATATGTGACATGGACCATTATTCTCACCTTCTCTGAGTGATAGTATTGACTTTGTATTTCACTTTGTGGTTGTAGGGTGTAATCTTACATAAATTCAACCACTGATAGTATTGTCTCGAGAGGGAAGGTGTCCAGGCATATTCTGAATTTCTCATCTTGCAAAGAAAAAACTGTATTTAAGAATGCAATCATTTGAAAATGCCTCAGGCATGCACAAATTAGACCGAAAACAAGAAAAAACTATATTTAAGAATGCGATAATAGAAGAAAAGATAAATCTTAGAAAAATAGAGCTCACCTTCACCAAATCTATTCCAAAACGTCACTTTCCTAGAGCTTAGATATGCAGAAATGGCCCTTTGGAGGAACCGCTGTCAAGAAATGGCCTTCACTTTCATGGAACCCGGATACTCAATGCTTGATGTCATTGAGTGATTCTTTCTCCCCTTTTTATGAACCAAACTCAAGGGTTTGAACTAGTGGCAAGAAAGAAACAAAATCCATGCTAAGTTAACATGAGGACAAATACATGACTAAAATGACAGACTGTAGTGCATGGAAGTACTTACTAGTAATCTGTGCATGCAAGTACTTACTAGCCATAGACATTAAGAAACTCATGCAATTTCACATCTAATTAATGCACCCACCTGAGAAACTCTAGTTCTAATTAGTGCTAATTTCCACTATCACCATACATACATTTCAATTTATGAATCCCCATAGAATAGAAGAAATATAGTTAGTTCTAATTAGTGCTAATTTCCACTATCACCATACATACATTTCAATTTATGGATCCTCGTAGAATAGAAGAAAGATAGTTAGTATTTCGTTTTGTTTTAAGAGAAAGAGCTAAGAAATATACGAAATATAGTTAGTCTTTGATTTTGTTTTAAGAGAAAGAGCTATTGTCTACATTTGGTTCCGTTCAAGCTAGTTAAGCCCAGTTGTACTACTAGCCTTTCTATAAGAACTACTGGCCTCTAAGTAACCCTATGCCAATGTTCACCTCTAATTTGTTAAACTCATGAGTCCAAATCTAATTGCATTGCATGCTTGGCCAATTTTTGTAGAGTAAAACTAAGAGTCGAATACTTTGCATCTCAAGATGGCTATAAAAATTTCATTATGGGTGGCTTACTGGCATGGGTTGCTTACTTTGCATGTCAAACTTGATTTGCGGATGGCTATACAACTTTCATTATGGGTTGCTTACTTGCATTGGCATGGGTTGTTTAGCTAATATCTAGAATTGGAGTGTTATCATGAGGGAAATGCCTTACTTTTTTGTAAAATTAATGTTGGTTTATCATAAGGGGAATGCTTTTTTTTTTAAATCAATGTTGATTACTTTATTTTATACCAACCTATGCTATTTTTTATTTTTATTTTAAGATAATGACATTTTTTTTTCACAAAAAATGAAGGGCGCCAGATTATATTGTTTTAGAGTTTGTATTTTAATTTAAACTGAAAGATAGATAAGCACACCAATATATAAAAACAAAGAAATTTGAGCTTATACATAGAAGAAAAGAGATCAATATTAGAAGAACAAAACTCACCTTCATCAAATCTGTTCAAAAACCTCACTTTTCTAGAGCTCAGATATGCAAAAATGGCCCTCTCGAAGAACCATTGTCAAAGAAATGTCCCTCTCGAAGAACAGATGTGGAAAAAATGGCCCTCACTTTCATGAAATTCAGATACTCAATGCTCTATGTCATTGACTGAATATTTCTCACCTTTTTATGGACTGGACTTTCGTCAAGGGTTTGAACTAGAAGGATCTACCCATTCGCAGGAAAGAAACAAAGGTCATGCTACAATAACAGGAGGACAAAGGCATGACTAGAGTGATTGTAGTAATTTGTGCATGCAAGTACTTACTAGCCATGCACACTGACTATGCACCGTGGGATCTTTAGGTTGCCAACATTCACGTCTAATTTGTTAAAATTAAACCTTCTTATCCATTTTTCAAATTTTTTGTCCCATAAAAACGCATGAGTCCGAATCTAATTGTATTCCATGCTTTTCGAACTTTTGTATGATTGGCATATTTTTGTAGAGTCAAACTAACAATCGAAGTCTTTGCATCTCAAGCTTGATTTCGGATGGCTATACAACTTTCATTATGGGTTTGTTACTGCATTGGCATGGGATGCTTACTTGCATTGGCTAATCTCTCGGATTGGATTGTTATCATGAGGAAAATCCCTTACTTTTTTTTAAATCAATGTTGATTCGGTTATCCTTGACCAACTTATGTTATTTTTTATTTTTTTTAACATAACCGTTATGTTAATTTTGTTTTTAAGATAATGACATTTGTGTTCCATAAGTAGGGATTACAAAAAATGCTTCACAAAAAATGAAGGGCACCACATTAAATTATTTTAGAGTTTGTATTTTAATTTAAACTGAAATATAGAACAACAATGGGTGTGTGCAAGAAGTTGAGGGTCTCTTTTGGCGCGTTAGATGCAATACAAAACTGAAAAAATAGGCATCCATCAACTTGCATGGATATTTTGAGACACTTACACAATGAATCTTGCGATTAGTTAAAAACAAGAAATGTAGGAAATTGAATGAACTTTCCAAATATATAATTTTTTTCTATTTAAAATGTTGTTAGATATATAAAGTTAGATATTTTTTAACGGGCACTTTTTATTTTTGGGACAAATTATAAGGTATATGTTTTTGTGGGTGCAGCGTCTGAGTGTCTAAATGATGGAATAAACTTACGAAAATCGGTATACATATAGAGAACATATAGGAAAAGTGCACGACTATTTTTTCAATAATAAAAATAATATTTTTAAATTTGTTTTTAATTATCTAAGAGATCAAACCTCGAAAATGGTACATCAATTGTGAGTGCAGCGTTTGAATGTCTTAATGCAACTATTTGGAAGTGGGTTTTTTATAGCATGTAGAGGTTGGTGTTCTTTAGTGCACCATACAATTTTTTTTTTTAATGGTTGAGAAATGAAAGAGATATGGACAAAACGCTAACAGTGTGTTTCTTGAGTTGAGGAGTGATGACAGAAGATAAATAAGAAAAAAATAGAAAAAATTATGTATTCTTGTTAAAATTTACATATTTAAAATCTGCAAAAAAAACCATATCTATTTCTAAAATCTCATAAAAAATGGAGGTGTGCAGCATAATCAGACAAACCGCTAAACACGAGCATATTGGAAATTTGGATATAATGCTGAATTAGCCATGGTTTATCATATTCCAAGGCATAGGCATGTTGAATCCGAAGCAAAGTACAAAGCATACACATAGGCATAGGAATTCCATGAAAGCATGGGTGGAGGCTCGGCCTTGTCATTTGGTGGGAATTTTTTTTTGAATTTAACCAATATGCGAGCGTGATTTGGTAAAGCCAAACACCTGTGCAATTTAGTAAATCCAAATGCGCGCTCAATTTATAAAATCCAAACGTTTGCATGTTGTATTTAACATCATTTTCATCTTTATCATCAACATTATCGTCATCATCATCATCATCACCTTCGTCATCATCATCATCACCATCCTCATCCTCATCATCACCATGATCATTGGTCATCGCTCATCCTCATCATCACCATGATCATTGGTCATCGATCATCATCACCATCCTCATCCTCATCATCACCATGATCATTGGTCATCGCTCATCCTCATCATCACCATGATCATTGGTCATCGATCATCATCACCATCCTCGTCCTTATCATCACCATGATCATTGATCATTGATCATCATCACCATCCTCATCCCCATCATCAACATCACCTTCCTCATCATCATCATCATCATCATCATGAACATCATCGTCACCATCGTCATCATCATGATCAACATCACCATCACCATCGTCATCATCATCATCATCTTCATCA